>JAVLVB010000560.1:424628-472546 GCA_032876305.1 Orestias chungarensis | reverse complement strand
AAGTGTAAAAACACTTACATTTCCTCAAGAACGCACACATTTGAGAGCATGCAGAAACTCTATGCAGCTTCTCACAGTCTGTCTGCTCTTAGTCTGCAGCCTGTTAGTGTGGCAGGGCATGTCTTGGCATGTTCAGACACTAATTATAATTTGCCAGCAGATGGGGCTGTTTTGCCTTAACATGTACAACTTTCTCACAGTAACATTATACCATAACTTGCTATGTTTTATGTTACTGCCTTAGACTTAGATAATGAAGGCTTAGATTACATCTGATATAAATATACTATTGTAGAAAAATTGCAAATTTGACTCTAATCTCCCATTTTTATTCTGAAGGTTTTCCCATTGACAGAAATTTGAGGAAGAAGTGGGAAGTAGCATTGAGGAGGGACAGATTCGCCGTAAGCAGCTCTAGCATGGAGTAAGATCGCTGTCACAAAGCTGTGCACAACTCCAACATTCATATTTATATGTCAATACAGTTCTTGTACACAAAGTTGTGCTGAAATATTTGTGAGTCTGAGAGTATGAATCTAAAAGATGTGAGTTCCAAGTCTTATGAATAAAACTCAAATTTTTACGACTGCTAACTCTTCCGTTCTCTGTGGACATGAATTCAACTTTGTGGGTACGAGTAAAAAAAAATTTTACGATGTGGTCACGGGGCGGAGTAATCCATCCGCAAGCACATCAAACACAGCCTCTCCAAATTTAAAGATGTCTTTACACAGCTTTCAGATTCATACTCTCAGACTTACAAATATGTAATAAGAATTTGATACAAAAACTTTATTGACGTATAAATACGATTGTTAAAGTTGTGCTGTTACGACTGGCGTCGTGAAATCTAATACTGTAAACGAATGTGCAGGTGCCTGCTTTTGATTGGTGCCTGGAGGACGACGGGGGACGTCCGATTGGTGGCTTCCCGGACGTGATGAGCATAAAAGCTGCTGACGTGGAGTTCCGAAGGAATCCCTCCTCTGCTCATCTGAACCGGCCACATTGTTGTTTGTTTTGGTTAAACACCCTGGTTTTGAGTTTGTAGGAATGAGCTGCCATTTATGTTACCCCAGTTCTTTCCTGTTTCTTTTAGTTAGGGAGGTAATTTGTTGTCATTTGGTTTATTTCCTTTCAATTAGGTAAGTTCATTATTATTCAGATAGTTTCTTTTGTTTGTTGTTTTGGCACTAGCTCATTCGGTAGTTATATGCTCCCCTTTGTCTCAGCTAAATCAAAGACATCTTTTTATAAATAAATATCATTGTAAAAAGTTTAACTTTCAGTGTGCTGGCTACTTGGGATGGGAAGAGGAGGGACCTGTCATGTTGCGATCAAACCACTCCTAGACGGGTCGTCACATGTGCACACACCTTTTAGACAGCGATCTCATTCCATACTCTCCTGTGATGTGTGCTGTGCACGTTGGAAGTGGGATGATGTAACATCATAATTTCATGAAAGCTACCACCTTCTACTCCTGAAAATATTGTTTGGTTAGTGATTTCATAACAAGGCTCACGGAAGGTGCTGAGAGCTGCAGAAAGGGTGATTCACCAAGCTGTCAGCATGGCAAACTCCAAAGATGTCAACAGTCATCTAGATGGGAACAGACTATGTTCTTCAGCTTGGGGAAAACATTGAGGAGACACAGTTTATTGTCTTTTGTTATTAAAATGTATTAATATTGTTCTTGTTTGAGTTAATGGACTTGTGGCTGATTTTTTTTCTTCTGGGTTTACTGCTGGGTGGGCTAGGGTTGAGCCTTGTGAGCTTGTGTTTATTATGTTGTCTTTGACTAGTAATGAAAGGATGTACTGGAGGACCCTTTCAAAACTACAGGTTTAATCTTAAGGGCTTAACCTTCCATAAAAATATGTTAGTATAAATATATATATATATATACACACAAATATATTTACTATATGTGTGCATATATATCCAAATATATATATTAAACACACAGTGTGTTTGTCTTTTTGCCAAATCGTGTCCAGAATTATGTCTACATCTATGATGGTTGCAGAAAAAAATCCCATGGAAATCCGGTTTGTATTCAACCTTGTAATCATTGATTAAATGTGCTAACCTTTCATTGCGCCTACCACACTGACTGGAGCGGGGGACTGGTCCAAGATAGCAGCCCCACGTCTCGTCAGCGCCAATAGGCAGCCACGGTTGATTCAGCATCTATTCTTCATAACGTCTATGCCTTTCCCTGTATCAGTACTGGGTACAGTGCGTAATCGGCAGAAATTGCTGCTCCTTGATTGGATAGCTGGTTGGTGAGTGGGTTGGCACCGGGTTAATGGACAAGTCAACAAGCAACGTGTTGATTGGCTGGTCACTCGCGTCAAAAAAGGGTCAAAATTCGTACTTGTAATTTCAGATTTGCAAACTTGTAACTTGAGATTTGCAAACTTGAAGGTAGGATTTATTTTTATTTTTTACAAGTACAAATCTTTTTCACATGTACGAATTCTTTCTGACCCTTCTTTGATTCCATATGAGACGCCATGACTCGGGTTGTTCCCAGCGATGACAGATATTTCACTGGTACACACTCATCACCGTTCTGTGATCTCATGCAAAACAGAGGGGAGGGGGGGCGGCTGGCACACTTTTCTCTTGGTGGAAAGTGTGTCAGTGTTGCGAAATCAGAAGGTCCCAAGGAAGTAGTGGTTTTCGTAGTTTTTATTTGTTATTTTAGAAAAAATAGTCTTTATAAAAACAAATAAGTTATGAATTTCCAGCAGCTGCTTTAGGTTTTCCTCTGTAATAACTTCAACCCACATACTTGCACTCTCCCAATGCAGACACACACTTGTAACGCTACCCTTGTGGGGACTTTCCATTTACGTCCATTGATTACTATAGCCTAGCCCTAACTCACTTCACACTATAGACATGCATCTGACCCAAAAACAGAGCTCATCCTCATTAAAAACAGACTTTTGGTCCCTGTGAGGAGCAGTGAGACCCCACAAGGATAGTATTTGTTCAAAAAATGTCCCCACAATGCAGTACCAAACAACCACGCAGACACACACACACTTCCTTGCCAGCGACAGCTGAGTCCTTCAATTGAAATGGATTGTTAAAAGTCCACATCAGTCTCTCTATTCCAGGTCTAAGTCTCCATCCTCGGTCCGTGAACTACTTCCCGTAGAACATCTCCATGAGAACCTCCTCGATGTTTACGGCCCCGATCACCGGCCTGAAGAAGAGCTGCGCGACCACCAGCGGGCTGACGGCCCGCAGCATGGACAGCGCGATCAGCAGCTTGGCGAAGCGCGTGGAGTCGTCGCGGTGGATCAGCCGGACGTGCTCGTTCAGAGCCTGGTGCGCCTCCCGACGCAGCGCCTGGATGTGGTGGAGGCAGCGCAGACCGTCCAGATCTGCGGGGAGGGAGGGAGAGAGAAAAGTTTAGTTCTCAAACGTAGCTCCCGTCCACAAGTGTGTCCTAGTCGAATCACGCAGGATGCATGTCGATTAAAGGTTTGATTCTATTTTTCATTATTATTATTATTATTATTTTACCCGGGTTGAAGAGCACGGCTCCCTTAAGGTACGCATACTCCTTGGTGCTGATATCCACGCTCCAGCACTTCTTCAGGAAGGCTTTGATCGCCTCGATCTCCACCACGGAGACCCCGACGGCCGCTGGCGGCGGCGGCGGCCGGCTCTGAACGCGCCGCTCCTGGCCGCGGGTCAGGATGCGCTGCAGCATGCTGGGCTCCAGGGTCTCCGTGGTCTCGAAGTCCACGCGGTCCTGCGCCATCCCCAGCACCAGCAGCGGCGCCCATCCGCTGCGGATCAGCGCCAGCTGGTCGCCGTCCGGCAGCTCGCGGAAGCACGGCACGTTCTTGACGAAGCGCAGCGTCTTCACCAACACAGCCGACGCCGCCTTGCACGTCACCTGCGGGGAGCGCAGAACGCCGCGGCGGCGCGTCAAGCCGCAGGAGCAAGCCTGCTGCCGGAGCTCCTGCAGGGGGACGGAGGAGGAGCAGGAGGAGGAGGAGCCCTTCAGGAGCAGATGCTGCAGAGTTTGGTTTTGGGAAAGAGGCTGCTGGTGCTGCTGGTGCTCGGGGTTCACCAGGCTGTCGCTCTTCAGGATGCTGTAGAGAATGCTGCTGCTGCTGCTGCTGCTCCGGCAGCGGCAGCTCTCCAGCGCGGCCATGGCCGCTCCGCATGGGTCGGAGCCTCCTGTTTGAAGCGCCAGGGGTCAGAGGCGGAGGTGACTGCTGTCTCACCCCCCCTGACAACCCCGAGTGAAGGGCAGCTTGTTTATATTAGCTCCTGTCTTTTCTCCCCTGCATATTCCACCTCCACTGGTTTACGCGCCTCCTCCTTCTCCACCTCCTCCCCTTTCTTTCTTTCTCTCTTTCTTTCTCTTTTTCTTTCTTTCTTTCTTTCTTTCTTTTTTTCTCTCTCGCTCCAGCTTTCACCAGCCAGAGCCCAGTCAGAAATGCAAAAGTAAAAACAAAATAAAATAATCGTAATTTATTACTTTAACGAATTAGATGTTACTGAAAAGCTCCTGAAACCTCAAAAATGTGACTTTAAAACTTCATCCTTCTGGCACAGACTAAGTGAATCAAAGTGTTTTAACACTTTTATTTGTTATTATTTAAGTGGGAGTTTAGAGAAGTCAATAGAAAAATCCTGAATGAAATTATTGACATTATTTATTTCCATTACTTAAGTCTACACTATGTGGCTGAAATCTGAGTTGCTGCAAGTGGCATGTTTATTGTTTAGAAAGTAAAAAACCCTTCCTTTCTATCCACTGAAGTGGTGATGCATTTAGTTTGATTGTTTTTTACAAAATGAACCATTTTCCGGATTCAGTTTAGTTTTTTGGGCCGCCATTTTTTGGCCCCCATTGTTTCTGCTTTATGAAGCAGGGTCAAATGATCTCCCAAGATAAAACTACCTTGACAAAAGGCCCCTTGTGGGGAGGTTGATTTTTTAGATGGGCCCTTATTTATAAGTAGCCATGTTTCCATCCAGTTGTTGTGCGAATTTCAAGTAAACTTTTAAAATCAAGATGAAAAAAGGATCAAAAAAATGATGACTGTGACGTGTTGAACAAGAAGAATAAATCCGTTACATCTGAACTTATTCGGCTAATGTTTTTCCATTTCACCTTTAGTGCACAAGCTCTTAATAGTTGATCATTTTAAATTTCTAACGTTTTCTGTTAATGAATAAACTTAACTGGAGAAATTCTGTTCTTTATACTGACTGTTTATTCTCAGCAACTCACTCTGCTCATCTTAGTGTTTTATTTCACTGCAATTTAAATACATCCATAAAAGCAAATGAGCTTAGTGGAAATAATAGAATAAACTGGATAAAGTGTGGACTTACATAATTAAGTAACTCCTGTATCAAAGCCATTTTTAGATTGCTTTTTTTCTTTTTTTTTTACAATGTTTATGTACTGAGATCATTTAAAAAACAATGTCAAGGATTGTGTAACTTCAGATAACAACAAATTGTAAGTTTGAAAGACACAGAAACCTTGCTGCAGCTGTTCTAGTATTGCTTTTGATTACTGCTTTATTGGGATGAATTTCACAGGCTTAAACTGTTTTTCAGATTATTACTGACGTCTTCTGAGAAAGAATCTTTATACAGTTTCAAGGTGTTACTGGTGTGAAACTATCAAACCAGATAGCTGTGGGATCGCAGATTGTTGTTCTTTCTCACATAAGTAAACATCTGCATTGGTAAAACACCTTTAAAGTCTGCTATGGTTTGCTGCTCTTATTCATTAGGTATAATGTGTGTTTAATGGATAGAAATAATCGGTCATCTTATTTTTTTCAGATAACATAACTTTGAAAATTGTAATTGTCAGTGGTCATTGGTCATTTTATTTGTCCCCAGTGGAAAGCAAACAAAACTAATCTTTAGGCATTTAACGATTGCAATGTGCGACCAAAATTATGGTTTTAATTGATTAGGCATACAAATAGATGTGGGTATGAAAATAAACTATTTTTCTTTATGCTTTCTTATTGAATTCAAATAAGTCCACCTGTTTCTACAATGGTCATGCATCACTGCCCTCATGGTTAATATGTGTTTTGTAGTTTGGTAGAGATTGTAAGCAATGTAGCAGCTTTGGTTCCTAGCTCAGAGGAGTGGTTCAGACAACAGCAAACATGGCAACAGTTGACAAAACCTTGAATAATATTCACACACAAAAAAAAACTGTAAGAAAGGCATCACAGTATATGAAGCAGCATTTTGCCTGTCTTTTTATATATATATATATATATATATATATATATATATATATATATATATATATATATAAATCATGTTGAGCATAAATGGACCATTACCATCTTCTAACATAATTTGCCACAAAAAAACAACATTTTTGTAGCTAAAGGTGGAAACTTACATGACTAATATTCGTTGTAATAAGGCTGAACAGACTGTATCTTTATGAGTTCTTAGTATCTGTCTCTCAAAGATAAAAATCTACTTTCCTTAAGGAATAGAAGGGGAGCGTTCTCGGCAATACAAACCACGCTTGTCGTTGTACTCTTTGTTTAAAGAAACACTAAAGAAGTTTTGGTTTCGGTCTATTTTGGCAGCCAGTGTGGACAAAGGGAGGACTGCATTTCCCATGAGGACCAGTGCATAGCATCGTAAAATCCTGATATCCGAGTCGGCTGCAGTTGGATTGAAGTACATTTCTGTTTCCAGTGGGTGTGTGAAGGATTATGTAAAGAATGTAATCGTGGCGAAACAATGCCAAATAATGATATTGAAAATAAGAAGTACTGTATTCTGTAAAGCAGTCAGCAAATATGTAGTTGTTTAGTGTGGCACGATTCCTGCCACCCTCCTCAAAGTTGGTTTGAGCTAGTTAAAGCAATACAGACCCTGTTGGACCTCGTTGAATGACATCGGTGCCGTTCAACGTGCTGTAAGTTGACGTATAATTACATAAGTTATGAAAATATTTCATGAAGGTAGAAAAGTTACTTAGTGTTGATTTAAAACGAAAGTTCAAAAAGTCACCTTCATCAAGGTACTTCTAGGTTAAAACATTTGGAACATTTAGTTGTAGTTATTAATGAGAATTTAATATAACAGGTCAAAATCTTCACAGAAAAAAAAGAAAGTTGATCTGAAATCGTCCACAATTTTTAGTTTCGGTACATCTCTTTCCATCAGACTGGAACAAGTTAGTAAAAAAAAAAACATAAACCATCGTCTCAAATGAAGGTGTAATTATTTAAGGGACAATTTATATGATTTCCTATGAGAAGAAGAGGAGCTGAGCTGTGAAGGCCAGCCTCTATCCTTGACTTGGACACGCTGATATTGATTTAACCGTGAAAACTGGAGCTCGTGAATTATGATGTCATGACTCAGTGCTCTCCTGGCTTCTGTCACTGAAGGAGGAGGAAGAGAGACGTAGACAGAGTAGGACAGTTTAGGACAGGGGTGCCCAACCTTTTTTGTCCCAAGAGCTACTTTCAAGTTGCCAACCTCCTGAGATCTACCAGTCCAGTGTCAACATCGTGAACCCCCACAGATCATTTCCAGCCTGCAGTTACTACCCTCAAAACACGTTTTGTTGTTGTCATACAACCATTAGAGATCACATCACAAACCCGCCCTCTCTCAAACACACACACAAACACATCAATCTGCATGATGAGCAATAGCTATAACTGATCTTAATATGAACCAAACAGAAAAATAAACCAGATAAAAAACAGGTAGATCTCTTTTTGAAAAAAGGAAATAACTTCCTAACTTAGTGGGAGACCTGGCACTGGGAGGAGGAGGCTAGCTTTTCGTACCGAACCGATTACTGAATACTTCACTGAGTTTTCACTTTATCAAAGCCTTTTTTAGGCAGCAGGGGAATTCATAACTATAAATATTGGAGGGAAACGAGATTGCTAACAGATCATTGAATGCATTTAGGCTACTGACCAAATTTGCTTACATAACATAAGAGTATGTCTGCAGTGTTTCATAATGGACAAAAACCTTAACAGAAGTAAAAATACCTATTATAAAAGGAAAATATGTTGCTGTATATGTTTTGATTGAAAACCTGGGATGAATGCTTAACTTTTGTAGAAGGTATAATTATTATAATTTTTGCTTTCATGCAAAATTAGTTGATTGTGCTTGTAGTCTGAGAACTGTTATTTATAATTCACTGATTAAAATATTCATTCAATTGAAATCGTTTCGTTGAAATCAGATTACATGACAAAATAACTCAATTGTGCAAAAATAAATGACCAAGCAATTTATTTGAAAATATGTAATATGCAAAAAAAAAGTAAAATGCAAAACAAGCTTTGATAAAGAACCACTTTTACTATTTTCTACGACTACTATACTATTTCTATACTAGAACTATTTACATACACACACACACACACACACACACACACACACACACACACACACACACACACACACACACACACACACACACACAGACTCTCCCCGGCCAGCATGGCGTTCCACAGCTTCTCCGTGATGTAGTCCGTGTGTTGCGAGTTCTCTAGCGCCATGTAGAACAGGTAGCGGCGCAGAAGGCGCACCACGCTGCCGCCGACCCCGCCATCCCCGCTGCACAGCGGCTCCGGGGTATGGCGCGGACCAGCCGGCGCAGCTGCTGGTAGAAGCCCACGCGGGCATGACTGGCCGAAAAGAAATAGAAAATTATTTTTTCTTTTCTGTTTTTTCTTTGTATTTTTTTTTTTTTTTTTTTTTTTTTTTTTTTTTTTTTTGTTTATTTTAGAGGGTCTGAATACTCGTTAAATATTGCGTCAATGTCGCTAAATAAAGTCATAACAGGTCATAACCTCGCGGTCGACTTGGGATCAGTCCGCGGTCTACCTGTAGATTGCGATCGACTGGTTGGGCACTCTTGATTTAGGATGAAGCATATGAATCAGAGCTTTATCTTAATTGCTCCAAAGAGAGATTAAAGGTCTGAAAGGAGGAGAAGGATAGAGGTGAAACCAAAGGGTTCATGCAGGAGACATGAAAGTGCTTGGAGTTTAGCGCAGATGTCCTATCTTGCTATTTTCAGCAGGACACATCTCATCCTCGTACGATCGTGTAAACGCTCTCCTTAGAAGGTTTTCTTTGCAATCGAGCACATTTCTGCGTTCATGAAAGAGCATTAAACACAGCCTCAATGTCCCTTCCTCTTTTGCTTTGAAGGACGCCGTTATGAACACAGACAAGATGAAAAACTTTTGCTGTAGCACTGTAACATTGTTCAGAGGCCAAATGTCTTTGTATTGATTTAGCTGAGACAAGAGGAAGAAAAAAAACTGAGATTTTTCACATGTTTATATCAAGGACGCTGTGGGATAAATAGCCTTCACTCAGCTAGTCTCTTCTCCCGCTCAAGGCCCAGCCTGCACAGGTTATAAAAATCTTTCTGTCTCAAGGAGAGATTACATTATGTCTTGTTGCAAAAGCACAGAGCTGAAGAGACAGCACTCTGTCACCCTTTGTTTCTGGTTGTCTTTCCCTTTGTTCCGTTCTTGGCTCTTTCTCTCATTATGCTGTTTATTTATCAGATTTCGGGAAGAGTTTTTTTTGTCTTTGCTCTGTTACACCCTCTTTTTCTTCAGACAGGATGGATGGAGTGTGTTTTTAATAAACCCTCACTTATCCCCAGCTCACAATGTGCAGCCAAAGCCAGTTTGATCCTGGAACAGGAATTGAAACAATGCACCTGAAGATATAAAAATGTTTCACTGCTAATTTGTGCATGTAAAAAAATAGCAAAAAACTTCGAAAGCAGACTTTTTCCCCATTCGTAAAGCTTTGTACAAAGGTACTGATTTATGAAGGTGAGAAGGATTTTAAAGGAAATAAGAGAGTTAATTCATTTGCTAAGCCAAAATCGTTGTAGAGAGTCAGAGTAAGAAATGAATACACAAGTGGTTTCTCCTCAGGACAAATGTAACTTTTACATAAAAAAAGTCTAAAAATGTTTCCATATATTTTTTGTTCCCTACTTCCTATTCTATATATTTTTTGTGATTTTTGTATAAGTTCAAGAATCAAGAGTCAGTTTATTTATATAGCGCCAATTTACAACAGATGTCGCCTCAAAGCACTTTACAAAAAAATCAATTAAAATCAAAGATACATATTAAACAAATCAGTTTGAAAGAGTTTCCAATCTAAGGAACCCCAGCAGATTGCATCGAGTCATTGACTTGCAGTATTCACTAATCTGGAATCAGCAGACCAAAACAATGGCTTGTGTTGTCATTGACTTTACAGCAATCCCTCATACTCAGTATGCATGTAGAGACAGTGGAGAGGAAAAACTCCCTTTTAACAGGAAGAAACCTCCTGCAGAACCAGGCTCAGTACAAGCAGCCATCTGCCACGACCGACTAGGGGTTTGAGAAGACAGAAATTTTATTTATTTGTAAGAACTTTTTCATTGTAGTTTTGACAACACCAGAACTAACATAGGATTATATTTTTCTCTATGTGATCTCATCAGGTACCCGGAACTTTAGTAGCATTTCCAACACTTTAACCCTTTTTTACTATTATTGATGTAATAATACTGTATATTGAAATAGCTATGTTTTACACTTACTCTAGTAAAAGTTTTTGCCTTGATTTATGCACTATTTAAACATGCTACCTCTAAATACCATTGCATACTATTTAAAACTGCATTAAGAGTCACTAAGTAAGAAAACCAACAGGAAATTGTATTATTTTTCTCTGCAGAAATGGAGAAAACTCGCTATAGTTGCCAGTCAGTTTACTTCCAAATATAATTTAAAACAGGATAAAAATGCACAAACCACTATCGCTCTCAAATATATCACAGCACATCAATGGCCAGTGCTTTACCCATGAGAGCAATCCAGAGATTTTAAAGTTTTTCTGCCTGTTTCTGCTTCTCCTCGGCCTCTGAAACCTTGACCTGATTTAAAGTTTCTCTGTTTTCATCAATCAGTACATTATGTACTTTGACAAACTGAATTAGTTTAAAATCTCCTTTATGCAAAAAGTGTCGATAAATAGTTTCATGCGTTTTTTTTTCTTTTTCTTTTTTCCTCCTTGTTACCTTGTTTTTGTCCATGCACAGCTCTGAATGGCAGATACTCCCTCTGGCGTAGATCCTGTTTGTCCGAAGTCTAGTTAACCAAAGCTCTCAAAGCCGCATAAAATACATTAATTCGCAAAAGTTTACAGAAGCCTGTTTAAAGGCCAGGTTTCGGAGACATTAAAGAGCCCGTAATGAAAAATTGTAAAGCTTTTCTCTGCTATAATTTTAAAGAAATCGTGTAAAATTAAACAAAAAAAAACTGTTAAATTGATAAACCTATTTATTAAAAATCAAAAGTGTAAAAAAGCTGCAGTTGCCTGATTGCACTAGAGTACTTTCGCTTTGACCAACACTTTACTTGTACTTTTACACTTTGCACCTGTTGATTCAGCTAGATTATTCAGTTCTCTTTTGTTTTTACTTAAAGGGAAGCTGAAAAGCTAGGGTCTAAGGTATTTTTCTACTTGCCTATTTACTATGTATAGTTCAAACCATGGAGCGATTACATAGAATCAAAGAGATTTTATTGTTTAAACGAATAAGTAAAGTACAGTAAAGGGAAGACATCACCATAAAAACATGAGATGAGATAGGAATTAATTTGTTTAGAATAACAGTGAGTATAGGAGCATCCAAATTATTGGATGAAAGCACATCTGATCTGTCTCTGTGGCCATCTCGGACGGATGCAGACAAGAGTTGTACTTACAATCAATCTTTCACTCTTATTAGGCTGATTGACATCCACATAATAAGAGTGAATCTACAAAATGATTCAAAAGAGTTCCTCAGCAAGGTGTTAGCTTATGCATGAATTATACTCCTTCCTCAAAGCCATTCCACCAATAAATAGTTATTTAACATGCTGTGCAAAAAAAATGATGAAATCCAAAGTTACAAAGCAGCTGATATTTCAATGTACACTCATGAGCACCTACTTGTCTGCTTTCATCATTGCTTCTTTAACAACTGCAATTACTGAGACACCCAGACAGTCCCAAGTCAGACAGCATTAGTCATGCTGCAGTTTTTGTGTCGGGCGGTGAAATTTAGAGCAAGGTCACAAACGAGGAGGGTGTTTACTAAGACCAGGGGCCTGGGAGAATGATAAACAGGGATTACAGTGTAAGAGAAAAGCTAAATAATATGTAGATAAAAGTAGATTGTTGTGGGGGCTTTTGTATGTTTAAATATTTTAATTGCCAAAAAGAAGTAAAAATTAATTGCATTACAACAAATAAAATATAAAAAATCAGCTTTCTAAACTCTTACCCTCAGTATTTCCTCCTTCCTCAACCAGCCGGATTAAAAACGAAGGGAGCCTTTTAGCACCTCTTTTTATCACTGTACAGCAGACACAAAATATACAAAAAATGTGCCACTTCCTGGTGCGAACACACAAAATGTTTTAGTAGATGAGTGTTTCTACGTGCTTTTACACCAGTGTGCACTTTCCGAAGGCTAATCAGGCAAATGAAACCCTGAGGTTGCCGTGACCCAACACTGCAGCTCTTTGGCACATTCAGTCTCCTGGGCCTTGAAACCCATTCAGGGAGAAAAAATCAAAGTTTTTTTTGGAGGGGGGGGGGGTTTACAAAACACTTAGGGCTCAGACATCCACAGACTCACTAAGATAGGTCTCAGAAACTTAGGAGGACAACTTTGTGTGATTCAAGGCTTTGCAATAGATGGCCTCCCTGGAGAAGTCTCGCACTGCATTGTTTGTTGATTTGTTGGGCACTCTTCTGGCGGTTGCCATAGTGACTGCCTCCATTTTCTCCCTGTGGCTGCTCACATAAAGGACTGTGTCCTTGTCTTCATAATAGTTACAAATTGAATACTGCACTTTCCAAGGACTCATGTCACCAACTTACAGTAAAGTGAAAGTTTATGTGTATGTGCGCCCCTGTTTGTGTGTCTTGAAGGACAACAGAAACAAGCTCACTTCGCTCTAAATGTGTAGGGTGCATGAGAGGGAAAGTGCTTTTGAATGTTTTTCTTTCATAAATTAAAAGGAATAAGCAAACAAATACAAATATCAACATCGCAACCTGGTTTCCTTCAATCATAGCATTTCTGATGTTGGCAAGAAAGTTTCATTTGGGCTAATCTAACCAGTGCATCTTTTTCCACATGTCTACGGTTTCCCCTAAGGCTCATGTGATATTTCTAACGAGGGTTCTTTTTTTGCTTTTTTTCGTTGTTTGTTTTTTTGTTCTTTTGTTTCTTTACGCCACTGACAGGTTTTTACTAGATTTATTTTTATCCTTCTGTTCGCTGATAACACAATGATTATTTCTTGGTTAACAGTTTATCATATTATTTTTCCCACTATTACAATAATGCTTGTACTACATGTTGTTCGAGCTGGGAGTTGGACCCGCGAGTTTAGGTTTGCACCGTCACTTGATAAAGTTATGACAGATTTTTGGTTTGTGGATGGCTTAACTTTATTTCACTGAGCTGACAGAAATTATGATTATATATTATAATTATTATGTGTCCTATGCAGCACACATATTAATTATAATTCATACTAAAATGTCCCCTTTACTACCTGAGCCACCTTTGAATTGACTATATACTGCTTAGCTTTTCTTGTATGTATGCACACATGAAAAGTAGCTCCTCCTCTGACTCCCACCAGCCTGTAATTCAAAGATTAGCTGTACTGAGCTCCTGCTCTTATTAAGTCTGCTTCCTCCACTCCAGAGCAAATAACACTTTTGTTTTGTTGTCTTTCCATATAAGTTATTTAGTTATTGTGGAAGCCCTGAGATGAACACAAACCTAAAAATTAAAAGTAGCAAAACTAATCAGAATCTGGGAATAGGATTTATTTACAAAAACAAAGTAAAAAACAAAACACTTGCATTTATAAACATATATAATATTTTACAACAGTGATTATTATTAGAAACAGGAAAAACACGAGACAATTTAAAAACAAATAAAGGTTAGTTTAAAAGGTATTTACATGTTTACATAATTTACAATAGTATATACAATATTTACAAGTGTGCTCCCACTTCCACATTATAGAGGTGGGTTTTCTGATTTCTTCAGCAGGCGCTGATCTGAGCAGGTCAAAAGTTAGCCCAGAGACGCGCTCTGATTGGCCGGTTGGGCTTACTTTGGGTTTACTTTGCTCACAGATCGGCATGCAGCAGCTGGAATGACATCCTATCTGAAGGCCATGGGTTTAAATCCAGCCCAGGTCAAAATACACCACAGCATCCAGTGTGGGTCCTTAGGCAAGACCCTTTGCGCTACTGCCTATCTGGTGCCGCAAAGTAGGCTGCCTCGGTGTGATTACACCAAAAAGCATTGTACTGTGTATGACCATGTATGTGACAAATAAAGTTTCATTATCATTATTATTATAAAAGGCCCCTCTGTCTGTGCAGGATGCGGAACATCCTCAGTGGACATTGATACCTTCATCGTGGAGATGGCTTGTTCAGAGTGACGGGAAATGTTAGTATTCCTCTTAACACATCATGTTGTCACGAGGAAAAAGTTCTAGTTTTTTTCCCCGTCGGAACAGATCTCATTCTTTTACATGTCCCCCCCACCACCACCACCACCACCATATATTTAAATGCAAATGTACACACACTAAATGTAGATTTGTTCAACAAACAATTTTTACTTGGCTACTCTTCCATAAAGCTGATATGAAGAAGTGCACGGTGGCTGTCCTTTCACCTGATGCCTCCTGATGCTATTTTTAACGGTATGTCATACAGTTTTGCTCAAGGAATTCAGCAATGCTTTAAGAGTTGTGTTTCTTGATCTTCATGATGCTTTGCTGGACTGGATTTTATCTTTATCTTATCAAAAAAAAAAGAAGTGGAAGTGAATCCAAAAGTACAGAAGACTTTTCAGATTTTTATCAGCAACATTTTTAGAAAAGTAAACTTCAAACACGTGTTACGGATGAAGGTAGCTTGTCAGAGTTAACTGGTGAAAAACATTTATAAAATAAAATCCTGGAAGAAAACTAGACAACAGACTTGAAAACTGGGAAGGATTCACCTTCCAACAGGACAACAATAAATATAGAGCCAGAGCTACTATGAAAGGGTTTAGAGTAAGATGTAGGAATGGTCCAGTCAAAGTCCAGACCTAAAGCAATTCAAACATCCATCGGGAATCTTGGCTATGCTTAATAAGGGTGGCTGCACAATTAGACACAATTTTCAGAATAAACTATTTCCAAAATAAACAATGTTCTTTAATGTAAAACCATAATAAAAACTCTAAGGTTGTAAAGTGATAAAATGTCCTTTAGAGTATCAGTTCTTGTAAATAGGCTCTAATCTACAGGTTTCATTGTCTGTTTGTATATTCCAAAACAGTAACTGGACTAATAGAAACATAGTTTTGTTAAGACTGAGGAGATGCGAACAAATACATTTCTTAGGATCCATGGCTCTTTAAGTCTTAGGTTTCATTTGTGTTCCAGTTGGGATAATTGTCTTGTCTTATTTATACTCCTTGGATTTTTCATTACAGTTCATTACTTTGTATTAGCTTATTTTTAAGTTTTATGTATTCTGTTTATTGGATTTTGTTCTGTTAGATTGGTGGTTTTATTTTTATTTTTATTTGTCGTGTCCTCATTTTTTTCCAGTGTTTATCACATGTTACCTGAGATTGGACTGATTGCCACCTCCCCCGGCTTTTCCCATTATCCATTGAGACTATTCCACCAGTAGTTTAATCCTGGCTGTACAGTTTTATCACTGTGAGCCAATCACAGCTTGAATTCCAGCTCAATGACAAACTGTTGCGCTCCGTGAACAAACAGAGTTGAGCTCATTGTTTACCCCAGCTGTGATCCTCTCACTGAGTGTGGGTAAACAGCACATGTAACACACGTCTGTGATAGGAGTGTGTCTGTTCCTTCTTGTTATACTGTTCAAGGTTAGTGTATATGTACAAGGTCACCCTGATTACAACAAACAAAATAACAGATACATGAGTTTTTGGGTCAAAAACAAATGAGGCTGTTGTTGTGAATTGACAGGAATGTGCCCTGATAAAAATGACATGGATTAATTAAGAGCGCGATGAAAAAATATTTACCCCATGGACAGATTTATTCTGTTTTTCCGTTTTGTTTATCACTTCAAATTATGTAGGTCACTGAAATACTTTAAACTTTTTCTATTTTTTAAAGAAAGAAAAAAATCCAAACCAGGCTGGTTGTAATTTAAAAGTCAATATCCTTCTGTCACCATTTCTGTCAGCAACTATTATAAAATACTCCCCATTTCCTCTCCGAATTGGTTTATTTTGATCAAAAAGGCCAATTTGTGCCAATCATATTTAACATTAGATTATTGACTTTGTTTTGTCACCAGGTCATCATCCATCACTATGTCTCACTGACAATATGGTTCCTTTTTCTGTAATGTCATATTAGCTTGAGCAAAAAAGACTGCTTTTTGTTTTCAGCTCTTTAATAAGCTTCTGGATCAGCTGTCAATTTTCTAAGTAATTTTGGTATGTTGGCTACACCTTGGAGGTTTTCTGGATTATTCCAAGTTTTCTTCATTTCTGGATCAAGTTTCTTACTGTGGTTCACTATGATAGTAAACTTTAGGGACTGCTTATAACCCTTAACATACAGATGGATGTCAATTATTTTCCTTGTTGTCTGTTCTTGAATTGCTCCAAATTGAGGTATGAGTTGCTTTTAGTGTTTCAATGCTGCTTCATGTTCACAGGACATTGAGTTTAAATCTCTGGTAATAACTACGCCCGGATGTGACTGACGGTAAAACTGACTCCAAGCAATATAGTTAATCACTGTTAATTTTTAGATTTTACAAGCTGTGATGATCTGTTTTTCACTCTATTAAAATGCGTTTGATGATCCAAAAGATGTGACAAAAAAGAACAAATAGAATTATATATTGGTATGTATATGTAATTATATATTTACATTTAGCTGGTCACTTTTTCTAATGTCAAGTCTTGGTTAGCTGTTTATCTGTAAATGACAAAAGGAAGAAATTTACACTTGACACAACAGCTTTTTTCTGTTGTGTTATATCACCATCACCCACCCAAAACAAAACAGAGCACGGACAATAATCTAAAATAAGCCAAGGACGCAGCATTCGTTAAACCACATAAATAAGATATTCTTTACCCCGGATTCTGGAGGGCATTTCATATTTGATTTTTCCTCAGCTAACATAATTATCCTCATCTTTATTATTATTATTAATATAATAATAAAGCAAGTAAAATGTACTTATTGAGTGCTTTTTTTAGACAAAATCATAATAAAGCTCTGTACACAAAAAAAACCAACAAAATGAAGTGCCATAGTGGTTATTAAAAAATGCTTATAGGCGGAAAAACACACACACACACACACACACACACACACACACACACTCCTGCACAAATACTGGATTGATTTCATCTTGCAACAAGTGATTGTCTTGTTTTTACGTTTTATTATAAAGGTGGGATCGAGTTTAGGTGGAAACAAGGAGTGATAAGTCACACTGACATCCATCTGGGGCATGGTGCCCTGAAAACCTCTTCCTCAGGGTGATCTCAGACACGGGAGTCTTGAGATGCTGCAGATGTCTTGGCAACCAGCTGCCATCGGAAAAGACCAGACCAACTTCTGTCTTGCCTATTCCTGTAGAAAGGTGGGTTAAGCACAAAGTACAAATTTTATTTTTTTGTAAAATTAGGGTTTAACTACAAATAAGAACCAATCTTGATAAATATAAACTTTGCATTTTGAAGTTAAGTTAACTATTTCCAGGGAAATCCAATCTGAACCTTGACCCACTAAGAAACTGATGTTTGCCACCTGACGTAGGTAAACTTATGGACAACTTTATATCATAACATTGATTTAGGTGTTAAAACACACAGCTGTAGTATATTAGTGACTTTAATTTGTGTGCACTACAAAAACCCTAATATTTCAAGTTTGTAGTTTCTCTGAGACAAAATGAAATATGAATGCTTTTTTAGGAAGTTTGCGTAGCAATATGGATTCTTCCCTAACTTGTCACAGAAATTAAACCTTTTTAAGGCAAGTAAACCAAGATAATTTTTATTTTTATTTCAGGCTACGTTTTGGTAGCAAGAATTGCTGCTGAAATGCAAGTGCATTCTTGAATAGTCTTTATAACAATGAAGACCCCACGGGTATGGAAGTGGGCCTTAAAAGATCCAACAGAACTAACCGGGTTAGATGAACAGGACATCAGGCACCATTAAGGACATCCTGTGGCACCTTAATGCAATCAATAAACTGCAGCCTCTTTAATGCAGTTGTTTTATCAGATTATTCATTCTACCTGCTGCATCCTAGAGTTCAACCGGACCTCATCACAGCATTTAGCAAGAAAAATTAGGTGACCCAACCTGGACTATTCAGACAAACAAATATCTCTCTTTGTCATTTCTATTAGGAGGCCAGTTGCTTCTGACCCTTGGCATGAGGGAAATGTAGTCACTGTTTATGATTGCATAAATGACAGGATCTTAGACCTTTTTGTCAATGATGTGGTTAGTTTTGATACTTGAGAACATAAAATCTTCCTCCAGAATCTGTCACAAATTCCAGCTCACCTACGCCGGTCTCTGGTGCCGCCCTGCCGGCGGAAAACATCGTTTTATTAGAGTAGCTGAAGGCCAGCTTAGCCTTTGACCGATTCCATGACTCAGCTATTTCTGATTTGTCAGATAGTCCTCCTTTGCATGATTGTGGCTGGTTCAAATCGTTGCTGCATACAGTTTAACAGGAACAAATAAAAACAAAAACACAGTAACCCGTGCTGCCCCTCCAACACTTGCTGTCTGTGTATTGTATAGTTGTTTGGTTTTAGGTTTTAAATAGCCTTTTCTGTTGTAACGCCTAAGTGATGGAATGGTTTATCGTTGCACATTCAAGAGGCCCCTTCACTGTCAATTTTAATACCTATCTAAAAGAACGTATCTTTACTTATTAGTTGTCAACCAAAATTGGACTTTATTTTACATTTTTATAGTTAGATTTTACTTTTTCATGTTTCTCACTGAGTTTTTAATTCAGTTAAATTGTTGTGTGTTTAGTGTTGTCATTTGATTTGATGTTTTCTCTTATTTTCTATTGTCTTGTTTGTCTGAGATGCAAATATGCAAATAAACAGTCTCAATTTATCATCACATGGATTTGTACTGCAGCTCTTTACCCACATATCAGTGACTAGGCGTATAGTTCTCTTCTGCTTTTTCTAGCCTGTAGAACAGAACTGAAAAGCCAAAAGGCTTTAGGAGATAACTTTAGCCTGAGGATGCATCTTCTTTACCTGCTTTGCACAATATCTGTCCGCAGCTGATGTGATGAAGACACAATCTGAGTAAACCCAATATAAAAGAAGGAAGACTTTTGCTGTGTTAGCAACCAATTTAACAGGCATTTCAGCATGATTGCCCAACATTATTCCAAGCCTGTAGCTTTGACCTAGGCCATACCACTTTTCAGTAGCTCTCACAGAACAGAATGATTGACCCAAAACAGAGTTGGAATTACCAGAATAATTATATTTATAATAATAATAATAATAATAATGTATACTTTATTGATCCCTTAGGAAATTGTTTTTGGTGTAAACCACACCAAGGCAGCCATTTTTGCAGGTGCCAGGTAGGCAGTAGCGCAAAGGGTCTTGCCTAAGGACCCACACTGGATGCTGTGGTGTATATTTTTGCCCTTGGCTGGATTCAAACCCATGACCTTTGGATTGGAAGTCTGGTGACATTAATGACATGAACAAACAAACGGTAATGCAATAAACAATTGACGAAGAGAAACAAACTGAAAAAAAGGTGAAAGGAATGCAAACCTGATAATAACCGGAAGAAAATTAATGGAGAGAGATCAGCGTGTGGAAACACGGCAAGCAGAGAGGTTCCTTCTCAAAATGGCAAAAGTTTCACACAGGCGGCCCTCTTCAGGTGCTTATGATGTGTCTGTCACTGGAGAAATGTCTGTGGTTTGGCCTGTTCAAACCTTCAGACATTTTGCTTGATGAACTCCTGCCTGCTGAGGTAAGATGAAACGCCATGCCGACGTCCAGAAAACTGATGTCTGATGTCTGTTCAAGCAAATATATCCTGACAACAGGCCTCAACGTGGAAAAAAAAGAAACCCTTAAATGTAATCATGACTATAGCAGGCTCTTGGTATTGACATAAATGTCCAGGCCTGTACAAACAGAACGAGACCGTAACCAGTTTGATTTACATGGCAAGTATACAAGGAGGAAACCATGCTCTGTCTGAAAAACCTTATTGTCAGATTTAAACTCGTCACAAGATGTTGATAAAAAACAGAACGTGTGGAATAATGTTTCTTGGGCTTAATTAAGGCTTCAGAGAGATGATTGAGAGTGGAGTTATAGGAATGCAGAGGATGTTCTTAGAGAGAATACTGGTGGTTTGAAAAGGTGAAACAAGCAAGGATAATAAGGGTAAAAAGTAAGAGACCAAAAAAAAAGAACCCAACTAGGTTACAGTGTCCTTCAAGGACAGAGAGAAGGGTAGTGTTAGAAGAACTGGTCAAAAGATGATATGTAACTCCTATGCCTTGGTGCAGAATAGTTGCCCTGATGGAATGTACTCCCTTTTTTCCCTCGTTATGTACTCCCGGATAACCAAAATGTATAAACGTGCACAGTGCCTTTGTTTTCTTGCTCTGCCTCTCGGACTCGTTCAGGGACAGAGACTTCAAACGCTGTTTGCCTTTGAATAAACTTACAAAGACAAAGATGCATCTGTCTCTGTTTTACTGAGTCATGTTCTCTCCCTCTTTGGTCGAGAAAAAAATCCACAATGGTGCTCAAAGAGATCAGAATATAAATACATAGCTGGGTAATTAAAGGTTAGGTTGAGGTGTGATCCTGCTCCCCAACCTAAAGTAACACTATTGTTAAGGTCTAGCCCCAAACATTTTAGTTTTGCTACACTGAAACGTAGGTAACAGCTCTTAAACTTGAACTTGAAAATCATCTCTTTGTAGGAGAAACAAACTCCTCATCATTATGCCTGACCTGTTTCTGATTACGCGTCATCCGGTTTTTAACAAACATAACAAAGTGGAATCAAAAGCAGCTGAGGTTATTATTTTAGCGATCAAGCGCAAACTGCAGCATCATAGCAGTCCAACTCAAAGGAAAATGCCAGGTTTTGTCCAAAGCAAATGCAGAATACTCTGTGAGGTGTTATTAGCAGCAAAAGGTTGAGAGACACAGTTTGTGGGACGCTGCAGTTGTGATGTCCTTTTTGTGGATCTATTGTGGTAAACGTATGCTACTGGGATGTGAGCTAATTAGCCAAGGTTAAGTGGGACTAAGATGGCAGGGTTGACATGAAGAAGGGTGGAAGCAGGGAGAGGCTCACCAAGGTCAAATTCGTCAGACTACAAGTGCTACAAAACACATAAAGTGCAGTGCTCCCTCAGTAACGTTCAGTTTGTGATCCTAAGCTCACTAATGTACTCCTTCACACCAGTTTTCTCACAGTAACTTGTCCTCGACAATCTATTTGCTTTAAGTAGACGTGTCACCCTGGGACATAGTACACCTGTTCTGTATGTATGACCCGCACCAGTAGCACAGCAGACATGTATGCATTAATGCATGCTGGGAGATGTGATGCATGGACACAGATAAATAAAGACGTCGCGCAGCAGTAATTTATGTTGCTTGTACCTCATTGTTTGTTGGTTGCCCAATAAATACAGTATGAATATTTTTTCCTTACAACATATTGAGGACAGGGTCATGTTTGCATAAGTAGGTAAATTATGACACCAATAACAATGTCGGCGTGTCGGGAGGAGGGGAACAAGAAGGAGCAAGCATGAGGGGGAAACAAATAATATTAGAGGAAATATTGGTAGTTGAGATAAAAATTCTGAAAAAAATTATAGACTGCAATAATATTGTTAGAATTCAGAGGTAGATGTAAGATTATTGACAAATTCTTCACAAAAAAGTGTTGTCTAGATATTACCTGCAAAATAACTCACAGACCTTCACTGATAACCAAATAAAATATGTCAGGGAAAGAATGTGTTTAAATATGTCAAAATGGAATAACCCTCTAAGAACTGTTTGAACAAAGAAACCAGATTTAGTTCAACTTCAATCAAAAACGTACATGGACTGATCAAAAAAAATTTAAACAGTACAACAGATGTTTTTTGGGAGTTTTTAAAAACAGAATTAGGAAAATACCTGATGATGGTGAAATAATGAAACAAGGAAGGAAGAAGACCGTAATGGGGAATGCCACAAAATGCTGAGCCTGTAGTTGAACTGAGCACATTAACTAATACACCAAGAATTGGTGCAGGGTTTTCCTGGATTAGAATAAAACATGGAGATTTGTAAAGTGACTTTAAAGTCTGTTCCTTTTCAATTTATTTATTTGAGGATATTTGACTTCATATTGCGGAGCTGTTTGCAGACATCTTGAGACAACTTCAAACTTCAAAACATAGTTAACGCAAACAGTAGCTTCTGAATGCTTAAACTGGTCCACCTTACTCTTGCTTGGTAAAGTGGATTTGTTAGATAGAGTTAGAGATAGAGGAATTTGCCTCATTCCAGTCAGACACTATCTGATGATTAATGACCTTCATCATACTCTGTAGACCCGCTCTTACATTTTCCTACCAGCATTGTATGTATAGAGTAGTTCAGGGTTGTCTACAATTACAATAAATCGTAGTCTAAAGTACGTCAGACTTCACCTTTATTAAATGTATCCTTGATTCTTTTGTAATAAGAAATGCTTTCCAATTATGCTTTTTTTCCCTCTTTTTTTTACCGTTTCAAGTTTATACATTGGCCTTGCTTAACTAAAAGAAAAATCTTTTGCAGATCATTCTGCCTCTTCTACACAACTCTTTTTTCTAGTCATTTTTTTTCTTTCTCTCTTTTCAAGGGTCTTCTCCTATACATATTTGCCGTTACCAAGGCCAAGACCTTTATTAAAAGCCTGCAAAACTTTTTAAAACTTCCTGTTTACAGGCACAAATCTTTGTTGGGATACTTTTGAAGAAAAAAAATACAAACCGTGCACAGATCAGCCGGGAAATTAAAACCCACAGACAGCTAAATTAATTTGTGGCAATAGTGCAAGAAAACCAGATCCATTGAAGTTCCTTACAGATACACTGGGAGGCTTGTGCAGCTAAAGATACAATTTAGTCGAACCTGAGATTAACCTTCAATTGTTTCATATGAAACAGAATAAATCATTTTGTTGTTTAATACTAGTGACTTTCCTTTAGTGGTTCTTGGTTTACAAGTTATTTAAAAAAGTACTGCATAGAGGAAAATAAAAAGAGGAGCCTAAAACACATTATTAAACATTTGATTTTGTGATTGGTCCTTCCTTCCTTAATTTACCTGTTCACTAGTACATAATAGGATTTAGTTTATTAACACATACAAATGTCTGCTATCAAATTTGGTGAGAGGAAAAATCGTTTTATATTTATTTAGTTTACCTTTGGGATCTCTAAAGTATTTCTGGATTTAATTTAATTGAAATAACAAAAATATTTTAACTTTATTAGTTTTTTATAAGCGTGGCATATTCCAAAGGGAATGAGTTTTATGTAAATATTCAGGTAATTAAAAGCTGTTTACAAGTTGCATATATAATACAGTCAGTTTGAGGAAAAAAAAGCTTTTCAAGTATGGTGCTCAAATAAAAGTATGTTCCACCAACACAGACCTTGTGTTCCTTTATTGATCTAGAATACTTTAAATAATAGGAGAAAAATAAACTATTACCTTTCAAGCATTGCTTTGAATGACGAATCCATGCTTCTCTTTACTGTCGGTTTTTTAATTAACTTTTTCATGCAGTGTTTTGTTAAGCAGAGTTTGGAACGTCATACTTCATATTTATTCCAGCATGGCTCATTTTATGTTGCTTTTGGTAGAAGAATTTTAAAGAAACTGAAGAGAATAGCAAACATATTTTGTGACAGGGAATAAATTGATGTGACTCAACAACACAGCAATTACTGACAAAACCTTGAATGCTAAACGTTAAAGGCAACGTTGTATTTTTGCTGATAACGTAACATGGGAAAAGTTATGTATCTTGTACATCATTCTCACCTGTTTATGTTGTTTACACTGAGGTTCCTGCAGAAAACATGATCAAACAAAACGATTTATAAATAATGGCAAATACACCCTCAGCTACATTAATAACTTCTACATATAAGCAATCAATCAAATGTTGTTGTTTTTTCTGTCATTGAGCTTTAACCCCTTATGATGTTCTGTGGTGGTTATGTTTAAAAATGTATTTGTATTTATGGTAAATGAAAAGCGCCTCCATCCCCCAAGTAGAAAATCAACAGTTCCCAGTAAATAAATTGCTTTATTGAACAAAATATTGTATCCATTGCTACACCTGTAATGTTCACAGTAGAATAGATTAAAACAATGTATTTTCAGTAAGAGATCCGTGGCTCGGGCATCTGGTTTGGACGCTTTGTGAACGCCGCCATGGCGAGATGCCCCAGGTATATTACACTTGGAGGACAACCAAGCAACAATATCTCTCTGCTGGCCTGTGAACATTTACATTTACATGTATGTGGACGCTTTATCCAAAAGGACTCACATAACGGGTTAAACATTGAACTTCAGCACAGTTTACTAATGATAAATTATCTGCTGTTTCCTGAGTAACACACGCATTTAGAGCTTTCAGGGCAACAGATGCTCTCGTAAGAGTTGGGTCTTCAAGGATTTCTTGAAGGTGGACAGAGAATATGATAGTCTGATAGAAGAGAAGAGTCTAGATTAACCTGTGCAGGGCGTTGGCCATGTTACCTGGTGATCCTTGGAGGAACAGAATGGCCAGGAGTTGAAATGAAGCTTTCAGAGACTCTTTATGCCAGCATTAGGGATTTTAATTTGATGGGAGCAGCTAAGTGACATATGTTCACTTTGGCTGGTTGAAAACTAAGCGGGTTGCACCTTTCTGGATCACATTAAGGAAAATAAAATGAATAGATGAAAGACGAAATCCATTTTGATTTATAAATGGTCAAAATTCAGCAAGGTTAATTTTACTGCCATGCATTTGCAAATAAATACCGGTTACAGGGGATTTCTTCCCCGACAGTATTTGATAAATGAGTCAGACATTGACCCATTTTCAATCAAAAGAACAGAATATGGGACTAAGGAGAGGGAAATGTAAAGAAATGTACAAAATATTAGATGGCTAAAATGCTCTGAAATACTTTGAGTTGAAACTAAAACTCCAAATGTGTCTGTGTTTTACTTTAGGGGCATCATTTATGTTTTTGTTTCTTTATTATCACTCAACAGTATTTCTATACTGAGTTCAATACTATTGCTGTAAGTATTTCCATAAAGGGTTCATTTCTTTACATTTTGTTTCGTCATTTATGTTGTTATTCTGTCCTTTGGGCTTTAAGATTGTGCTCCCTTTGATTAGTGCTATTCCTTTCCCATTGATTTTTTTTTTTACTAGTCTAAGCACTTATTCAATCTTTATTTGTTTATTCCCTCACCTGCATATTAGATGTTTTTTTCTCAGCCGTTTCAGATCATCTGATTTCCTCACCTGCATCCAATGTCACTTTTCACGCCTTTCCCATTGTTTATGTAGCCGTCTGGTTTCTACTAGGTCCTTTCATGACATAATCCATTTACATTTACATTTACTTTTATGCATTTAGCAGACGCTTTTATCCAAAGCGACTTACAAAAAGAGAGTTTAACATTGAACTATGACGCAATTTAAATGCAATATGCTAGGAGAGGATTTAAATCCATATTCCCTGCTGTTTTACTGGCTGTTTTAAGTTATTGTTAATTAAATATGTGGTAAACACAGGTTCATGTCAGTCCATCCTATTCTGAACCCCCAAAACATAACAAACAGACATGGAGGAGTGAACAACGCCTGCTGATTTTATTTTTTAATATCTTTGATTTGCAATGAAATCCTGAGAAATAAAATATATTTCAAACATTACGAACTATAATATGTGTTCACAGGTTCTAACCGTTGTATGACTCCAATCAGTGCAGATGTGAAGAAGAGTGGTTATAAAAATACATTCTTATTTAGTGAGCCACTAGAAAGCTCAATTGTTGTGTATTTTTAGATGTTACTGTTTTATTAAACAGCACTTTTCTTCTGTACTGTAAAACATTAATTACAAAGATTCAATGATATGCTTACCTTTATTAGCATGCTGCTGTTTAATTTTAAATACAACTACATGTGTTGATCTCTTTCCAGCTCTCCAGGATTTATGTAGGCTAGAAATTG
The DNA here is from genome assembly GCA_032876305.1 of Orestias chungarensis. Classification (NCBI taxonomy): domain Eukaryota; kingdom Metazoa; phylum Chordata; class Actinopteri; order Cyprinodontiformes; family Cyprinodontidae; genus Orestias; species Orestias chungarensis. The sequence goes on along the minus strand of JAVLVB010000560.1, from coordinate 446,079 downwards.
TCATACATTTTTTAATTGATATCCCTGTAATTAAACACACAAAAAAACATTGGTTTTAAAAAATATTGGATCAAAACTGGTTACAAAAGGTGAGCTCTCAGCATGTGTGGATATAATGGCCCCATTTTGAACTCAGCAGAAAAGACAATTAAAAAAACTGAGCATATGAAGGTTTTTGTGAGAAAAAAACTGTAGACAGAAAAAGCCTGTTCTGTGTCGCTGACAGAACTATCTAGTTTGTGAAAAATAGGTCAACGTGCAAACCAGTGTTGAATTTTTAACTAATTTAGTTTACAAGAAGCTGACATGTCTGTAGTAGATACCACAGCCTCCGAGGGAACCCTTTTATTCAATTGAGAATTCAGCCAAAATAATAAGATAAATTATACAAGTTTAGCATTATTACAACAAAAAATGTCTGATTTGAGGTGAGTTTTCTATTAGTGAGAGGCCAGCTGCTTATATAGTTATACAATGGGGTTTATACAGTTTTTCACATTGAGCAACTGAATTATCAAGTCACCTTCAGATGTTGAAAAGGTTGCAATACCATGCGATCCTTGTGGCCAGAAAGGGAGAGCGCCAATCCTGCAGATTTTGTTAAGATTATCAATTACTACTCCTGGCATCATGATGCAGGGAGCCATAGGGTTCCGTAGTTATTCAGAACATGGAAGTTATTTTGAAGTTATTATACAAGTTATTTCTGTTATCCTGAAGAGGAGGCAGATATGTGTTTTTGCTCTTCTTTTAATTGCCATGACACTGATAATTTTACCATATATAGTTCTCCATGCCAAACAAGTACAACAATGAGCAAAAACATGCTTTAGGCTCTGTCGACCTCTAAATAATCAGTAGCTCGCAGACATTACACTAATATAGTGGAGGTCTAGAGTCAGTGATTAAATTATGGCCGACTAAACATCCAATTTTTCCATATATCGGATTGTTTTTTTATGCATACTTAAAATTATAATTTATTTTTTTCAAGTTTGAGGCATGCTTGCTTAGTTTGAGGGATTGGTGTAAAGTGTACGGTGCAAAGCAAGCTATCGTTACAACATGCCGATCCAGGTGGAGCGAATACTGCAAGTCGATACATTTGGCTGGGTTTGCTTTGACTGGAAACTTGTTTGACTGATTTGTTTAACATGTATGAATTTTATGTATGCCTGGAATTGAACTATTTTCTGTAAAGAGCCTCGAGATGACATGTGTTGTAAATTCGTGCTGTATCAATATACTGAATTGAATTAACATTTTTGCAACAAAAAGGAAAATTTTGGGGGGGGTTTGACAAAAGCCTGTGCTTGTGGCAGCTTTTGGTTCAATTGTAACCAGTTTTAAAATACCTGCAGAGGATTTAGATTAAAAATGAATGAATTTCTTTCTTTTGACTCCTATTGAAAACCATACACACCAAACAGTTCCTTTTGTGTACTTTTTTATTATAATCTTTGTAAGTGCTATTTAACTTTAATGTAGAGTATATTATAATGTAATGTCATGTAATGTAATTTGGGGGCAATAAGAAATTATAATTACTTTTTGGTTTGTTTTTGTGTATTTGGCTGTATGTGAATTAAATCCTTTTTTTCCCCATCCACATTCATATGGCTGTGGCGTGCTGTGATATATAGCCAAACACAAAACACATTATGTTCCCCAGCTCTTTGAGAGCACAGATCCTGCCGCGCTGCTGTCTCTCAAGGTCTCTCTCCGTCTGCTCCGGCTGCATCAAGGTCAGCGACGCCGCTGCAGGCTCCCTGCAACCTTGAGAGACTAACTGACCGGGAAATGTGCGTTCTCCTGTTCCACCACCTATGTGTCTTTGTGTCAATCAGTAAGACACAGAGCGGGGCTGTCGTTAAATGTTCCAGCGCACTGCCACTATAGGACATTAGGTCACTCTAGGAGATTTAATCTGAAAACAAAGGACGTTCGCTCAACGCCTAGCATGGAAAACAGTTGAAGGGCGGCAGCTTCTGAGAAAATGTAAATCCAAACCTATCTGGCTACAAAATGTGACCTGAAGGGAAACTGCTGACAATGAGTACGGCTTGCACCTTTTCATCTTTTATGAAAGTTATTAAACATTGATACTTATTTTTTACATGTATTAAGGCCTAATAAACTAAGAAGTGCAGGAGATCAGGTTTTGAAATAAATCTGCCAAGGTCTTTTGTTTTCACGGCAATAATACATGAACAATGTAATTTGCAAGGCTACGGATTAAAAACTTTACTAGATTAAAGCAAATCACAGACTACTGCAGAAATTAAAACCACAATAGTGGGAGTGTATCCAGGGCCTTGGTTTTGATGTAAAATCTTGCGGCCTTGCTTCCAGTTCCATCCATGTTAAAAAGTCTTTGTAACAAGGAAATTGCTTTATGAACCTATGAAAGACACTCCAGTGCTTTGGCCTCACTTCTAGTTGTATTGCTACGATGATTAGAGATTTTTCTTTTGGTCTATATAACATTTTACCTTGCCATTTTTATTATCAATCTCTGTCTCTGCTCTTCTGTCACAGCCTCTCCTTCTGTTCTTGCCCTTTAATGTTTAATGTTTTTTTCTCTCCAATATTTAAAATAACAGCAATTAAATGGAAACCATTTTCAGGCCCATCCTCTGATCTTTATTTAGTTCACATAAATCAAACAATAGTTGCAAATTTATTGGCAAAAGAACGTAAATGATTTACACAATTTGCCAAAACTGGATGAAGTTTGGGGCAATGTGAATAAAATCCAGGGAGAGACTTTGCTGCATGCAGCGTTTCCTTCAGCCCTTTTAAACAATTCCGGTAAATAGCCTGTGCTGGAACAACAAGTCTGCTTTTCATTTGCCCAAGGTCTGCGGAAATCAGTGTATTTGAATGTACTCAACAGAGTCGGGTTTGGCATTGGGTGAATCATATTTATATCTGAACATTTGTGCACAGATCTGTGAGCACTTGGCTCTTTTTTTAAATGTACCTGGAATGTTCAATCCGGATAGAAGCAGAAATACCAAACATGTGTCTATGCGGCCTTGAGACTTCACACGGCTCAGACTGTGCAACACTCAGCTCGGTAAACACAGTTTCCTCCTGCGGGCTGTTTGTTTGGACAGGAAACAAGGAAGCTGATCAAACACCGACTCCAGAAGGCCACGGCCAAACCTAGCTGGAATAGAGTTGTTAGTCTCTCAAAAGCACTTTAAGCAGAGCAGCAGAAGGCAAATGTCACTGTTAGTGTGCAGATGCCGAGAGTCTCATTTGTACACTTTGTGCAACATTTTCCCTAGATATCTCTTATGGCTTAGATATTCTAATCTGAAATGTATACAAGGACTGTAAAAGTCTTTCTGATTCTGAGAGGCTGCATGCTCCAGATTTGCTGCCCGGATGACATCATGGTCTCTGAGTGGCCGGTGACAGAAGATAAGCAGCCTTAACAGATGATAGCGGAGGAGGAATAAAAGATGCAGATGAAGCAGGAAGTGTTTGTCACAGTCAGGAGGTTTATCACTTTGAGTAAGGTGATAATGCTCCCCCCTTGTGACTGTTTGATAAACTGCAGAGTTACAGGAAAGGCATGGGTTGTTCAAAGCAGGGGCCTGGCTAGTGCCAGGGTTCACCCAATAAAATGAGTTTATGAAGGAGAAAAAAGAACTGCGGTATTTGTGATTGGTGTCACATAAAGTTCTCATAAAATAAAATACACAGAATAAACTTTAACAGCATATTCATGCTGTCGATTGGAAGAAACACTAATATAAGACCTCCTGTCATTCGCTGATTTAAGAAGTGGATGACTTATGAACTCTCCAGATAAACCTGGGATAACTTTGGGCGTGTTTTGCTAATCATTGTTTATTTATGTTATTTTATCTAGTTTTTATAAAAAATAATTTATAGATTATATTTAAGCAACCTGAACAAAGGCATGACAGTGGTTTCTCTGTTGGAGTTTGTTTTTGTTTTTATTCATGTATTTATTTATTTACTGAACCAGCACATCTTTACTATGTTTTATTAGACCTCGATGTTTTTTCTAAGCTGTTTATAGTGAATATGGAGGCACATCTGTTGAAGCAACACTGCAGCTTACAAATAAACTTACTTTCAATTATATTTATTTTGCCTATCCAGTTTTTGAAGGCCCGGCAGACCTAATTCAGGTGTTGAGTCACAGATAGAGCATAGATTGACAGTTAAAAAGATACATATAAACCGGCTTTTTGAGTTTAGACTTAATAAAGATTTAGGCCTCTACTTAGGTGCTGTATCAGATATTATTTTTAGCGAACTTCAAATAATAGTTATTTCACTAAAATGTTTTACGTACCTTATAGCGGTAGTTAATCAGTCTTTTTAAGATAAACATCAAGTGAGTTACATAATTGTTAGGATCCTAATTTCCTTTAGTTGTCTTTAGTCTTCCATAATATTTGTTTTTTGTGACCTTGTAATTTATTGAATTTATTTTGACTCCCATAGTTAAGCATAAATCAAGAAAAAAAAAAAAAGGCAATCAAATATTTTCCTGTTTAAATTTATCTTTCTATTATTTCCTACTTTATCAGCAGTTCCAATATATAAAACAACCTGATAATGCATGAATGTATGGTTGGGTGGATTCATGCGTAGTTCTTTAAACTATGCATGAATGAAGCAAAAAATAAAAATGAACTAAATATTTTCCTGTTTAACGTGTCTTTCCATTACCTTTCTAGTAATTTTTCTTAAACAAATTACTCTCCTGTGTTGGCCGTTTGCGAAATCTAGTATGCTAACGTATCTTTCCTTTTCTACAACTGTACATCCTTAGAAAAATGTTTGTTTCCTAATCAGGATTAGTTTTATAACAATTAAAACTCTGTCTTATTCTAAACTGGGAGTGCTCTGAAACTTGTTTCTTTCCTTTTTTAAGTTAAACGTCCCAATGCAATAATTGTTACAGACTCTAAATAACCCATTGGTTTAAAAAAATATTGGATCACCCACTATTTTAAAGAGTGAAGGTCAGATGGAGCAACAGTCTGCAACACTTTTTGGGTGATCATAAAAACTGGCCTAATTACCTAAAGGTTTTGGGGCAGTAGTTTGTCTGCGCCACAAAGTCATGTTTTAAAATGTGATTCTTTATATTAGGTTGTCATAGTCATGAGTCTGAGCCATGTTTTAAGTGGAAGTAAGGTGTTACACACAGTGTTGTTCAGTCTGAGATCAATATTTCTAAGGGAAAAAGGGGAAACACCGGTTTCAGTTCTCAGTTCCTGTTTATTGAGAGTTAGGTACAAAGGATGAACTTATATTCTAGGTTTTCCCCTCTGAACAATCTCCCGAACAACAATACGAAGCTTATATGTAAAAGAGAACAGAAAGTGAGTTTTCTAGTTTGTGTTTATTCTTGTTTACTCTCTGTGAGCTGCTCCCTCGAGGCCTCATTCGAAATCTGCAGGAAGGGGGTGCTGATCTCACCTGATTGCAGGTCACTGGCCACTCGCAGGAAGCAGCTCAGGACCATGTCTTTGGCCAGGCCGGCTTCCAGGTGGCCTTCCCGACTAAGCTGTTGAGTGATCTGGTCAAGGCTGGTCAGAACAAGCTCTGAGCCCAGCAGGGGGCAAATGTTGCCAGCAACAGAATCTGACCCGGACGCTCCGTCCCTCATCATGTTCTCTATCATGTACTGCTGGTATAGATCTAAGAGCTTCTGCTCCAGGTAATGGTTCAGAAGGGAATTGGTGAAGGGACCCTCATGGCCCTGGAACAAGAAGCTGCGATCACGGCCGCTCGCCTGCCTCCAATGGTTTGAGCCTCTCCTGAGCAGGTTCTGCAGACCACGCTGTCCTGGAGGAGAGTCCTCCACATCCAGTGGGACATCACACGACTGTAGGAACGGCCTCCCAGGCAGCGCTTCAGCACAGATCCTCAAATCTGCATCATTGGCTGAGAGAGGCAGCACCTGCTCTCCTCCAATATGGAGGTCACTATAGTTTTGGAACATGCTGTGGCTGATGGAGGTAACCAAGAAGGGGGTATCACCACCGTTAAGGTGAGCTTGAGCTGGAATCACCATCTCTGGAGATATCTGCCTTTCTGTAAAGACTCCCTGGAGACGTGAGGCTGAAAAGTGAGAGATGTACAGATCAACTGAAGCCTTCAAGCTCTCTGTTACACCTGTTTCCATCAATGAGCTGTGAGAGACAAGCGGAGCAGGTCTGGAGTTGATAGATGTTAGGGAGGTTCTGGTTGCCGCGCCATCAAAACGGAGAGTCTTTTGAGTAGGCAAGGAGTCCACCTCCTCCGTCTCACCGTAGGTCATGCTCAGCAGTCTCCCTTCACACAACATTGCTGGGAAAAAGAAAAAAATAAATACTCAGGGATAAAAGCAAAAACACCTTCTTCAACAATTTGTTGGAAATACAGCCTGAAATGTAAGCCAGCTACACAATTAAAGGGCTTTAGTGTTTGTGTAAGAGATGCCGTGTCTTTAAAAGTATGCATACACTTTGAACCTTTTTTTTTTTACACTTTCTCAAGTTATAACCAGATGCTTTATACTCTCTGAGTAAACACTGTTTTCTCTGTGAAGCCCTCTGACCAACTGACAGGTCAGGGACAACCTAGTAGAGAAGTTGACAGAGTTAGATATTTTTGTGAAACTTGAGACAGTTCTTGGTATAAAGCCCACGATGTGCAAAGGATGAGAAGCGTAGAAAAACAAGAGGGAAAACATTTCCAATCCAAATGATTTGTTGCTTTTTTTCTGTCTGTACAGCAATCAAAAATAATTTTCTCAGTTTGATGTTTTATCAGAATGTCAGATTTACTGGACGAGTAGCATGTGGTTGAGGGGCCTTCTCACATTTGGGACTGCAGGACTAACTGTAAAAATTAGTGCAATCAATCATTCTGGAAGCCTGTCATAGGGTTAGGTTGCTAAAGAATCATGAAAAATCAATACTCAGTTTATTTATATAGCACCAATTTACAACAGATGTCATCTCAAGGAACTTTACAAGAAAATCAAATCATTGACTTGAAGGATTTTCTACTCCAGAATCAGCAGACCGAAACAATGGCTTGTGTTGTCGATGACTTTACAGCAATCCCTCATACTGAGCATGCCCCACAGGATGATTTTCTTTAAACATAAGCAGCAGCATAAATGGTTTCACGTTGGTTTGGTCTGGATCTTGGATCTGCCTCGGCCTCCCCAAGAGCCTTGGCTTTGTCCTGATCTCTGATTAGGTGGTCTTGACTACAACACAAGTCCATTGTTGAAAGCAAGCTAAAGGATGTTTTTGCTGGTGGCAGCATCATGCTGGGCAGATACTGTTCTGTGGAAGGTATATGGAAATTTGACACAAGATTTTATACTTAAACTGTATAATTTAGCGGGTATCCAAACTGAAAGTAGCTAAAAGCATGTCACACTACAGATCTTTAAATGCAAGATTTTAAAAACAATACACCTGATAATTATGAACTGTTTTCTTTTGGTTAGTCAAGTCAAATCCCAGTAAAATGTGATTGTCTTTGCAATGGGATGTGTATTTCTGATTTAAAATAAAGTTTGTTCACAGAAATGAAAATTGTCATTACTTCAGCATAGACAGGAAACATCAGAATTAAACATCTTCCTACCTTGAACCAGAGTCAAATTTAAAAGCTGCAAATTTGTTTTCAGCTTCCCTTTGTTGAATCCTAGATGATGTTGAACCTTTTTCCCCCTTGGAGCAAGCAGTGTTTTTTTTTTTTAAATATTCTCAGAAGAAATACAGAGAATTTCTATCAATTCTTTTCTCTTCACAGTCAGTGTAAATATGTTTGCCTGTGTGCGACTGTTGTTTTATATAGTCTGTTAGAGGAAGTGGGACTGGCGTCTTTCATTCATATCTCACTTCTGGAAATCTTTCTTCAGTGCAACTCATAACTCAATATCCTGCTATATTATACAGTGTGAAGATAAACAATGATGAATAATGCTCTTTTAAAACTACTGTGGTTTGTATGTTTGTTTTGTTGTTTTTTTCTTATCACAACTTGTGATTTACTCACTTCTCTATGCATTCTGATGTGTTTCATAACAGCAAGTTAAGGTGTCTGACAAATAAAGCTATTAACAAACATACAAGCTGCTCAAAGAAAGCACAGACGTTCTGTACCTATTCAAAGGAAACAGGTGTTTAAAAGCGGAAGAAAATCTAATTTAACAAAGATATTATCACGAAATGAGTGGTGGAGGATACCAATTCCTCTTTTGAGTTTTATAAAAGGTGACTACTGGTTTCAAGGTAAGTCTAGATGTGAAAGTCTAAAATGGATAATCATATACGTGACATCCATTAATGTTTTTTTATGCTCGTATACACAGGTGCTTGTTTTTCACACTTATGTAAACCGTGCAATTAATTTGATTGTTTTGTTGCCAAACATGAGCCGTAACCAGATGCGAGTTTTTCAATATACGTTAGATTCTCAGGGGAAGTGCGCAGGAGAGAGTTTATGTTTGGTGTTTTTTCCTCCCTTGCTTTCTCCAGTCTAGTGACGGGAAATTCAGTCTCCAGCTGGTCCTCATCAGAAGCATTCAGGATGAGTTTAGGAGGCGGATGCCAAATAGTTAACTTCCACTTAGTGGTATTCTGGCCTACAACTTTGCGTTTTAAACATCTCGATCGTTACTTACCTGGCTTGTCTTCCTCTGCAGTCTTGGTTCTAGTCAGCTGCTCCTGTCCAGCCTTACCCGTTCATATCCCTTCCCTTCCAAGCTTATCCCTTTCCATCTCTTGGCCTCTCCTCTGAATGCACTCCTGCAAGGAACCTACCTGCAAGAATAGACAATCTCCTTATCACCTGTCTGTCCAGAGTCCAGCATTCATCCATCAACAGCTTCCCTCGGAAGAAAGGACAAAACATCATCACCTCACCTCTAGACCGCAAACCAGTCTTTGCCGAACACCCCCCATCTGAGAACCTACTCACTTTGTGCTGGATCCTAATCTACTATGAACAACAAGATATTTCACTCCTTTCCAACTAATCCATAGTCAGATAAATATTGAAGATTCATCATCTTTCGGTTCCCTTCAGTCCTTAGTTGTAAGTGTTTTCCCCTTTGTTGTAAATAATACATTTTACTTCTTTACAGCACTTGAAAGCTCTCACTTTCTGAAATCTATCCATCCATACATACATTTTCTATACACCCTTGTCCCTCTTGGGGTCGGGTGGGTCTGCTGGTGCCTATCTCCAGTTTACAACAGGTGAGGGGTACACCCAGGACAGGTCGCCAGTCCATCGTAGGGCAACACAGAGACATACAGGACAAACAACCACTCCTACACACACTCACACCTAAGGACAATTTAGAGTGCCCAATCAGCCTAACAGTCATGTTTTTGGACTGTGGGAGGATCCGTAGTGCATGGAGAGAACCCACACATGCACAGGGAGAACATGCAAACTCCTTGCAGAAAGACCCAAGACCCAAGGTGGAATTGAACCCAGAGCCTTCTTGCAGTATGGCAACAGTGCTACCTACTGCGCCACTGTGCAGCCCTCATCTGAGATCTATGTTTGCAATAAACATAAGACGGAATAAGTAGGAATATTATCCTATTTTTGTTATGTATTTGTTTCTATATTAAAAGTCATGTTACCTTGATCACAAACACACTTAGTTGGCTTTGAAATTTATGTAATTACCACGCATCCAATGCAGTTAGATGACTTTTAGAAATTTTGCGAAGTAACAGGGTCAAATATCAAGCCAGGATTAAACACAAATCAGCTGATGGATACAAGTGATTTATTGAGCTGTAACTTGCTAAGGGGAAATCCAAACTGGCCCTAACTTTGAACTTTATTGGATTTAAAAAAATCCACATCAAATTAAAAAATGTGCCCCAAACATTTTGCTTTAAAATGATTGAAGTAATGATCATTCCAACCTTGAAATAAAAATGATCCATATTGAGTGTATATTAAGTTCTCACCAGAACCGCTTTTATATAAAAAAAAACTAATCCGTAAACCAGTGAAAGTGACTGATCCTGTCACTCTGTGGGGTATTTCCCAGCATAAAAGCCCCTCCTTTTCACTTGTATCTTCATTAGTCAAACTTCCCCTGCTGAAGACAGAGAAGCTTAACAACAGCAGCCAATCATATTAAGAGGAAAGTGCTTTATTATTCATTAAGAAAGGTAACACTATACACATGTAGCATCACCAAACCTTTAAAGTTTCTGAAAATTATTAGAACAGTTACTCTCTACATAAAGCTTATTATCTTTATGTTCATCTCCAAATAAAAATAAAAAACAGATCAAGACCTGCAAAGAGTTCAGTCTTTATTGGATAAAGTTTGAATTGTGCTTTGATCAATCTGTAATAAATGTTCATAAACAGATAGTTTTACATAGCAAAAGTAAAGATCTGGATTCTTGGTTAGTTTATGTCTCAGTCTGATGCTGTTAATGATACCTGCAAGGCCTGCAGCAGCTCAGTGTAACGATAACACTGGGTATAAAGTTACCAACCCGATTCCGCAGCAGTGTTGCTGAGCAACATTAAAGACATGCTGAGATCAGGTTAGGCACGTTAGTTTAGATCTCCTTTTTGTTGGGCTACTTCAGCACCCTGGACAGAGGCTGGACCCACTAAACAGCTCATTTGCCTGTTTTCTTAGACCAGTCGGGATAAGGATAGAAGACACACACAAATTGAGGTACCCAAGACGAAGTCTGTAAGCATGTAAGAGTCCTTTCATAGGAATGTTCAAGAAGCTCAATAATGTATTCCGACCGAACCCTCAAGTAAACAGAGGCCGAAGTGGTGGTGGACTCCAGGGCGAATATCACAATGCCTGCACGGTCCGACTGGTGCGGAGCACCTCCATGCTGGTGGTGGGGGAGAGAAGTTGCTCCACTGAGCGGTCAACTTTGACACGGAGCAAGAGCAGCGTGAGCATCGAGTCAACTCTGTACTATTACCAGAGACAGGAGGACAGGATTTGGCTGTACTCACAGAACCAGAACTGCCTGGAGTACCTGGAGGCGTTGGTGGCTCTGAGGAGGCAGTACACTAAAAGTTTTAGTGACCTGAAGAGCAACGATGCCAAGACCGCAGCATCTCCGAAGAGGAAACCTGCGCCCCCACCTCCACAGATGCACGAACCGGTAAGACCTGATTGCCTTACAGAAATATTCACACCCCACAGGGGCCATTGTCACATTCTAACCAGAAACTTTCATTTCATTTATTGAGATTTTTTTAAGTCAGGTCAGCACAAACATGTGTTTGTGAGGTAAAAGAACGGTTATATAAGTTAACTTTTTTAAATTAATCATGTGGCAGTATTGTCATTTTGACCTCTGTTTGTGTATGTCTCCCTCGGCTTGGTACATCAAAAGAAGGATGTTCTTTTGTCCATTTTTTTTTCTTTTACACAGTGCGTGAAATGCGTGAGCATCAATTCTCATGCCAGAGATGAATTTCAACTCTAGACTTTGAATGAGCGATTCCAAACATATACACATACTCTGATCTAAGACATGCTATTGTAGCTTAATCGATGTCCCACAGTTTGTTTTCCATGAATGTCCTCTATTTAGTTCCATCTATGTTGCCATAATCTCTGAAACTTGCTGTCCTTGACTAACCTGTTAGTTTAGGTGTCTTTGTGGGTTTATAGTAGTAGAAAATGCCAGTTTCAATCTTAAAGATGCCATTTTAAAGCCAGATTTCAACATTTACACCAATGAATCTATGACCTTGCTGTATTTTTTACTTGGTCTTCATGTTTTTTTCACTAATTCTCTAAGGTTGTCACCATCACTTGTATTTGTTCTAAAATTAAACTATTCACAGATGGACTCTATTTTTATTTAGGGGTTTCTAAAAGTGAATACTTGTACCACACTTTATTTAAAAGCATCTGAGTAAAATTAGAACAATTAAAATGACTATATTCATTTAGCTTTTTGTTGTAAACTATATATTATTTTACTCACACCTCAAAATGATGAGGTAATTTGTTTTGGTCATTTAAATTTCAAAATGAAATCTATTTAAGTTTGTTGTTGTAACCTGATAACACATGAAAAGTGTTTTAAAAAAAGTTCAATAGCAGTTATTCTTCTACACTCAACCACAGACATCAAGAGCCAAACCATCAACACCTCCAGTCCCCACAGAGGAAGACACTCTGCAGTTCTTCGATGAGGTTATTGCCAGCTGTGACAACGAACCTCTGCGCAAACCCTACCGGGACAATGGCCACGCAGATGTAGACTTCATTGGTGAGTAAGAAAGAAGGCAAACCTGGGAACTAGTGTGGTCAGCCTGTGGAGTTTGATGTTAGCAGCAAAAAGAAACAAGTTTAAGAGATAAAAGTCAACTTGTACAGTTATAAACCAAACCGACAATATTTCAAAGTCAACTTTAGGTTGAACAAATGTAGTTAGAACAATGAGAATGAGAATTAAACATTTTAAAATGCTTTGTGGTTTAATATCTAAACCACAAAGTGTTTTCGCAAAAAGAAAAAAAAAAGGTATTATTCCTAATCCTGATAAATAAAGAGAATTAATCAAGGTCAGCCATTTCTTGTGTAATATCAAGATCTGTTTGCATAATTCTGAAGAAAACATCGTCCCAGATCTGTGAGGAAGACTTATTTTTCTACCGTACCTGACTGTAGCGTTTGCAATTGAGAATTACTCATCACTCATTTTCTATGGATACCCAAAGAATCCAGTTATGTACTACAAGAACACATATTTACTTGATTTAATGTTATTTGGCAAGTTAGGTCAACGTCAGCATTGGCAATTAACTGTTTTTACTTTTGTTTGTCTCCTGGACTAAATCTCAAAACAATGTCTTTTTTAACCATCGTTAATTTATGTATATTCATTTAATTGGTATTTTTATTGCGTATCCCCATTAAAAAATGAGTGACAATACAAATTTTATGTTATTTTTACTTTATAACTATATAGGAGTGTGTCAAATCAGCATTGGTATCAGATGGTGGTCCAATGACAGCAAACAAAAAAATATCTCCAATTGAATAATATCTCTTAACAAGCTCTTGCGAACATTTTATTTGACAAGAGTTATAAAGGTATGTATGATTATTGTCAATATCGTATCCGTTAGGTAGCGGTATGAGGCAATACCAAAGACTGTAAAATCGGAGTCGTGTAGGAAGTGAAAAAGTTTAGTGGTGGCATCCCTGTAAACAATTCTTCATACATGACACAGAGCACCATTAGTTTAGCATCAGGGGTCAAACAGAAAAAGGTCTGAAATTTTCGCAGGCTGTCCTTAATTAACTGTTGGCCTTAAAAATATTCTTTGAGTCACTCTTTATGTTCCATAACACAAATGGAAACATGCTGAATTTTTTAAGTAATACTGAGCCTTCAGCTTGAACCATGTGTTTGGTTTTATGAGACTGATATATTCGGTAAATATTGTCTGTAACAAATACTGAATATTATGGACAGCACATTATCCCCACTGATAATTATAATGGAGGATCTTTACATTCTGTTGGCATGTTTATAATAAAAAGCCCCTTTTGTCAGACCCACATAGTGACATGAAATCTTTAAATGTCAAGATATTTTAAACAAAATGTAACAGTATGGCCAAACCAACTAACATGTGGTTCTGCATTTTTCGTTGGACATCTTAGTCCTCAAAATTCTGAAAAGATCTTCCAATATCAATTAGGAACAAGAGATCAATAAATCTGTGAGCACTGTAAATTTTTACTTAAATTGAAAATGCACTCTTTGAGTAGTCTCTGAATAAATCTATATCCCATATGCCTTAATTGTAATTTATCAAATCCTTTCAGTCTCATCTTGTCCTTTCTCTCCTTGCTGTCCGGCCTCAGTGGCCTCAAGCTCATCTGAGCATGACCTCCACTCCAACTGGGTTTTGAGGGTCCCGCAGGTCACAAGCGACGCAGACCAGCGGCTGCTCCCTGATTGTGCCAAGGACAGCGCTTCAAAGAAGAAGAAGAAGAAGCAGCAGACTGATTCCACAAGCAGCAGACTACGACTTCAGAGGAACCCGATCCACCTGCCCAAAGTGGTGGAGAGCGCATTCCAGACCCTCCGCTTCAAGCCCAAATTAAAAAAGCAGTGAAGCTTAAACGGACATCTGAGACCAGCAGCCGTGACGCTGACGGAGAACAATTTAAAACGGAAATAAGTCTCTCTACACTGTTACAATCTGACACTACAGCTTTGACAATGCAAAAGTATTCATACCCGTTTAACTTGTTCACATGTTTTCATGTTACAACCATGAACTTCAATGTATTTTATTTTGTTTTTATGTGCTAGAGAAGTACAAAGTAGTGCATAAGTATGGAGTGGAAGATAAATCTAAAGATGGTTTTCTAAATGTTTTACAAATATATTATTTATAAAAAACACCTGTGATTCTTCCTCTTTTACCCTGATTACCCAACATAAAATCAAAACTAACCAACTTTCATTAGAGGAATCCTCATTAGTAGAAATAATAAACATTTAACGAAATCAAAGGAGCATTAATTTTAGGTTTAATCCAGTTATTCTGTTAAGGTTGGTTAGAAATTATTAGTGAACAACCAGCATGATAACCAAAGATTGAGCATGTTAAAAGGAGAATGTTAAAAGAAAAGTTAAAAGAAATTATAATTTTCAGTTTGGACTAAGCATTTTAAGAGACACGGCAAACATGGAAATGAAATGTTCTCGGGTCAAATAATTTTTTGACCTGAATGCAAAATCCAAATAGCAACAGAAAACTAAATGTTCACATCATCCTGCATAACATAAACTTAAAATGAAGATTTTTTTCCTTTGCTGTATCTTGCTGTAGAAATGCTTCACAACAACTTAAAACATAACTCATTTTAACATATTCTACAGCAGATCCACCTTTCGACCTGAGCAAAGGAAACCTTCAATAGTGTGTCGAATGTGGAAATTCGTCTGATTACAGTTTAAAGTCCAGACCTGAGAGTCCGCCTGTCTTTGAGGTATCAAAGGAAAATGTTAAAAAGCAACAATGCCTCCTTTCAAGCTTAAAGTCAGACTGCTACATGAATTAATGTTTCGTTTAGGAGGTGACGTTGGCGGTACAGAGTTCAAGGCCTCCTGGCTGCGAGAAATGTTTCAAAGCAGGTCAGTTTCAGCACATAAATCCATGCTAAGGGTTACCGGGTCTTGGATGAATACATAAAGCTGTAAAGCCTAAATGCTTTCCAGTGTTATTTATTCATGATTCTTGTTAAATGCGTTGCTATATAACTGTTGTTGAGATTTATTACACAAAAATCTTCAAGTTTAAAGAGTAAGATAAGATCAACTTTATTTTACCACAAGAAATGTTTCTTGTCTGAAAACCGTAATCCTGTTGCATTCGCACATAAATTCCCTGCTATAGGTCCATTATACTGTGAATGAATATTGCATAAAAGAAACATAGTAGTAAAGACAAAAACCTTACGTATAGTCATATTTTACTCTAAGTTGCCGTTTATGACTTTGATTGACATACATTCTTGTACCTTTTCAGTCTGTTAAGAGAAGATACTCTTAATGAAGGCTGTGACTGGAGTCTAAAATGACTTACATTTACATTTATGCATTTAGCAGACGCTTTTATCCAAAGCGACTTACAAAAAGAGGGTTTAACATTGAACTACGACGCAATTTACTCAGTTACCTGCAATATGCTAGGAGAGGATTTAGCATTAATGATGACACTCGTTTACAGCATTTAGGTAAACACAGAAGGCCCAAGTACCATACATTGAGTGCTAAATAATATCAGAGGGTGTAATAAGTGCTTTTAGAGCTTTCAGGGCAAGAGATACTCTTGGAAGAGCTGGGTCTTCAAGGATTTCTTGAAGATGGAAAGAGAATCTGACGCTCTGATAGTGCACGTAAGGTCATTCCACCATTTTTTTGCACCATTTGTCATTACTAAAATATTACAAAGACTTAAAAATTAAAGTCTTACTAAAAGGTTTTAAGAAGAAACAAATTACCCCAAATTTAATATTTTATAGATGAGCAACAAATGAGGGTTACAAATGCTTGTCACGGTTGGCGTTCAAGTTTAAATACTTAATTTCAGCCATAGAAGAGTTTTAAGGCCAAGACGGTTGCTTACGGATAATAGTCTCATATTTCCCTAAAGAGAGTAATGCGTGTAACCATGAATTGCGTTCTCTAGAAAAAGCACACAGAAGTACGAATTATTGAAAGCCAAAAAAGAGAGAAAAAACAAACGTTTTGATAGAACGTTAATCACACCTCTATTTCTGCAGTGCATCAATAGAGGTCAAATTTATAATAAATAAATCCACGATGTAAGTGGATAGACTAAATTATTACTAATGTGTACACAAACTTAAATAACACAAGCCACACAATTACGGACAAAAAAACAGCCTTGCAGGTATATTTTGTTTAATTTATTAGAAAACATGAGTCGGAACACAGAAGCACAACATTCACTTCTTTTCAGATTTGGTCTTAGGACTGAAGAAGGAAGACATTGTCTTCATGCCAGTCTTGTCCACTTTAGCCAAAGTTTTCTGGGCAGCGGTCATCTTCTTGGGTGGCTAGATTAATGGAAAAATGAGACAAAATGCAAAATTAACAACATAACTCTTTTGCTTTGCATGGAATCAATTTAAGAAATGTTGTATTAAAAACTTAGAATTCCCACTGATAAACACGCAAAGCTTAAGTCAACAAGCAAATATACAAAAGCAAAGCAGGAAATGGAGACAAAAATAAATTAACTGCTTTATTAAAAATTAAATAAATGAGATGTTAAGCCCCAGAGATATTTTTTTTTCTAATCCACTCACTTTTCGTGCAAAATCTGCACTGTTGAATTTGGTGTAGTCCTCTCCAGCCTCCACCGGCCCGTCAGAAACTTTCCGCTTCTGCCAGACGAGGAAGTAAGACAAGCTTTTCATGACAAGAGGCACCAAGACACAGACGACACTGCGCGCCTGCTCGACTAACTTCAAAATATGACCCCGCGAAATAAATCATAAAAACACTGACTGAGGCGGATTTGTCTGTTAGAGCATGCAGAAACAGAGTTGAGGTTAAAAACTCAAAGAAAGAGAAAAGTGGCTTTAGCAGGCGTGCAAGACAAAAGAGGTAAGAAAATCCATCAAACTTCCGTGTACCTTAGAAGGAGGCTCTGTTTTATTTGGACTTTTAAGCTCCGGTAACCTGAGGTATTAAGAAACATGAGAGTTTTATCTACAGTCACCAAAACAGGTGCAAATAAAGTTTTTTATTTATATTATTATTTAAAATGTAACTTGCCCTAAATGCTTGAGGAGGGCTTTGCTCAGTTCTTCACTGATGTACTCTGATATCAGGCCATGGGCATAGCGGAGGTAGTCCTCTGTGTCAGAAAGACAGGAAACAGTAACAAACAATGACATTTATTTCAACAGTGTGTAATATAAAGGTAAAACTAGTACAGTGGTTTTTTTGGTCTGTAATTAAGCCACCAGCCTGCACATAAAATTACACACTACTGCCACCTACTGGTTGATATCAACATCTGCAGCTAAAGAAATTTTAAGTGTATTACTGTTTTTCACAACTCAGTTCGAAGAATTTATTAACCGGACATATTTTTATACCGAAATACAGGATTTACAAAAATACTTGGGGCAAAAGTTTAAATTCCAGCATTAAAAACAAAATTGAATCTGATAGTCCAGAATGAAGCATATTCTCTAAATATCTTTGAGAACCTGCAGAAACACTTAAAAAGCTATGGAGTTTTAGTCTTTAGCTCCCTATAGCAGGTAGAGACATATTGCAGACCTGCAATTGGATACAAATGAATACCACATTTAATTTATTTTGTAAAACACTTTGCCTTTTCATTCCCACTTCACGTTTATGCGCTACTTTCTGTTGAATGTGCGCCTCTGAAAGGAAACTTAAAGATGCAGGTTTACCCTCCTGGTTGTCTGACTCAGACTTAACTCTGACATAAGTTGTCGATTTCACTCCTTCTCCCACACAGATATTCTTCTTCTTCAGGGCAACGACTGTTCTCTCCACCTACAACAGAGATGTTACAACAGAGATTTTACATGTTTTTGTTTGCTTTGTGTTGCAGGTTTTTTTTTTTTTTTTTTTTTACTATTGTGAATTCCTCTTTACCTTCTTTTTTAACCAGTTCATGGTTCTCTCTTGACTGTAGCGATGAAACTTCAGGCTTCCAACCTCTGGAACTATTAAATAAAACACATGTTAAGTCGCGTGCAATTACAATGCTTATTTAGAACAATGTTAATTGAATTAAGTGGTGTACTAAGAAAGAAAATCATGAAAAGAATCCAAGGAAATGTCACCTTTTTCCTCTGCTATGTGGTGCAAAGTGGTCAGGGAACGTGTGCAACTGAGCAGCCTCGAACTTGCTGGAAATTGATCATCCTTAACAACTTGATCCACGGGCTGGAATTTCCCCTTAGTGACAAAAAAATAAGAATAGAAATGGCCTTTATTTTTCCTCAGATGGACATTTCAAACAAGGCTAGCAGGTCAGACAAACAGCCTTTTCTGTTGTTTGTGTTTCAGCATTGATCGAAACCAATGTGCATCACTGTGAAACAAAGAGCAGGCGGAGGATTTTTATCAATTAATTTTTTTGCCAGAAACTAACATTCAAAATAGAGAATCTATCCGTTTTTGCAGCTTTATTCCACATACATCCAGAAACATCCATCTAGAATGTACCTCTCCACCTAACTATGCCAAATATACTAATACCTCTACAACAAAATAACGATAAAAAAAAGGATATTTTGAACACTTATTTCAGAAAGTAAATCTTACATAGTACACAGATTAATTACAGATAATGTGAAATATTTCAAGTGAAATATTTCTATAGTTTACTATGGTTTCAGCCCCAAATGTGCAATTAATTTCCCGTTGTTGCTGCAGTTTCTACTTCCACTAAACTTTCTTTAAATCATGATTAGATAAAGAACAATACAGGAAAATAAGGTGCTTTCGCAATGAACTTTAAATTCATTAAAATATATCATATTCTAAAACAAAGAATAAAATCATGAATTTTTTCCCATTCCGGGTATGAATAAATGATTTATATGAGTGTTACTTAATGGGGCTTTGAACTTTTTGTCAAGATCTTATTTGGGCTTTACAACAATTATCATAGGTTAATTTAATATACTGTAAAAAATAAATCATAATGACAACAGAGTCTGCATATTTCTGTGTGAAACTCAGATTTGCGGTTCTTACCTCGCGGCCAGATTTAATCATATACGGCAAAATCAAATAGAGAGGATCCATCTGTGTTATGAAGAGGAGTTTTCCGTCTGATTAAAAACAGAGAAGCGATAGAAAAAATTATCTTAGTAAACACTTTAATGTACAGAACCAAGACAGATAAAGCAGACAAAAGAATAGCAGCATATCATATTTACCTTTCTTAAAACATACAGGAACTTTAAACAAAAACGTTTTTGCTCCCTTACAGATTTCTTCTGTTTTTCACTCTATTAATATCAAAGATATTTTCAGCAGCTTTTAAAATGTATTTAGAAAAAATAAAAAGGTATCTAAACCTATCCTATATGTCAAGTCCTGATATAAACACCTGCTGTTTACTACAGTCCTTTTGATTGTTCTGAGGAAATTTTAATCCACTTATTCTTGCCAAAAATAGTGTAAGCCTTCATCTCTGCCCTGTTTATGAACATGCACCACCACCCTGTTCTGATTTAAATCCAGGCTTCCTCTAGGCAACTTCAAAACCTTAATTTTTGATGGCAGCAAGAGCTGGACTTCCTGGTGGCTAACGAGATTAAAGACAATAACTTGTGGCTGGTAATTGTTCTTCAGGATTGTCTGATAAAAAGGAGATTTAATGGTACTTTTACTTACATCCACGTTCTAAACCCCACACCATCACACTACCATCACTGTATGTGTTGATATGATGTAGCGGTTTTAGTTTAATCCATAAAATGTCGTACTTATGTCTCACCATTCCTAAAAATAATTTCCCAAATTTTGAAATCGTTAAGAACTTCTTTGATGAGTTCTGCTATAGATCAGCAGTGGATTTAGTCTGGAATCTTCCACTTTTCAACAGTCTCCTTCTTATTCTTTAATCATGAATACTGGCCTTCGGTTCTTTGGATCTCGATCTACTTGCTCTAATTAAGCTTGTTTGGGGTTATCTTGTTTACTCTGTTTTTGTATAACTCTAACTGTGGTTCACTGGAGTATCAAAGTCTTAGGAATGGCTTTAAAATCATTTACAAGAGTATAGAAGTCAAATACTTTCTCAGTGATTCTTAATTTTCCCTATATGAAGATAATGTGATGCTTTTTGAAAGGTTTTAGCCTACTACATGCTGTCAAACAGGTTCTGTTTGACAGCATTCACACTTAATATGGTTAATAAAAATAAAAATCAGGAAAATGTTTTTTTTGTTTTTTAATGTTCCCACTTTTTAATAAATGAAATCATCATTTAAAGCTGCATTATTTTATGTAGGCAGGTTTTCTTTGTCTGATGTTAACGTTTATTTGCTGATCTGAAATGTTTGGCACAAAACAAAAGAAACAGAAAAAGTGTAATGAACTGGACGAGTAGTTTTCTCACAGCGCTGTAAATAGTTGTGCACCAAGAGTTTTGTTCTTTTAGTTCTAGGTTTCCGTTTGTGCATATAAGTATGGTCACCTCCTAAAAGGATCATTTGAGTTTGAACAATTAAGCTTTTATGTAGGTATGCTGTTCTACTGTTTATCAGTCCAAATCGTAATACAAACTCTGACTGACAGGAAACTGGACGCACCTCTTTGTACAGTCTCTCCAACAAACCAGGAGTGAAATGGCTCCTCAAACGCTTTGACCTCGTACAGCTGTGTGTCACCGCTACCAAGCATATACAGAGATGTCTCACCTGCAAGCGCAAATTTAAGAGAAGATTACAAACAAGAGTAATTTAATTCAGAAGTAGATATCAAATATGGAACAAATCACACTCAAGCTCTTGTGAAAGATGCACATCCGACTGTTTGTCTTAAATCTTACTAAAGGTTCACTCAGCTATTTTAAGGACTATTAAAAAACTTTTTCCATTTTCATTTGTTAAAAAGAAATATTGTTGTGGAAAGAGGCTTGTGGGACACGGCAGGAAAAGCATTTTTTGTTCTTACATAGAGAGTATGAGTTCTCCATTTGAGCATTATCTACCTTCACTTAACACTTATCTACCTTCATTATCTACCTTCACTTACTTTATATATATATATATATATATATATATAGATATATATATATATCTATATATATATATATATATATATATATATATATATATATATATATATATATATATATATATATATATATA
>JAVLVB010000560.1:405201-423093 GCA_032876305.1 Orestias chungarensis | reverse complement strand
GTGTGTGTGTGTGTGTGTGTGTGTGTGTGTGTGTGTGTGTGTGTGTGTGTGTGCGTGCGTGTGTGTGTGTGTGTGTGTGTGTGTGCGTGCGTGCGTGTGCGTGCGTTTGTTTGTTTGTCCTGTCTGTCTCTGTGTTGCCCTGCAATGGACCGGCAACCTACCCAGGATGCTCGATGACCCCGCTTGGATGTTGGATGGATGTGACAAACTCTCCTCCTCTGCATATATGTATAAACATATATATATATATTTGTTTTCGTTTATTTGTTTTGCCCTAAACTAATTTCGTTTTGAGGCCTCTGCTTGTACGCCTTACAGATTCTGGTCGCCAGTTATCCTTTGGCACACCGGTATTTAACAGATTGAGGGATCCATCTGTGCTTTAATGAGAGGAGGGCATCTTTCTCTCTCTCTCTCTCCTTCTCAGGATGTGACACTGTGCATCCCAGTTGGTTTTCAGTGACTCATTTGTTTTTTTGTTGTTTTTTTGTTTTTTTTTCTCCTGAACTGCTTATGTGCACGCCTAGAAAAGTGGGATATGTAGGAAGCTTGTACTTTTAAACGTTTTGCATCACCACGTGATTAATATTAATTAATATGTTCAACCTTTCAGGACTCCCTTTATGTGTTTCTGTGTATATTCTCGCTTTTTTTTTTCTTAGAAACTAGGTGCCACACAGAAAGAGATTAGTTTTTAAAGGGAACTTTATTGCATTCAAAAGTTAATATAACTTTGTCAGATTATTTCTACACTATAACGGAAATTCTTAAATCATTTTTTAAGGTTTTAGGTAAAATACCAGGTTTTCAAATTAATAAACAGTCAGAAAGGTTTAGTTTAAAATATTTTATCCCTAGCATCAACTTGATGAATTTTTTATGTCTCTACCAGTTTTGATATTTTTTATTTAGTATGACACATTTAAAATAAAGAAATAGTTCAAGAGCCAATCAGAATAATTGGGTAGCATTGATAAACACAATTTTAAATCATGCAACACAGATTTTTTGTGTAGTTTTAGTTTGACTGGGCAATTTTAATGCATACATATGCTTTGATCTAAACTCTTTCAATCTATCTTTGACTCAAGTCTTGTGCAGACTCTAATAGGTGTTCTTCTTGGATTGGTCCTTGTTTTTTTTGTTTTGTTTTATGTCATTTTAAATTCAAAACCCAATTTAGCTTTATTGAAAGTGTAAAAATGTTTTGGTCATGAAGGAATATGAAGGAATTCACAAGTTTCAGGAAATCCAAGGAGGAATATTTATCCTAAAATGTAAAGATTTCAAAGTTATGGACTTTTGCAATGAAAAGAGACACAGATTTATATTATTTTTGATACTTTCAGCTACATTTTCCTTTTTGGCAGGGGCGGCTGGCCCATTATGGGCTATAGTGCATCACCCTCCTTGAGTCACACGAAAAGAAAAAAAAAGGAGAAAGAGCTTATTTTTCCGGTCCAGGTCTGCGTATTACTGTCCAACCAGCAGCCTGAATGTTAGTTTCCAACCAAAAGCCCCGTCCCTTGGGGCAATCTCGGTCAGATTCAAAATCGCCGCAGGCGCTCTCATACACTTACATTATGAGATTCTTTCTTTCAAATTTTGGACCCTACAATGCATTTCAACGGTGCCATGGAGGGCTCGCCCCAACGTGATAATGTAATACGCAGTGATGCGTCCTCAGAAACTTACAGCACGCGCACTTGTCACAGTTCCGCCAGACTGACATCGACAACATGGCTAGAATCTTGAACTCCATCCAGTCATTGAGGGATTTACCGTTTATTCGATGAAACAATGTGGACGAATTGGCTTTAAAAGAATTTGGACCAAATTTAAACATCAGTTTTTTGACTGTTGACTTGCTTCTCTGTGTGGACTATTTGTTTAGGTTGATGATGTAGATACTTTTTCTGCACCAAATACCTTTATGCATATGCAAAAAAAAACAAAAAAAAATGTTGGTCGTATTGGACCAGAGCGTCTTCTTCCACTTGTTTGCCATATTCTCTACAATACCAATGGCCATGTCAAGTTCTTGTGGCCTTATTTTAGCTACAGTTTTCTCTGGACCTCTTCACCTCCTACAGGTCACATAAAGCTCCTAAGCTGCTTCTCTAGAGTCTGTCAGTTCAGGAGGATGGCAATGTCTTGCTAGATCTGTAGTTGTGCTTTACTCTTTCCATTTTGAGATCATGGACTGATGCTTGGAGCTTAATGTGTTAACCTATGCCTGCTTTGAACTTCTCAACTCTAACCCTAATCTCTTTGGTGTGTCAATGGGTCTGTATGTTCCTGTTTGTTCGTTGACCCACTAAAAGCAAGTGTTGCAATCAGGACGGTATTTTATTTAGAGGCAATACAGTATAGAGGGGTGAGTATAAAGGTAAAATGTGTAAAAGCTCAAAGAATATGAATCATTTTACAATGCACTGTTGCTCACCAAACAGAGTCTTTAAGTGCACACAATTACTTATAGTTTATGTTTCTCTGGCCGTCTTATTTTCTTGTCATTTCTTCTTTTCATGTCTCCACCACTTTGCTTTTTTTTCCTCTTCTGTCTGTGTAAGAACGTCCTTTCCAAGCCCACTAGCCCAAATTTGAGCAACACATGTTCGGCAGCCTTTGAACACTCTCTTAGCTCCTCCTACAAATCATTTAGATTTATGCTGCAGTAGTCCGTGACAAAAAAAGAGCATGGGTGAGCTGTGTCTGTGAATTACTCATTTCATGCGTCCCCAGAGCACTGTACAGAGTATGACCGGCTTAAGCAGAATAATCCATGAAAGCCTTCTTTTATATCTTTTTGGGGTTGGGTTAGGTTGGGGGGGGGTCTGTGTTTTTGATCGCCACGCAGAACAACAGCAGTTTTTTTTTTCTTTTTGGTGCACTGGACCACAGAAATCCCCCAAGAGCCAAGTGCTCTGTCATCGGCGCACGAGAACAAAGTGGGTCTAAATTTAGGCCTGTGACTTTGGACCCCCCATTCACTAGACCTCTTGATCCTCCTCCAGACCTTGTTCCACATTCCACCTCATTCTTGCTTCAAATAAAACAATTTCAACACAGCTCAGGATTGCTCCATCATCCTTCTTTTTCTCTCTACTTGTGGAGTTTGCTGGGACGTTTTTTTTGTTTTTTTTACATGAGTTGATTTCCATAAACCTCTCGTTGAGTGTCCAGGACATCCAGGGGTCCTATCATTCTCTGTGGCCTTATTTGTGGTGGTACAATGTAGGGTGACTGGGTGCAGCTTTTAGCATTCATGTTCTTTTCTAGGGCTTATGGATGTTGCTTTATATACTTTTTTTAAATAAATTGACTTAGGCGTTTTTTGAGTGAAAACTGGGATTTTTATCTGACGTTGCAGCCACTACACGTGGGGTTAAAAATAGAAGAGCAACGTCACTTAGGTGTCACGTTTTCTACACCAATACACTCGATGGCTAGCTTTCTTAATGTCACTTTAAAAGTATTTTTTTAAATCTAGAATGAATAAAATTCACATTTTATATTTAATTTAATCCTCCTATGGATTCACACAAAAGATTAAAAAAAAACAGATGTGAAAAGCGTTTCCCACTGCAGCAGAAGGGCTTTCAGTCGTCATCTGGGATTCCCTTCCTCTCATTTCCAAATATGGGTGGGATTGTGAGAAAGCATGTGGAAGAATGTGGAATTGCAGTGGAACCCAACACCCCCCACCAACACCACCCCAACACACACACACACACACACACACACCCCTACAAGTGATGTCAGGGAAAAGTAAGCCTCACGCTTCCTGGAAATTCACAGGAAGGAATCTCAGGAATGTCAGCATCACGGCATTGCTATTCACACCGGTATGTTTGTAAAATCCCTGTTGCAGCAGCAGCACCACACACACAGCCCCTGCTCCATCCTCCACACACAAACACACACACACACACACACACACACACACACAGTCATGTAGCGTGTTTCACCAGTCCTCTCACTGGGGAGATATTTCTTCCCGTAAAGTCTTATTTCCCCTCACTCACACCCTTACTATGAAACGGTGCGTCTTCCCAGCATCGGGAGCTCTGGGTGAGGCCCCCCGGGTAAATGTGGTGTTTTCCCTCTCCCTGTGTGAGAACTGTGTGATGCTTTGACCATTAACTGTTTCCTGTTAGATAGATCCCTTTTGCAACTTCAGTTGTGGGAAATAAATAGTTCTAAAACCAACTCAGTTTGTACACAATAAAAATCGAATTGATCTTCGTTAAAACTATATAAAACATTAATGTTACCGTTATATTCACAATTGAAAATTAGTCCTGAGCTATTGGATTTCTATTTTTCAATCAGAATCAGCTTCATTCACCAGGTTTGAACACAAACAAGACTTTTGCCCTCCATGACAACTGAAAAAATATAAATATAACAAAATCAAAAAGGAAAAAAAAGAAAAGATTTTTCTTCCTTCTATATTCTGCTCCAGGCTATAATGACATTGAAGCCAGTCTATTAAAGAAAATAATCCACTTTATTACCGTCTCCTCTTGAATACATACTCTCTCTCTGTGTGGGTAAAAAAGAATCAAGTAATTTAAAAGTAAATGAACTAATACATTGGCTCAAATGTGTGGATTTTAGTCTATTTAATAACTATCGGATGATTTTTATGTGCTACCTGTGTCCTCTTAAGTAATTAAAAAATTGGTAATGTAATCAAATGTGTGTACATATAACATGAAAACGAATAAAATGTATTTATCTAGTAGAATATACAAGGTATTGATCTGGGCAAGCTAACTGATAAATGTTCATCAGAGAGACGGTCTGAAGGCAGAAACTGTGGTAGTTGTTTTGTTTGCAGATACCTATCTGCAGTGCCAACCTGAAAGTAATAGTTTAAACAGTCTGTGTCCAGGATGTGTGGGTTCTGCACAGATGTTACTTGACCTTTTCCCATACCTAGACCAGTAAAAGCAATTAGAGGGAAGCTACCTCTGATGATCCACTATCCAGTCCTGTTTGTTCATTGAGGTTTCACCTTGTCTTTTTTGGTGGTTGAACCAAAATGCACAAGAATGGAAAAATACAGGACACACTAAAGCAGATCCTATGGTAGGTTGTACCTCTTGATCTGCTACATGAAAAACAGTCTCTGCTGGACTTCTTCAGAACAGCCTCTATGTGTAATAACCATCTCAGGACCTGAGAAAAACCAGACGGACCCTAGAAAAGTCCAATCTCCAGACTATTAATACTAGTCATTGGTGTGCTCGGCAATGAGTGGGGAGAGAAAACACCTCTGGGGGAAAAGCCCAATGGTTCTTCCCCATCCACATCTGCTGCTGGTCAGTCAGAAAGCAGGGAAGGTAGCAGTGTGAGCTGGGTGAACCTCTGGTGGAGGATGTGTGGGTTGATGGTGAAGAAGGCTGACCTAAAGTCAATAGGCAGGACCCAGGTGTACCTTCCTGGTTGGTCCATGTGGTCCATGATGATAAGTAGTTTAGTTGACTGTTTCATCTGCTGAATGGTTTGCCCAGTAGACTAACTGCAGAGGTTCCAGCAGTGGGCTTTGCGGTATCTTCAGATTCTTCAACACAAGTAACTTAAAGGATTTCATGACCACAGATTTCTGTGAATTGGCTGTAGTCGTTTAATCTTGTGCTGTGGATTGTGGAAACCTTCAAGCACGATGGAACAGGTCAGCAAATGTAGTCCACTGTACTCAGATGGGCTAAAAGGCCACTCAGAAAGGAAGAAGTGATTATCCCTTAAGCAACATGAAATTTGCAAATGTACTCAGGGATGAACTATTATCTTTTTTTTTACATGTCTATAGTGTGAGGATAGCCAGGTATAGTACAGTGTATTGACCTTTTGTGTTGATGAGTTACAGCCGTGATTCCCCTGGTTTTTATCTTGAAACAACTGGATATGTTGAGAACAGGATGTAATTTTTATTAGAACAGGCTGGGGTAAATATGCAAATAGGAAATAGGATGTGATGAATTGGCTTCCCAATATGTCTGAGTTAACATCTAACATTTACAAACCATCCTTATCAGGATATACGGCATGGTGAACATTAACAGAAATATAACTATTTCGCTTCTGGGAAATATGATATGATGAGTTCCCATAAGCTACAAAGTCATACAGAAATGAAAAATATACATATACATTACAACAGGAATTTTTTAAAATGCTATTTTACATATGTTGATGTCAGATTTAATAATTTTTAACCTTGAACCAACAGTTAGGCATGGGGCCATAACTATAACAGAATGGAGCTTATGACGTGGGTTGATCTGCTGAAGATTGCCACAGAGCCTTATGGGGGGAAAAAAAGCCCTCTGAAACATCTACGAAGGCGTGTACAAAGGGGCTCCATCGACATAAGAGTCACACCTAGATGATGTGTAGGAGATTTGAAATAAATGAATTTTTTTAAACATTGAAGTTAAAGTAAGGGAGCAAATATGGTCAAGCACTAGTTTGTATCAAGACAAAAAATGTTTTCATATTATTTTAATTTATGAACATAACGTTCCACTTTAAAATGGGCAACTTTTCTGCCGAAAGGGCATTGTTAAATGTCCCAGCTGGAAATGAACAAGAGCACTAATGATATCTACTCTCATCTATGGGGAGGTCATGCTGTTGTGCACTGTAGTTCACTGTCACAGATCACTAGGTGAATTCAACCATCATTAAACTACTAATTGCATATGTGTTTTCCTGCTGTGAGAAGTGAAATACGCCCTAGAACAGAAGTGTTTCTATTTCATGTATTATTTCGTTAATGTATTTGTAGTATTTTTGTAGTTGTTTTAAAACTTGTATTTTACATAAATGCAATACACCTATAATTATTTATTCAAAGCATTTTTTGCTGTAATTTTGGTGCTAATGGCTAACAGAGAATGGAAATCACAAATTCAGTATCTCAAAAAAATAATGTTATGTAAGATTCAGATAAAAATCATATTTAAAACTTCTAAAAGTATATTTACTTTTATTCAATCATTAAATGTTTTTCCCCAATACATACCCATTTTAAATATCTGTATCGATGCGGCGTGACATGGAGGGGAACATCATGTGGTCCTGTTGAGGTGTGACGCTTTTTTGGGGCCTCCTTGTCATCGTTGGGCTGGTCTGTAATCTTCCTCTATTCAATAATCCAGATCTTCTCTGTTGTGTTCAGGCAAAACCTGAATCACTTAAGAACAGCAACATCACAGTCACTTGACCAGCTTTTGGTACCGTAGGCAGTAGGAGCAGGGACCAAGTTCCACTGGAAAATAAAATCTGCATTTCCATAAAGTTAGTAATGGAAGCATGAAGTCCTCAATAACTATGAAAACCTCACGTTCAACTAAAAGTAACAAAAATTTAGAAGGTGTGTGTTGTAGGCTGGTAGGTTTGTTGGCTAAAAACGCTGAACATGGTAATTATTAATTTGTTTTTTGTATCAAAACTAAAGCATAAGGTTAATTGTGTATGTAAGTCTCTAAAAGAGCCTTTGGAGAATTTTGACGCACTTTTCTCTTGAAATTTTATTACCTTCGTCACATATGGGATTTTTGAGCATGAATTGTCTTTTTAAGGTAACATCAAGATGTCTCAATCAAATTTAATTCCACAAATTCACGAGGTCCCCTCTAAAACCTTAATATGATTCATAGCATTTTTTAAAAGCTAGTTACTAAACTACAAATGACAAAGACAACATTATAATTTTTGTTGGTTCTTCAAATTGGCTTTATAAATACAAATAGTTTAGTATGCTATGAATAACTTCACGCATTATACATTTTTAGAATAGCAAGAAGTGCAACGAAAGAATAGTTAATCTAAAAGGCCATGTTTTTTCTTTTTGTTTTGTTTAGTTTTTTTTACACAGTTTAATGTTTAAAGTTTTGTCCTATTTTTCAGGGTGAAATATATTCAGAAAAAAGGCCTACACAAGATGAACTTTAATTTTAAGGTGCTTCTTCATAGGAGAGGGATAGTTTTCTGGGACCATTTTTCAATTTCCTCTATTTCTAATGAATTCCCCAAGATAAAAACACCTGAACTTGAGCTGGTATCTTTGAATTTTATTCAAACCTTGCAGTGAACTTTTGTGGCGTGGGACTTTCTAAGTATTTAGTACTTGTACTTTTAATCACTGGTGGGGACAAAGTGAGAAAATCCTTCATAATAAACTACATTGCAATCCTGTAGCAAATCCTGAAAAAAATATGTTTACATTTGAAAAAACCAAGACACGCTGCCGGGCTTGGACGTAATACGATTTTGGTGCAGTTAAGTTATTAAAGACCTGTTTATATTAAAGGTTTCCATGGAGTTTGGAGTTATTTTAATTTGTAAGTTAGAGGCTAACCTCTGTAAAGACACCACAAATGAGGGCTCTTAAAAATATTCCAGTTTGGAGCCTCTGTGTATTTCTCCTCTGCTCCAATTGCCATGAAGGCAGTAGACTGTATTCATTAAATACTATCAAAGGTTATTCCAGATACAGCTTTACAGGCAGTTTAGACTAGCTTTATATTGATAAAAGACTAAAGTTTGTTTAGTTGCAGTTATTTCAGCTGTTAAGTTTGTTGTTGTTTTCTCTCAGCATTGCTTTCTCAATAGGAGCTACACCTGGTCTGCCATTTTGTGAGCTGTGACAGCTTCCTAGAGGAACAGCTGATGCTTCTGCCAGCAACTCAACATTGTCCATCTCATGCTATATTACGTTTTCAGTTTCCTCTGTCTGGTTCTGCGAGAGGTTTCTTCCTGTTAAAGTAAGTTTTTCCTCTCCACTGTTGCCACATGCATGCTCAGCATGCATGTCGCAACAGTGGAGAGGAACTGGTTTTGTTTAACATTTATAAATGTATGTGTGATTAAAATAAAATTATTTCTCAGACAACAAGTGAGCCTTAAAAGTCTCGAGCTCTTTGTAAAGTAAAGGTTGGTATAATGTAGTTATAGGACATCATGTCACAAACTACACAAGTAAATAAAATGCAGTCAGATTGCATTAAAAAAACAACAACAATAGAGCCATATATGATATGTTAAAATCAGCAGATTTTGGATGTGTCTGCTCCTTAAATGAAAGCAGTTGTACAGAAATATTTTAAAAAGTAAGGCCAACACACTAACCATTCCCGGTAATGGTTTCATCATAGAAAAAAATTGGATTGGTGCAATGTATGAAAAAGCATTAGATGCAAATTGATGGCTTTTCTATTTCTATTTCTATTTTAATGTCACACGTTTTTTGTAAGCTAAAAAATCATAGGTGTGTAGGCCTCCATATTAATTACGGTACAACAATTCTTTGGGTTACTAGTTAACATCTCAGATTTTATCTAGAAAACGTTTAAGAAGGATAATCCTACATTTGGCTGTAAAAAAATTGCCAATTTGTAAAAAAATTAAATTAAAATAAACATGATAATGTTTGGACATGGTTTGGACATGATAATAATTTCTCCTTTTTAACCTCAAGCAGACTTTCTTCTATCCACTAAGTCAGTTTGTTTCTTTTTCTCCCTTCGCTTTACCTCTTTTCACTTCATCCCGCCTAGTAGAAGTCCCACAATACTCCATCCCCAACCCTAATTATTGTTTACCAGGATCAATCTCCCTCTCTCCCATTCCTTCTCTGTTTCTCCATCCCTCCCAACGCACAAGGGACCAGAGATGATCTGGTAATTACATCTGCCAACTGACTGGGCCGCCGCAGACGGCTCCGAGAGTTTCTGTGCTCGGTAGAGAAATTAGAGGCTGCACAGTACAAGTTCAAGGCTGTAATTAGAAAACTAAAGTACTCAACAAATAAAAATTGTTTATTTGTTCATTTATAATACCCAGAAAAGCAGTGCTCTGTCATTCTACATTCTAAAGTTGGGTCCTGTCAAGTGGTATGTGCCAAGAAGCTCACATCAGGGAGCTGAAGGAAAACATATCTGCAGTCTTTGTTCATAGCAGCAGATTGCTGAGCAGGCTCTTTTGGCCCAGGAGATCATTCCTGTCTGTAGCCTACACACTATACAATAAACAACTCTATTTGCTTTTGGTTTTTAAAGTTTGAGTTAAGTTTGATTATTTATGGATTTAGAAATTCCCTTTCTTCTAGTATCCTCTTTGTTTTTTGTTAAATCTATTTATTCTTTTTAATGAGTTTGTGTGTGTGTTTAGCTTATATTTAAATTACTGTGATTTTACATTTGTGTAAATTTCTATATAACAATGTGTTATATGTTTGTCACACCTTTTTCTAATACTAAGAGTAGCTTGTCAACGAATAATAAAGTAATATCTATTCTATTCTATCCTAGAATTGTATGTTTTTACTGTAATATATTTTATCCTGTCACCTTACTTAGGGTGACAGGATAAAAAAACCTATCCAACAATCAAATCTAATAATTATCTCCCAAAAGAAGTTTGGGGTTTTCTGAGTATTTTTTCACTAAAAACATTTGTGCTACACTCCCATTACTTATATGTTAAACAAGAGCAATTGTTTCAACTTTTAAAGATTGTGATTCTGGAAGAAACCAACTTGTCTTAAAGGTATATTCTGAATGTTTAGAGTGGGGTTCTCTAAAATATTAGTATTAATAATTCATATTAAAAGTTGTTTCATCTGTAAGAAACAGCACATTGTTTTGTTTTGTTTTTTAGAAAAGGAAAGTGATGGCAGGGCTAGGGCAAGGAAGGGTAAATTTAAAAATAATTCAAACAAATAATGTTTTTGTCCCAGTTATACCACAGTTTGGAATCAGATTTTTATCATAGCTGTATGAAGCTTTTTTAATGTTTTCATTATGTAGAATTATCACAATTAACGCCTTTGTAGCTTTTAACAGTTTGGCTGATTGTAAATTAGGGTAAAACGTCAAATGTATAAAATGTGTATAAAAAACCACAGACCGAGATTTAAACCGAGGAGCTTCTTGTTGCATTTAAATCAAAATTGCCTAAATCCGTACATTGTTTTGGTCCTGAATTGATCATCAGCTCCCTGACTAATGCAAGCTAGGAGTAGAATCATACCGTAAATGACTCTTTTTTTCATATGGCATGTATCTAAATTCCTAGAATGCACCCTTGGTTTATTTAGAAGTTTAGTCATAGATTAACAGACATTTGTGGGGAATCAAGTTAGCCAGACATGAAAACAAACTATAATTAAATAATATGATTCTACAACTATGACACCATTTACTATTTCTTTACACTTTGTTTCCAACAAGCCAAATTATCCTGTTCTCTTTTAAAAGTTTTTTTAATAAACAGTTCTCAAGAGTTTCTGAAATGGGAATAACTAAACAAATTAAGGATCTAAAAGATCTAAAAGACATTATTGGCATCAGTTTAACATTTTCTTAGATAAAGATATACTCTTTAAGAACCTAGAGAAAAAAACCTGACACAGAACCTGAAAGAAGCATAATAGTCACCTGAAATCAATAAATCTTTTAATGGGATTCTGATTTTTCTTCTTTTTGTTTCTTCTAAAATTGCAGGTGAGGACCGGGATTTGTTACCATGAGCCAATTGATTAGTTTTCTGCAGATGCACTAATGGTCCGTCCCATTAGTCAAGAAACCTTCCTGCTAAAATGATTTTTATATCAGAGTTATACACCGACACCGATGAGGCATCAGTCTGAAGAAAAACTTAAGGCCCTCATAAAGCCATTAGAAGTATTACTCTAGATGTTTTTACTAGATGTCTAGTCAATTAGAGGGAAGGTGTTGGAAAGAACAAAAAAAGAATTGAGGGGTAAATCAAGACTTTTGCTCAGAGAGTGTTTGTTTTTTAAGCTTTTTTTGGTTTTCTCCATATGCTCTTTTATAAGAAAGTGTGTCCCCATTCTGTCCCCATTATCTTCCTTTGTGACTGTGATTAAAAATAGCTGCAATGTCTAAATTCAGAGGAGAACATGGTGTTAATGTTGCACAGGAAGACCCAACATAATGGGGTTTTCTTTTGTTTTTTGTCTAATGCCTGAAAATGTATTAGTTTTATCATCTACTCATGTTTTTTTTATTAGTTATTTATTGACCTCTACATTGCTGTAAAACACATACTTAACTTTTTACAGATTCTTTAGTGTTTTTTGTTGTTGTAACGTTATAAATGCTTCAGTTTTTCAAGCATAGTTCAGTGTTTTTTTTCAGTTTTAAAAATCCAAACCTAATTCAAATATTTAGAATCAAGAAATCACTTAAGTTCAAAGCAAACTTATGTTAAACTAGGGTAAAGGTTTTAAAATGTAACACATAACAGTCCAAAAAGGCTAAATTAAAAGTAAAATTATCTAGACGAATCAGTCTGGAAAAGGTTCAAAGCTTTCTTTCTTCTTCTCTATAAATTAAAATATGATGATCTTAATGTTAATCATGTGTTATATCAGACCAATAAAAAAAACTATATATATAAATCTGGACTTGATTAAAGGTATGTTTCATAATGTTTGTTATTTTTAAAATAATTTGTTTGCATAAAATAATACTTATTTTTAATAGCAGA
The DNA here is from genome assembly GCA_032876305.1 of Orestias chungarensis. NCBI lineage: Eukaryota > Metazoa > Chordata > Actinopteri > Cyprinodontiformes > Cyprinodontidae > Orestias > Orestias chungarensis. The sequence goes on along the minus strand of JAVLVB010000560.1, from coordinate 410,565 downwards.
AGCTACACCTACTATACAGTGGCTCTTCTTACAGATAACACTAACATACCACTACATTTCTGAAATAAAGTTGATTTGTATGGAATCCAAGAAGGGTCAGAAATATTTTAAAGTTGCAAGAAAACAAAACTATATGTACTTCTTTTGCTGAAACTCATGTTTTTTCTTAACTGAAACTTAATTTAACTTTGAAATTATTCAGTTTTAGGTACAAAACCAAGATCCATGGTTGACGGCTACTTCTTCTCCAAGAGTTATGGACGGTTGACAATTAATGCCATTAAAGGATTATCTACATTTTTCCCAGACACACTGTAACAGCAAAGTCATCATGCATATCACACATAAATCTTTGGTGAGTAATAAAACAGTGAGGAGAAAAAAATACACTTTCTGCTCAAGCTAATTATTTAGAAACTTGTTTAGGAGGAAACAGTCATTGCTTTTGCTCATCAGTTTTGCAGCAATTACCTTTGATTTTTAAAGTAAAGAGCTCAAATCGAGGGTGTCGTGAGATTTACTCACAGAAATTGCATCCGTTGACTCACATCTCTCCTTTGGTTTGGTTTGACACTTTTTATTTGGCACGACTAACCTCCGAGGGACCAAATACACAGGACCACACATAGCGTATGAGGACGTTCCTAGCAGCCATAGGTACCGTATGGCTGGGAGGGCGGTGTGTAGCCTTTAACTTACCTCAGAAGATGGATTTGCCCCACTGCTTAAGAAAATTACGAGTTGTCTTATAGTGAAATTGTTCTCCTGATGGATCTACACTCTCATGTCAGAACTGTCATTTTTTTCTTGAAACTGGCACGGCTTGCACCGAACGACGTCATGTTTGAGTGGCGCTCGCTTTTGAGGCCCGCAGTCCATAAACATGATGATTTGTCACTCAAAATTTATCAACCTTTTCATGAATTGGTGAACGTCTGCGACTTCTGCCCTCAAAAGAATGGATGGTCTTCATAGATCATGATCAGAAGGTCCAAAACTGGATGCTGCGTCAGGAATTTTGGCTTACAGTAAGTGCTTTCTATCTAGACCAATATCATATAGTGTGAACAGGACAAAGATGGTGAAACCAGATGCTTTCATTCTTTAGCTATTACTCTCCGGACTGAGCCCATTCACCCAGTCTACACTTTGTCCTTGGCTTCTCAGACATGAGGGTCTTGGCATGTAAAAAAAAAAAGCCAGACAGTGAATTGCGGGGGGGTGTGATGTCATCACTATGAGACACGGGTGTGATATCATAATCATGAGGTAATGGTGAGGAGGGGGGTGTAGTTTTATGACTTTGGCACACTTTCAGTTTACCATCAGCCCACTGCAACTAGGTCCTAATGAGAATAGATGGTCCGCCTCAAGTCATACATGTGTGCCTGTGTACTCGTGTGTGTGTGTGTGTGTGTGTGTGTGTGTGTGTGTGTGTGTGTGTGTGTGTGTGTGTGTGTGTGTGTGTGTGTGTGTGTGTGTGTGTGTGTGTGTGTGTGTGTGTGTGTGTGTGTGTGTGTGTGTGTGTGTGTGTGTGTGTGTGTGTGTGTGTGTGTGTGTGTGTTTACGCTTTGATAAATTGACGGATGTAGCCTAAATAATTTGCTAAGGGGAAAAAAAAAAAAGAGTCTCACTGAAAACGACCCACAGGTACTCTTATTTCTGAAACATGTGAGTCAGGTTCTGCATGAATCTGAATCATTTTCCATGGACACATTCTGCCTCAGACAATACAAAACAAAAAGAACTCCCCAGATGAGTAACGTGGTCTGCTAGAATGAATGCATGTCGAGGCTATTTCCAAATATACCCTCTGTGGTCTGAGCGAACATCACAATTTCTTACACGTGGCTGTGGGGTGCTTGGTGTTTGCTGTTTCTTGTGGTAATCACAGCGAGGAAGCAATCGTAGCAAGATACGGGCACAGATAACATGTTGATGTATAGAAATAATAAACGCTTTCACCCATGTTTATTGATTTTGTTCATTTAGTTTGACACATTAGTATGCTAATCCACACAGGCTCAAAATTATGCACATATAATATGGATTACGGGTTACGGGTTATTATGGGTTACGGTTAGGAATGAAGAATCAGGAAGAATGAGAGATAAAGGAAGAATAGGCGTGAGGGAACCAATGACTGAAAATGAGTGAGGTTGGGATCAAAAGTCTGTGTCAACTGTAAATAGGAAATCCAGATTACAAATTTACTTCTGGGTAATTGTAACTGATTCCTCTTAAAACCATACCAAAGTTCATATAACTCACGTTGTCGTTCTTTTCGAGTTACAAAGAAGAAGTAGAAGCTTCAGACTCCCTGAGTGAACCAGCACAGAGAAACTCTTGACCGTGTTCAGTAGAGCTGTTCCCACTCTTTTCCTGCTGTTTGAAAACACACCGGCCGGTACACCAGTACGCCTCTGCTCAGTCAGTGGCAAACGAGCAGAATGGAACAGCAGCAGCTTAATGCCTTAGGTGCCTTTTTTTCTACATCAATATAGAATAAGCTGTTTGTGAAAAGGTCTTTCAATTTCAAGGAAGCCATGTTAGCACGACCACGTTCTTGATTTCTTTCTAAGAAACAAAAACCATTCAAACAAAAACAAAAATGCTCTAATTTCAAAAGATTTATGCTGCACTAACTCAGCTAATGGCATGTACAAGAGGTAGAACCCAGTTTTGAATGTTAGCTTTGTAATATTTTTATCTTTCTGCTTGATCTTTTTTTACAGTTATTCTTTCTTACTCAGCACGTTCTTGCCAAAAACGTCATAAATAGATCACAAAACTAACTAACTATCAGCTCATCAGCTGGAGGTGAATAACGCAAATACAAATATGTTCAAAGCTTGGTGAAACTAGAGAGAGGCAACTCAATAAATAAAGTAATTAGCCTTCATTCTTTTGACATTCGGCAATGACACGTTAAGTTTACATTGTTTGAAATCTACCTTCAAGTAATTAGCAAGTGAAACAAAAGACTAATCTTGCACCTGATCGAAACCTAAATTCTAGTGGACCAAAAAATATTTAATAAGTGGTAAGAAATTATTACTACACTTCAAAAATATCACATTTCAGTCTATTAGTTGCTTAAGTATTAAATTCTGGATAAAAATGTAAGGTAATAAGGGGGAAAAAAGTCATGCTAGACTGTTATAATGATTCAGCATTTCGTTGTTTCTTTAGGCAATACTCTCCTCCTTAATAGAGACAAAATTCCTTGTTTTTAAACCCTTTTTGATAAACCTTTATCCCCACATTGTGTCGACAAACAAGCTTGCTTGTTGGTGTAAAATTAGTCCTGGTCTCCTCTACAGGCTGAAGCAGGTGGAGGTGACTGTGGTCTTGGCCTGATCTCAGGGAACAGATGGGCAAACGCCATGACTGAAGCCCTGAACCTCATTGAGTAGCTCCAGGACTCTTATGAAATCCCCTCCTCAACACAAACACACATATGCCATCAAAATCATAACTATGAGTATCGTTCTGTATTAAGGAATATAAATGATTTCAATGTAAAAAAAAAAAAGACTTTTTTGTGTACATAAAACCTCCAAACAGGTCACGGTAAATCGAGTCTTGCAAGATGTAATCTGGGGAAACCTTTTAGACACACTTTAAAGCTTTGACTTTAATAGAGTAATTAAATAACACACTCATCATCACACGCTAAAAGGTAACTTCTCTAACTTCAGAAGTACTACGAGCTTATCCATTCTTCATTTCAGAAACTTGCTGATCACTAAATCTCTGCCCCAACACCAGAAGGAAATCATTGGTTTGGACAGAGCCAACTGTGCTCAATAAAACGCAGCCTTGTTTCAGAGAGTGGGGAGGAGGGGGAGGAGGAAGAGGAGAAGGAGGAGGAGGACCGCACGTAGACATGTATGAAAGATGTGAGCGAAAGGATCTTTGTGACAAATTAGTCATGGCACTAAGTTTCAGAGAGAACTCAACAGACAGCAAAGATAAACGTGAATCTCTTCAACGTCCTTCCCCACTTCATTCAGTCTGTGAGTGAAGATGTCATAGATATGTTGCCCAAACCAAAAAACATATGAATTCTATTAGATGTTATCTGTGGATAAAGCTAATGCAACCTCTGCTGTCTACAAAATCAATTTTTGATTTTTTCTTTTTTTTCTTTTCTTTACTAAAGCAACACATTAAATCTGCATGTTTTTTTCCTCTTCTATTGTATATATTTGTTGTTTGGCTAATGTTAGATCTGCGCTCTGCTAAAGCTACACCCATTATTTCTGCAAGATGAAGACAAACTATAATACTTTTCTGAAGTTCTATGTAATTTTCTGCTTTTCTTTTTTTGCTACGTTTTTTTGTTAAAACTGAACATAATTTTGGTTAATGCTAATGCATGAGTTTCTGAAAAAGTGACATCATAAAGAGTATAGCTTTATTGTACAAGTTTATTATTCACAATTAATAAGTAAAATATAATGCTCTGTAGTGACAACTTCAAAGTTGTCACTACAACTACAACTACAACTACTACAGTTGCTTGTGAGTTTCTGCTAATGCTACTCAGGAATATGTGCTGAAAGATTGAACTTCAGTTCAGCTCAAACAGAAAAGTGGTCACACAGATATGGAAAAGAAATTCTGATTTTAGGCTTACATCCTAACAAACATGCCCAAAACATTACTTTGACAGAATTAAGCTTCTCTGGGAAAACATCTCGAGATGTCGCTGCTGATATTTCTCATAGGTAAGCAATCTGGAAACTTTTTAAAGCAATAATTATGCCTAGTCCCATGAAGACATTTTTATATCCATTAATAAAAACTGATTTCATTCTTCTACACATTATGTGTTGATGTGGAAGTTTTATCTTTTGGTCCCGATTTTTACATGGAATTTGGGTTACCATGTGAATGTTCTTCTAAAGCCATCTTTAGGTTTTCACCCATTTAGTTTTCTTTCTTTTTAGTGTATTTATGGCACTATTAGATGGCACCATTCACCCCTGGCATTACAAATTCAACAATGGTTCTTTTCATACAGGTCTACTTTGTAAACAAAGAAAAAAAGGTAGGATTATGTGTATAGTCTAGGTTAGCAGTTTTGTTTAAAGGCTGATTTTTTTTAAGCCCAAAGTAAAGTTTCTATATAGACTTGAGTACTGCGTTTACAAAGTATGCATGAAAACGTGGAAGTAAAACTGATTTCCAGAGAAAATTTCAAGCTTTAAAATGCATCTATCCAACGTTTAGACTGCACGGTTCCATTTTTAATGTAACGCACCATTAGATCACAGATACAAATCCAAATAGGCCTGCTCCCCAAAAATGTGGCCTCAGTCCTTTAAGCGGGTTTCTTTACCAGAAATCTGAACCAGG
>JAVLVB010000560.1:367701-402701 GCA_032876305.1 Orestias chungarensis | reverse complement strand
ACGGCAAACAGTTTCCCTTGTAGAGCGTATTGATAGCAGAGGATTCGCAATGCCAATACACGATGATTACATTTTTCTTATCACTCACTGCTGTCAGTGGCAGACCGACTCATCAATATAAGTAGTGAAGCAAGTACAGTAGTGTGAGACAGAAAGGTGCAAATGAGAGCGAGAGAAGATTTATAATGATGTGAGGGTGTAAATCCACACAATGTAGAATTTGAGTTGGCACGGTGAAAAATTAACAGAACGTTAAGAAGAACCTATGAGAAGCAAACAAAAATGAAAATGTAAATTAGATATTGCTGGAACAGGAAAGGAGGAACCAGAGGACTTCCTCTTTAAGCATACTTTTTGACGTGTTCTTTAAGTCCCTTCACTTCATGGTACATTTTAATGGAATGACTGCTGGCTCTCTATTCAGGACTCCTAAAGAGCACATGTCACGCAGTCTCTCTCGTGAGCACAATAAGTTAATAATTAACAACTGCAGAAATGCGTTTACGCACATATTGCATATGGCATTGAGGTAACCCTCTTAGCACTCACACACAAACCCTCACATAAATGTAAATGTTTACTGAAATGCATCCCACTCCAAACAAGTTGCACTATTCTGGGTCTCCTTGTTTTTTTTAGTTTTTTTTGTTTTTTTGGTGTGTCCGTTCCCCACATCCAATCAAAATCGGTGCGTTCCTACCTTATGCCTTTTCTCTCACCATTGATATTGCAACATTGGTACTCCAACTCTTTTCCCATCTTAGTCATAGGCCGGACTCATGAGGCACCAGCCCTCCAACAGTTGATGTGTTTGGTCACTTCCGTGTGTTTTTTCTCTCCCAGCGCCTTTTATCACCCTAGCGCACGCATGCTGTACAAATGCAAATGGAGCCTCTCTATTTCCCCATTGCGCTCAAGTGAGAAGGCGAGGAAACCGGGATCCAGCGGACAGCGGCGGACGCCCTGTGTTACCGACTTGTGGTAGGCATTTGAATGCATGTTAGTGCTATTTATCTTGTAGGTGACTAAAAAGGAAACATATACATCGGTGGTAAGTTACCATGGCTTTTTTTATATTCTGTGTTTAGCTTGGAGATAGATATGGGACACATTTCAGGTAACATGCATTTAGACTCAGTTTGATGTTAGTTTCTGTCAGATGTGTAACTCAAAACATGAACTAAATGAGAAGTAGATGAAAAACAAACAAAAGCATAATTAAGTTATGATTAAAACTTAATTTACACTGGTTTTTTGTGTGGTGTAAATGTACTTGTGGAGGCAACACTGAAAGGTAGGTAGGTGATGGAAACCTTTTTAACTTTACTGTCCAGTCCTGACCACAATGTCTTCATCTGCATAATGTGGACATGCATGTTGCTCCCTAACCCCCTATATATAACAACTATATAATGAAACGTAGACATTTCTAATTATACTTTAAATATTCACCTGATTCCACACAGAAGCCAATTAAGAAGACTTTTTTGAGACGCCCCTGCAAAGCAGTCATGTACTGTTTTCATTTACTTGTGTAATACAACTAAAAAAACATCAATTGAGCTGATTCTTTCAACAATGACCTTTAAAAAAAAGTCTCAATAGGAAAATTCCTCTTTGAAAGTTATAAATCGAGGGATCCCTAGTTACAACTGTTCATTTAAGAGGGCAAGTTGGCCAAACAGGTTATAATTATACCCTTAATCAGACGCTGGGGTTTTTCCTTCCCCTGCCTTTTTTTCTCCTGAGCTGTCCTGTGTGCATGGTGTGCGTGAGAACGAAAGCAGCAACGCTCCAACTAAGTAACCGAGCGATCTGTGTCGACTTGCTACTTTTCTGGACGCCGGGTGCTGTGGAAGAGGCCGGGCCTCGCCCGCTGTCTCAAGGGCCCACATACAACACAACATATAAACATGAATACAGTTAGTCAAGGAGAAGAAGAAGAAGAAGAAGAAGAAGAAAAAGAAGAAGAAGAAGAAAGGAAAGAAAAGAAACCTTCACACACTAAGTCCATAACCTTTACTGATGTTTCCTCTATCAGGTTAGTTGAGTTCATATCATTGATTTTGGCACATGTGAGTGACTGCTGTAGTTTGCAGGCAGGCGGGCGGGCAGGCGAGGCATTTTTGGTATAGGTTCATCCTTAAATGTGACCTGATTTGGATTAAATTTACCTTTACATCCTGTTAAAGCAGAGCATTCACCTTTACCAGAACAGAAAGTGTAGTCGCCTATATTAAGCTTTAAACACTGCGTTGTTTTAAAGATATATAAATTATGCTGTTATCAAATATATGTGGTGGAAGGAGTTGGGTGTGTGTGATCAGTTACAAACACATGCACAAATTAATAATTGCTGTTCCAGCTCCTTATTTCTGTTCATAAGATTGGTCAGAAGGGAAGTGACTCTTCCCCCGCACCCCCATGATGGCCTAACAATGATCCACTTTAAAACCGTTCTATTATAGTCTAAAAACCAAACGTTTCAAATTCATAAATTTCTGCTACTTTTTTATCTATATATATAAAAGTAGTTTGATCCACAATTTGAGGGGGACAAAATAGATTCTCCTGTACATGTAAAACCAGCTGAGATGCTGATCGATTATTGGCACGGCATAGATAGAAAAAGAAAGAAAACATGCAAACAGATGCGGGTTATTGTTTTGTTTTTTCGTTTTGACTCAGATAGATTCCTCCCACACAATATGACCTTTCAGGCTCTCTTCGTATTAGAAATTTCAAAATGACATGTGAAAGAAATATGAAGATGGGTATCTTCCTGGCTGAATTTTACGCATTTTACGCAAGTTTTTTTTTTAACAACAACAACAACAAAATTCTTTTATTTGTTTGTTTCTTTTGCCAAAACAAACGCAAATGTTATGATTAGCCTGTATCAACGCAGCCTGGACTGGCTTCAAAGCTCGAAGCTGCGTGGAGTAGCCTCGGTATAAAACAGTCAGCTTGGCACCATCAGAGAAGAGAAAGAAACGACGCATCGGTTTTAATTTCCTATAACATCCTATAACATCTCTCCTCGGTTATTTTTAACGCCCCTGTTTGCAGTTTTCTTTCTCTTGTTTTCTTCTTCGAAGACCTTTAAGGGGAACCGCAGCCCATCAGATAATTGCGCCTGATTACGGCTTTCGTCGTTTGCATTCTGACTCTGCAGCATCCCACACATCGGGCCAATATTCAAATTCAAATCCCGCTGCGTGCATAACTGCGAGCGTGACACTCCCCAACAGACGAGGACAGCCAGCCTGTTTTGTCTCTAGTCTAACTTCTATAGTGAGCCAAACGGCATAGAAAAAGATATGCGCTCGACTTGTAGAAGACTACAGACCTGGTGTACAAGAAAATATATTTTGGGGGTTAAAATAAATGAACAAAAACTCTCTGTAAAACAAAACAACGTGTGTTTTTATTTATTTTTCTGTCGTTTTTAACTGTTTTGCGGCGCTGAACACAATAAATCCAATAAGATATGCAGATATTCGCCTTAAAGCTGCAAGTTTCTGCAAGCAAGCCTGCAAGATGAAATAATATATATACATATACATCTGTGGTTTAACAATCCGTTTACTTTGGTTCATTAAACGTATTTGGTGACAGCAGAAACTTGGATTTGTGCGTGTTTTAGTTCCACACACCCGTTTTGCATCGCCTCTCGTCCCAAACTTGGGGCGCCCAAGAGGTTGCAGCTAAAATCTACAGGGCCATAAAACGCCGTATAGCCATCATGATTGACCTTATTTTTGGATTTTGTGTGCACGCAGATAAAAGTTAACGATCAGAGAAAGGACGTAATGCAATTTTAAAACAACAATAACAACGGAGGGATCTTTTAGTCGTCAGATGCTTGAACAAAGCTTCCAGCTTGACTCCTTTGCGCAGTCACAAAGTTATATTTCTCAAAAAGTTAAAAAAATAAAATAAAACAGGCCTAGGCTACATACGCTGGGCCTTAAACTTTATTTTACTTCCTCTTCCTTCTTCTAAATTATGTCGCCTGGAGGAGTTTAGACTCATACACCCCAACAAGCGCTCTGCCGTCAGTCGGGAGGGAGTTTTAGGAGCGAGTTTGAAGCGGACTGGGCTGCAGCCATGTGTGGGGCGAGAAAATCAGAGCTACCGTATAGCGATGGGGACTTCCTGACGCAACGCGGCTGTAAGAGCGACGCAGAGGCGCTCACCTTTTCTTCCGATGAACCAACCGCGATCCTATTTATGTATAGTAAGCCGCCTCAGCTGCGCTTCCGAGAAGAGTTGCGCGTCTGTGCGTCGCACCAAAGAGCGCCAATCATGCTATTAACTTGCATAGTCTGGCCAAACCGTTCCAGTCTCCTATATTTCATTTATTTGTTGCTTCCCAATCAAACGCAGAAAGTAAACTTTCCTGAATTCTGGAGTGAGATCGAATTCAAGCTCTTCTTTTTTTTTTATGATGGGATAACTGTCGCGCACATTCCCGCTGAGAACCACGCAGAGTTTAGAGTGGAGGAGAGGCGTAAGCGGTGCACTCTCGTTTAGACAAGAACGGAACGGTGGTGAATGGGATCTGGCAATAGAATTGCCTCTCCGCTTCCTTCCCTCCCTGCTTCCCTCCCTCCACCAGGCGTGCAAGGCGCACCGACCTGGATATGCAGGCTGTTCCCGAAGAGCCTACAAGGCGCGCACTAGGGAGGAGATGCGGGTCCGAAACCCACGAACAGCTGAGCTGAGAGTAGTTGATCTTGGATTTGGATGAGAAGGAGGGGGGGGCGCTCCACTGAGATGTGTTTCTCCCACCCCCTCTCCCTCTCTCTCACCGTGGCTCCGTAAATACACCGCTCCGCCTCCTCCTCCTCCTCCTCCTCCTCCTCCTTTCTCTTTTCGCAACATTGACGCAACCAAAAAACACTGGAACAAAAGAAACAACTCCTTGAAGCTTTGCTGAAACTGCACTTAGTCGCAGAGCGGCATGCTTGCTGTCAACTTGCCTGGTGGAAACATGGATGGTGGTGGTGGAGGGGGGGCGGCGCGGCTGGCAGCGGCTGAGTGAGCAGAGAGGGATGCGATGACTACGGAGCAGACAGGCGAGTAAGTACGGACGACACGGACGCTCGAGTGATGTCAACTTTTGCTGTCGAGACCTGCAGAGTGGGGCAAAAACACAAAGACCGCCGGAAGTCGCTTCACGGTCGGTGGAGAATATTTACAGCGACAGGTCGAGATGTTCATTGTGAGCGGGCTTTTTTTTGTGTGTTTGTTTTTTTTTAGAATGAGAAGTTTTGTCTGTCTTTTTTTTTTGTTGTTTTTTTTGCAGCCATTGAAAAACCGCGGCGTAACTAAACTGTCAACTCCAAATATGGGCCGGGCGGATGATACCACACCGCCGGGATGAGGCTTCCGCGGAATACACGTAAACAAACAGGCGTTTTCGAGTGAGCGTGAACGCGCTGGCTGATACATACACATATATATTTATATACAGCTACACACATATATATGTATAAACGGTCGCATCGACCCTATTTTTCATCAGAAACTCGGGAGGTTGTTTTTCAGCCGTCATCATAATTGAATTATGCAACTTTGCTTTGATGTTTGATCGCTGCGCTTCCTCGTCTCTTTATGTGAGTGTGTGTGTGTGTGTTTTTTTTCCGCACGGACAAAGGGCTGGATGGAGTAGTCGGCTCCTCATTAGCGCGTCGGCGGGAGAGAGCGAGCGGGGCTGTTTACAATAATAACAGGGCGGCGGTGACGTCGGCGCGAGTGACGGCCGCGGCGGCCAATGACAGTGCCGCGTGGCCTTCAGCAACACGCTATATTTGGAAAGCGGTTACATCATCGGGGCGGAACGTTCGCGCGCCGAAGGCGGGACTTCCGGTTGGGGGAAACTCTCCCGTTTGTAGTCCAGAAACAGGACAATAGACGAGTTTTTCTTTTTGTTGCTGTTGTTTGGTTTGGTTGGTTTGAAAACTTACATTAGGTCACAAAATGGATTCTGTAATAAATAAGGATTAAAAGTAACACAATTCAACCCTTCAGTTTTGTAGTCCAGAAACAAAACAATATACATACTTTATAGTTTTTTTTAATCTATTTATATTTATGTATTATACTTTTAAACTTTATATTATAGTGTGTTACTAAATACCAAAGTAGGATTAAAAGTAGCACAACTCCATAAGTTATATTGATTTGTAAATTTTTACGTAATCATTCAAAACGAGAACTAAAATAAAAATGTTCTATAAATGAGTAAATAAATAGTATTTTAATACAGTAGGTCTTGTTTATTTTTGAAGTATCAGTCAGTTTTATACAGTAACTTAGGTTTAACTTACATTACACTTGGCTTTATATAAGTCTTGTACAAATAAAGTCATATTGATTAGCTTGAATTAATTCAAATGTTAGAAATTTATAATTAAGTTCATTTTGTGGTAGACATAAAAAGTTTGTACCTTCCTGTTAAAGCTGTGAGTGATGTAAAACAAATGGGGGTCTTGGGAAAACCCTTTTGAAATTCTTCCACCATTAATGTGACATGTATCGTGTAATACTGACCTTAAATACGAGAAAGTGTATATGAGGAAACATTTTAATAATAATAAGCTTCCATATGGGTGCACATAGTTTAACTAATACTTAGCTGAATCAGCTCTGGCTAAATTCATAAAACTTTTTAGTAAAAATACCTCATGTCCCCACCAGCCCCATTGTAAATGCCGGTAGTGGCAGCATCATGCTCTGGGTTCACCTTTCCTTAGAAAAAAGCATATGTTTTGTCTTGTTAAACTGGATAATGCTGAAAGGAAAACAAAATTAGCTTCAACAAAGCATGAGTCTGACGGCGTGTAGGTTTATCAAGCAGGTAACTGCAGCCCTTTTATATACTTTTTCCTTAAAAGGATAATTTATTTTTCAATTAAAGTACAAGATAAATTGTAAAAGACAGATCTCACATAAAAATGTTGCAATTATTTATAATCTTTTTATCTTTTGACAATTAAAAATTTTAGCTGGGCTGTACAAACTTTATATGTATAGTGGCTTCACACAGTACTATCTTGAGTATACAATTTGTGTTACTTAAATAGTCACATCAAATTTAATGAATAAATGCACAATATGTAATTGTAGCGAATCAGTTAACATACTGAGTATTACAGGTGCACTAGGCGTGGTAGTCATTTATCTAACCTTTAAAAAGTCAGGGTTTCTTAGTAGTTTTGAGTGTGTGTGGCTTTAGGTCCCTAATGCAGGCAGCAGTGTGTTTTGCTTTGAGTAGCGTAGCAATCTGGCATAACTGGATCCTTCCAGTAAGGTGCCTGAATTTTGTAGACAAGGTCTGCAGTTAAACTGCTGCTGCACATTATCCGTGCAAACGATGGGACTAATTGCCGTTTTATTCATCTTATTTATAGAGAGTCAATTCATAACATATCTCATTTTAAGGCACTTCACAAGGCAAAAACTATGTAGTTCATGTTCCAAAATGTATATTTACATCAGTCCAATTCAGAATACAGTTGAACTAGGTGCATTCCAACACTCACATAATTTGGTTGAAAGCATGCAGCAGCAGAAACGGACGACTTCCTTTTGAAATGAAGGAACCCCGGTAGAACCCGACTCGGTAGGAGCCACCATCTGCCATGACCGACTGTGGCCTGAGGGAACAGAGCGGACACGAACAAAAACAAAAACAGCATTTCATTTGAAACTCGATCAGTTTATATTACTTCATAATGGACTGTAACACAGGAACCACATAAAATAGAAAGAATCAGATAAACACTTGAGCACTAGAAAACAAATGTTTGGCCATCCATTTATTTGGGTAATAAAAAAACGTTTAGTTGCATTTTTAACACCTTTTAACCTTTAACTTGCCTTGAGAAATTCCTCAAATATCCCTTTAATCGACAATGTTTATTTAAAATGGCCTGACGCCTTAAACAATTTAAGGCAACGTAGCATACGCCCCCATCAAAATGTGGCTATACTCGCCCTTTGTGAAACATATTGCCTTTCAGCCTGTATCTCGTAACTGCCTGCTTCGGTTTTGTCGCTGCCAGCTAAAGAACACGTTCATACTGCATGCGGTGAAGCAGCAGTCTCCACAACAGAGCGGAAACATGACATATTGTTAGTAAAGTTGTCAAATTTGTTTAATTCAATCATGGGAAAGGACAAAAAAGCCTTTAAAACTGCAATGGATGAAGGGTGTTGTTCAAGAGAATTTTCCTTTTGCATTGATGGTCATGAAGTGTCTCCAGCTTAAATGTACCCTGGACTTATTCACTCTACATGTCTGGTCGGGGTTTTCACTGGTAATGCTATCATACAAGTGCTCTGAAAAATTAATGCTCAAAACTAGACAGTATGGATAAAGTTCCGTCTTGGACATTGTCTTTAATGTAAACGCCATTAATATGAGTCGTTTTCTAGTGGCCAGTGGCTAGGAAGTTCTTGAAAGTTTGCTTGTTTGCTGCTTCCTCTCTTAATATTTAATTTCATTGTCTTTTAAATGATAAACAGAGCCCAGCAAAAATATCCACACCCCTTTTTCCAACACATTTTGTCCTTTTGAAACCACAAACCTGATTTAGATTGCTCGATGTAGAATATGTGTGATGCATATTGTGAAATACACCATCTGCAGAAATACTTTGGCTATTTTGGAGAATTTGATAAGCATTAGTCTTAAGATTCTCAAATCAGACAAGTGGAAAGTCAATGTTGAAAATGAGGACAAGGACTCCTGGTTAAGGTTTGTCTCAATCCAAGCTGTTCCCACATGTGTACATAGCAAAAAAAAGTGCTTTTATTAAGCTGAAATTATTAATTCATATTGAACTGATGTCCTGGAAAATTCCAGTCATAAATCATTCCTAAAACACAATTGTCATTAAAATAGTTGGTGTTGGCAGCATTATGCTGTAGGAATTTATTTTCTAACCGGGACAGTAAGTAGGTCAGAGTTGGACTTTAAGATGGATGGACCTGGATTCTTGACAAAAGCCTGTTAAAAGGTCAAGAAAGGTTCTTCTTCCTCTCGTGATGTGAAGTATTTCAGGACAGCCACTGGGAGAAACGTAATGTAGAACTATTTAATGTAAGAAGTGATAATAAAAACCAAGAGCAAGAGAATTAAACAGGGACCAGGTTATGCAGAGCAACTACAAGAAACAGCAGAGTACAGAGGGTTTGAGCAAGATGTTAAAGAAACAGTGATGTTTAAATACTAGGGAGTTTGATTGTTGAAGTGAGTGCAGCAGAGGGAAACGGGGCAGGGTGATGAAGAGACTGAGAATAAGCAGGTAAAGAGGTAACACTAACAGGGGAAAGACAAAACATGAATCTCAAGAAACATAGAACAACTAAACCAAAGGAATAAATATCAAACAAGATGTATCTAACAAAAACTAAGACTACCGAACGTCAGTGAAACAGAAAGATGGCTGCTCGATTCGAAACAATAAAATAATCACCAGGAAAGACTACGATCAAAACACAGACAACAACTGATCAAGGACATAACTCAACAGCGAAGTACAAAGTACTGAGCCAGGGAGGTTAAATACAACTACCAGTCACAATGCTGTTGTTTTTTTTTTTTTATCTCCTCTTTGCAGAATTAATTACTTTTTATTGGTCTTTCCCTTAGTTATATTAAAAGTTTGCGGTTAGAATATGAGAAATTGTGCAAACATTTAAGGAGGGGGAATACTTCTGCAAGACTCAACTGAACAATGGTGTTAGAAACATTGGCGTTGCTCAGATCAGAGAAGGTTTGTTTTGCCTAACCTTGAATTGTTTGGTTTTTCTTTCTCTTAAATGCCACGCACAGTATTTGTGCCAATAGATCAGAAAGTGAGTCATGAACAAGGAGGTGTTCTTAAGAATAAGGAAAAACAGTATTTACAATAACTCTTACAAAGTGGGCTATAACAAATATATGTATATATAGGGGGAAAAAAACTATTAAATACTTGTTTGTTAAATGCCGTGTCATGTGAATGAGTGAGCACACACACTGTGCAATTATTTACCAACAATACCCAATAATATTACTAATACTAAACAAAAGATTTAGACCACAAGGGATAGAGAGTGAGTCAAACGGAGGGGATAACCAAAAAGTCTGAAGCTCCAGTCCTGGGGTGCCACTGTCGTGCAACTCTTGGACATACCTGCTTCAACACACCTGCTTTAAATGAATCGATTTTGTTTAAAAAGTAAGAGGCCTACTTTGTTTCCCTTTATTTGTAAGGACTGTAATGGGAGGGTAAACTGTGACAAAATAACAAAACCTTCCAGAAATTGTAATGAACATGCTGCTTGTAGATTTTTTCCTGCAATTTCAAGGGGATTGTTTGTCATCATGGGGTTTAAAAATGCCACCAGATGATTATTTACCCCTTATATCAATACATTCATTTCCTAACCCTAGCTATGACAAGAATGTGTCTGCTTTTAAGAACTTAATTCAGATTACTGCACCCTTTTTTTTTATCGCTGTGTTGCATTATTTGCTACTTAATGCATGCCATAGTCATTTTTATTTATATGAAATCTATCAATTCACTCTTAAGACCACAGTTATGTTTCTTTTTGAATTGAGTATTGACACTGTAGTTTTTTTATATTATTGTTTTTGCTTTATATTAGAGCAGCTGTACCAGGGAGAAAATAATTTAGGCCCTAAATGTAATTTACATTAGTCAAAAAAAAAAACCTTAGGAAGCATGCCTTAAACACCGAATTTTTCAAGGTAACTCCTCTTCTTTAGGATTAGATCTTGTTTGTGTTAAGCCCTTTGTGTAATCCCTCTTAGCAGCTCGCCTTAATAAAGAATAAAATGCAAAAGGGTGTGGACAGTTCACTCAAGATAGGAAAATAAAATCTACACGTACAGGAAGAGGCATGAATCGTGTTTTGTTGGGGGATTTAAATCGTCACAAAAACCTTTCTGGGAATTGGGAATACACTCACAACACCAGATAGGGTGCCGGGAGTTTGAATGGGGTGAGAACAAGGGGCTGAGAGCAAGGACCAAACTCTGAGTTTATTACTCAAATCTGTCACGCATCATGCGCTGGGGTCCTTTTGGCACCTGAGTCTAAGTTTACTGTTAAATAAAAATAAAAACCCGTCGAGTTTCGCATGTCCTTAGAAAAACCTCGACTCGGTCACATTTTCTAAAACTGTAATGTATTTTAATGAAGATTGTTTTTTC
This sequence comes from Orestias chungarensis, assembly GCA_032876305.1. Lineage (NCBI taxonomy): Eukaryota > Metazoa > Chordata > Actinopteri > Cyprinodontiformes > Cyprinodontidae > Orestias > Orestias chungarensis. Next base: position 391,465 of record JAVLVB010000560.1, on the reverse strand, counting down.
TATGGATGTTGACTTTAGTGAAAAACTAGCACAAAGTGATGCAAGAGGGAAAATGATTGTGATTAATTTATTTCTTACACTAATTAAAATCTGAGAGGATAATTCATATGTGCTCAGCTTTCCCATATAAAGTTTGTAGAACCGGTTTTGGCCGGCAATTTCAGTTGCATTGCTTTTTAAGTACGTCTCTGCCAGCTCTGCTCGTCTAGAAACTAAAATGAAACATTCTTCTTTCTCCCGGAAGAAGAATATGATAACTGTGCGAGGAGCATCGGTGAACAGCAACTTTAAAGACTTTACCTAGATCCCTTTTGCTGTATGTTTGTCTCTATCATCCTGGAGGTTTTCCTCCAGGATCCCCTGTTTTTTAGCTTCATTTAATTCCTATTCATTCCCACCAGTATCTTTATATATGCTAAACAAAAACATCCCCAAAAGCATCATACTGCCTTCATGTTTCACAGGGAGGTTGGCGTGTTGTTCTTTTTTTTATTAGTTTTCTGTTTTTAGTGCATTAGTAATTTGTGTCCTGGTAACAAAGTCACTGTTTAGCTCCAGTAAAATTATCATTCACCTTTTGGCATCTCTGACTAATAACCCTCCTCTACCCTGTTTTCTCAGTTTATGTCTACAATCATGACTTTGTAGGTTTGTGGTTTTGACATAGTCCCTTCTTACCCCTCTTTTCTTTCCCCTGACCTTCTCTTCAGCATTCGTGGTGCCATTTGCTCTATATTATGATCTAAAGAGGTACTCCCAGAACAGCTGTATTAATTCTGGCATTAATTTACCTGCAGGTAGACTCTGTAACTTCTGAAGACTGAGGCGAACATAGGATTTTATTCAGGTATATCTTAGAAGAGGATATCTGAACACCTTTGCCCCAATGTCATTTTCTTTAACTTCCTTCTTCATCTGGAGTTTCTGTTGGTATCGTGACGAACTGTGGAAAGTTAAATGTGAACAAATGTTTTGTTTTACAGAAATGTATAAGTAAGAAAGAAACCATCCCAGTTGGAGTGAGTGTCGGTTAATTTTAAGAATCATCCTGAAACTTCTTCTGTTTTTGTCTAATTTCACATATAGTAACACTTTTTTTTATTAGTGAATAAAAATAAAATCTCAGTCCCTGTCAAAACTGGAGCTAACAGTGTTGCCCCTTCAAATTGTCCCTTATTTGGTATGTAGCCACAGCCTCCCGTTGGAATTATATTGTCTTAATCAGATTGCTACGTATCACAATATGTGTAAGAATCTGGTGGCTGAGTCAAACAGGGCTTCTTGTACCGTAAGATCTGAACTTGTTGCCCTGGCATGTGACAGTTTCACAGAGCTCCAGGTTCAAATATGTATTTGTTTTTGTATGTCTTCCCATTTACTCCAATCTAAATTTATCTTGAACTCAAATTGAGCGTTTGTTAGTGTACAAAGTCTTTTTTGAGGTTTAAGACCAATTTCACAGTTCAAAATTTGCATGTTAAACATTGTGTGAGTGTGTGCTCTGGAGTTTTTTTTTTTGAGGGGGGGCTTAGGGGTGCCTGAGGGTTAATTTGGTCACCTCGCAGCCTTTTGCACTAAAAAGAGGTCAGAGGTCTCTGTTGTGTTTTCAGGATGACCTGCTAGTGACTATTAGCCATTGATGAATGTGATGTCCCGCAAGTGTGCGGGCCGGATCCCTCCAAAGGGGGAGGTGTCACAACACGCCCTCCTGTAACCTCGCTGCCAACCCCACCTCAGCAAGTCCACACACACACGCACACACACACGGGCAAACACACACGCTCGGCCCTGCTGACAGGAACACAAGGGGGCAGCTGCTACAGATGTCTGAGAGGGGGAGGGGAGCTGAGAGGACATCAATGGAGACTCTCTGTAGTACAGACTTCTCTGTGGGGCTCATTGTGTACTCTGGAGACCAAGACGAGGGAATAGTCAGTGTTAATATAGTAAGCTCAAACTCTTTTATACCTTGTCGCAGGGTGTAGTTCGGACGGATTTGTCTTTTCGGTGTCAAATGTCCTGGAGCGTTACACAGAACGATGGTTATATGAAAGACCGAAAACATGAGAGAGGCACTGAGAGAAATGACTTCTAGTTTAGGAAGGGATTCCCGCTTAATTCTTAGTTTTGTTAAATTTACCCTGATATCAGTTCTACATTCATTTAAAAAAAAATTAAGCTTTTTTTAAATTTTACACCAGGCTGATTTGTGATGGCTATTTTATCTGAAGCCTAAAGAGCGCTGCTGTAAAGGGAGCTAACAATGCGAGAAGGCCACAAGAACAAACCCCTCATAAAATCATCTGCTGCTGTTACAAGTTGACAGGAGAGCAGTGAGTTGTTTGTCTTCTGTGGTGAAAAGGGTGTCCAGCCGTTTCATATTATCGTTGACACCGTTTCTGTATTTTAAAAGTTTCTCAAAAGTATTGTTACGCCTTTGACTCTTTTACAGTTTCACTGTTACGTATCATACAAGCTAAACTAATTTGAAAGGTGTGTTGGTTACATTTGTGGTCAACCCTCTTTACTTCTATATTAGTAAATAAAACATTGGTAAAGAGAATTTTACAACTGAAGCTTTGTGTAAATGCATTTTATGAATCGGAGGCTGCAAAGGTTTTTTTAGTGAACGTTGAAGGAGGTTAATGAAACAAAATTCAGGAAAGAATGCAGTAGTCTAATCCTGCAGTTGTGGAAAACCTTTGAATGAAAATAGTGTAGCTGTTCACCTAAACTGAAAGTGCAGCCGGGAAGATTATCAGTCACAGAATCCAAGAACAGGACAATGACCTGCAGCAATCCACAACTCAGGTGGAAAAATTGACACGGCGGCTGTCAGTCATGTGCTTCCCCAATCTGGCCTTTATGAAAGAGTAGCAAATAGATAATCAATGTTGAAAGAAACCCACTGGTGATATCATGAGCAGTTAATCACAGCAGAGCAGCTTAATGGTTCTCTGGTCATGGGAGACCAAAATGTAGCTTTTTCACCTGTCTCCAAAACAATATGAGCGGAAGAACATGAAACTGATCGCATCATCTTTACTGTGAAATAGCGTGTTGCGTGTTGTGAAATATCATAATAAATAATAATAAGTTAAAGTCCACACTAAAATTCAATTAAGAATGTTCAGCAGGACTTGAGAATCGTTATGCCTGAGCTCGAGCAACTCTACCGATAAATGCTACCTCATGTCTACATAATTTGAAAAATAATTGAATTTTTGAAACTTCAGTGATACAGGGCAATCTGCTTGTGCCGTTACCGCCTCCTGCTCTTGCAGAGGAGAGTCTCTAAAATGTGTAAAATTTACCATAAAAGCTGCCCCCTGCACATAATCAAAATCAAATTACACTGAACTAAAACCACCCCAGTCTGGCAACTCTGCAGGCCAGTTTTGCTTGCTGTGGCCCAACACCATGATACATGACACTGTGGCTCCTGTTTAACTGGCCTATCAGAAGACAAGGGAGAGGCCTTCTCAGTCTCAGTCAAGCTAATGAAGAGATGCATTATGATGTGATTTCATTTGGGCATGCACAAAAAAAAAAAGAGAAAAAAAAAAAAAGCAGAAGAAGAAGCTGCTGTGGTTAGCAGCGCCTGAGTAGCATGGTTCATTTGTGTAGTAACATGTGACTTGTGTTTTCGTGAGTCATAAGGATCTCCTGCCTAATGAAAGGCAGTGTGCACTCATGTGACGCTGACACAATGCAAGATAAACTGTGTAGCATTCGCAACCGCTCCGCTTTGCTACTGTTCCGGCACTGTGGGTTTCAGGCCACTGAGGGCATCTCTAGTTTTTATTTTTGAAACCAAGCGAAGTTCAATTGCCATTCAGATTGCAAAACGCCACATAGTTCCTAAAAGTGCTCCTTTTCTACTTATCTGCCAAGCTGAACGCGTATGATAAGTCGACTGTGGATATTCGTTACTCCGGTATGCGTGCCGTGTCTACGAGTACAGCGGGTTATCTGTCCCATGGTCACGGTCGTGTTTTTTTGCTCGCTCATCCGTGCCTCTCCACATGCCTGTTTAACAACACAGAGCTCCTCCTTACTGGCTTCCTGTCCAAACCAGTTTATCTGTAAACAAGTGTGTTTTTTTTCCTCTCCGCCCTATTGTCCACAATACACTAGAATGCATGTACAGTAGGCGCCCTCCCTATCTGTCTCTCTCTCTTTCGGTCAGCTTTCGTTCTACAAAAGAAGAAAGTGTCTTTTTTAATTTTTTTTACGACAACTCCCAGCTGCGTAAAGAAATATTAGGCTTGACAGGAGTACCTAGAGAGATTTAAGTTAAAAGTTTGTCATTTAGGCACCCTTTCCATTGTGTGCATAAGTGCATTATGCTAAAGTAGATATGACAGCAACAAGGTGGCAGCGAGAGAGTCACGAGTTGGCCACACAACAGCGGTCACTTAACCCAAACAGTCTTTCCACTGTGATCCTAAGCTGAGAGATGAAGTTATATCATTATATACTCAGTTATAAGCAGTTAAAATCTGCACTACTTACCTTTCAAGATAATTTAACTCTTCATTTAGCATAAGTACAGGGATGATTTCCAATATCTTAAAGCAACTCATTGGTATGTTTTCATTGGGTCGTTGTTAGGCTGGCAGAAAATGAATGTTGGAGGTGATGACTGAAAATATTCTTTTGGTCTGAAACATATACTGTGGAAGGAGCACACAAAGTTTATTGGATTAGAGTAAACATGGAAATGAAAAGTAATGCGACGCTAAATATTCCTTTTATTTTTTACACTTAAAGCCCAGACAGTTAGAAAACCCCTGGAAAGGCTTTGTGTTATATTTTCAAAATGTGTTTTAAACAGGTAAGATTATGATGGCCTGCAGTTAATTTATTAACTGCTTAAAAAGTGCTCTACGTACAAAAATGTTCTTTCAAAGCCCAACATTTCCTTCCACATATGACCATCTGGATTTATGGTAAATGTATATACTAATTTATTCAATATTTTTTATTTGTTTATCACACATGGACCGACTTTTTAGACTAAACATAAAACTTGACGATTAAAAAAAGTGTATGATCATATTACTATAAGATGTAGCTTAGTTATTTCCCCAATGGGGAAGCCATGAAACAAAATATAAAATAAGGAATGGTTTCATAATCACAAGCTTAATTACCAAAATACAATATAAATAACAAAATAATTATGGATACTTTTGTCATTTATGGAAGCTAAAAGCCAAATTAACTTATGTTAAAGTTTTATCTAGAGCAGGTAAGATATTGCTTTCACCTATTAACAAAACCACAGTTTGCTGATGTTTTATTTTACTGAATTACATACAATAATTAGACTTAGATACATTGAAAACTTTGATACACTTTCAAGACAAATACGACATATGAATAACCCTTAAGAGGAACTTAAACAGGCAGACGGATGTCTTATTTGTGTCTTCCGGGGACGGTACAGAGTAGTGTAACCCTGAGGACGAATAGAACTTCACAGTTGTTTTGATGTGGGTCACTTATTTGACAACAAAGACTTTCAACAAGCTGCACAAAAAAGCTGAACTTCAGGCGCAAAGGCACATGACCGAAAACTGCAATTGATGTTATATTATGTCAGGGATTTGATGCAAAGTGGATACATCTTCTGAAACTGATGCAGTTGTCCAGCCTGTCCATGACCTGGTGTGACATTTTTGGTGCTATGATTGCAGTTTAAGATTATTTTGCAAACTTAAGTTTTGTTTTTTATTTTAAAAAAACATTGTATTGTTGCATTCGTTTGGTAACAATATTTGCTTTAAAAAAAATGTTATAACCTGATTCCTTAAGGATCTTTTTTTTACTGCAAACTGAAATGAGCCAGTCTGGGACACAAAGAGTTAAGCTGCAATGTTTCTTGGACCACTGCGGAGTGCTGTGACGTCAGCCGAGAGTGCATTTTCAGCGTCCAATCAGCAGCGCGGAAACGGCTTCGCATTCAGCCAATAGGGAGAACGGAAGGCTCTATCGAATTTGAATGAGGAGTGGATCTTTCGGCGCCATTTTCGAGTGAGCAGCGATTGCCTCAACAGCTTCGGGAAGAGGATGCTGCTGCGAATATAGAGAGCTGTCGCTGAGACGGAGAGGAGGAGGCGGAGGAGGAGGAGGGGGAGACGGGAGCGAGAAGAAGGCAAGTGGGTTTTCAAGAGAAGAAAATCCTCAATTCTAGCTGGAATACAGGTATTTGCAGCCATATATGTGAGCATACTTTAGTTTTTTTTTATTGTGGTATTTCGAGCGGATTCAAAGAGGAGGAAATGCGTGGAAAAAAAAACAGAGGGAGAGTGACCGTGGCGGGGAGACGTTAGCCGTTTGGCCAGCGCTGCTCCGAGCGGTTAGCAGGCTAGCTTTGCGTGCTAACTCAACTGACTTCGCTGCGCTGTTTATAACAGGAGAGGAAAAATGCGATCGTTCAGTGGGTTGTTTTATCCACAGGATGATGGGAAACGCTCCAGGAAAAAAATGTAAAAAAAAAATATATATAAATAAATAAATAATACAAAAATACAGGGTTGTTTTTTGATCGCAATAAAAGAGACCGTTGACTTTACAGTTATTAGTGAAAGTTGAACTAAATTGGAGGATATGTTATTTTTTTTTCTCCTTCCCCTCAGTTTTGAGCGGGAGGCGCAGAGGCTGCCAGGTTCGAGTCGGTAGTTTCAACAAATGCAAACTGGGCTGGGAGGGAGAAATAAAAAATAAAAAAACAGAAATAAAAAAGAAATACATTGTGCTTTTTTTATTAACTTAATTTTAACGATCTTGTTGGCAAAAAAAAAGGCAGACATTTTGTTGGGACTTGAATTGGAATATGTAGACTTTTGGTTTGTCTGTCATCAATCTTTATGACCTCGTAGTAAGCAATAAAGACAATTAAAAATTAAGATCAAGGTAGATATACTGATTTCTTATCTTAATTCCTGATTCTAAACGATATAGGTGACAATTGTTTTGCTGACGTTTCGTCTCTCTTGATCTAATCCCAACTAAACGCTTCGCTGTGGCTTGATGGTTATTGATATGATTGTTTTGTCGTTGTTGTTGTTTTTTTGGCTGTTAAAAGATGTGAGTACCTTAAAAGGGGGACGTGATCTTCGTGGCTCTGCGCCAGCTGACAGCAGATGTAGATTGCAAACGTCAGAGGATTTCACTTCAAATGTGGCAAAAATGTTTATGATCAGAGCAGCTCTTATGGGTTTGTTATTGTAATATATATATATATAATCATATCTATAATATTCTGTGTTCCTCTACTCGTGGTTTCCTGGTTCATCTTAGTTCAGACTTTGCTTTTTGCTTACATTTCACCCATTTAAGCATCGTTGCACTTTTCCCCTGAGCACTGATTAATTTTGAGTGGTTTTGTCGTAAAGTGAAGACTGCCAGAACGGACCAACTCGTTCATTATCACAACACCCTAAAAAGCAATAATGGTGTGTAGACATACGCTATATTTTTATCTTTCCTTTTTGCTGGAAATGAGAGAGAAAAATGCAAGCTCTGTGTACTTGATCGTCTGAACCCGCCCCTTTTTACTTCCTTGCAAGCAGAGATCGGTTTGATGCGTTACATAATGTGAGGCCTTTTTCTGTTTTATAGTTTTAACTTATTAGGTGGGGGAACCAGTGTCACCATAGTTACAAATATGTTTACAGTTAATTAAAAGAAATGGGTCAAAAGCTTAAAAAAGACACCAGGAAGCCACATCTGGAAACTAGAGCTGCCTTCTTCTTTTTTTTCCTTCATCAAGCCTTATTATTGCTGAAAGTGTGCTTCCTTATATAGTTTTTTGTGCGTGTGTGCTATTATTTTAAATGCATAACACACTGCAGTTTAGTTGAAATTTAGCTAAACTTAGTATTTACATGTGACTCTTTAATATAATGGCTGATTCTGAATTGGGGCAACATATTCATTGTGAAACTGCTCGGCTCATCTAGTAAGATTTTGGTTATCTGCGTGGGTATTCTGTTCAGAGAGAAATTGGCTAATCTGCTGTGGTGGGAAATTGTTATGAGCGCGCATAGTGAGTAAATTATTTCATGGTTCGCACTCCTGTATCTGACCTCTACCAAAACTTCAATTTCAGGGGTCGGGATGAAGACCACCTGATACATTAACATTGTTGAAGTGTTTGCTTTTTATGAATTATCTTCAGGTTACTGTTGAACTTCTTCAGAATTCTATGCAAACATATTTAACGATTTATGTACATTTATTAAAAAATAAAGATTTTTTTTTTAAAGCAATAAACATTTTGGACAAGCGGTGTGAATGTAATTAAGCAGTTAAAATCAAAACACCTAACTTGACTCCAGCTAGATGTGGTGTAAAGCAGCGACATGACAGTGTTGCCATTTAGCTGTTGAAATATTCTTGTGGGGATTTTTTTTTTTGTGTCTGTCTCTAAACCTCCCATTTTGTCATGTTCGGTCATTTTACCCATACCATTAAAAGTATTCAGATAAAAACTCAGATTGCTAAAATTCATAGATAAAAAAGTGCCTACTTGCATGGATAGTGTCATGTAAATACAAAAAAAAATTATATATACATTAGAAGCATATTAAATTCAGCCTGAAGTATATTTAATACTAAAGGGTGACTTTGACTTGTTGCCCCTATTTTTCAGGGAAGACTGCATCGTTGAAAATAAATTGAGCATGCCGAAATAAAACTGAGGTAAATGTTCTTGTTTACTACATAGTATAATTTTTCTCTAAATTAATCTTTTCAGTAGTTGTGAACAGTATTTCGCCTATGTGTAACCTACTTTTACAAGATGTATCTATCTGATGTGTTAGGTGAAAGTTTTTTTATTTTTTTAAGGTGCTAATGTTGGTACATGATATTCCACCCTGTAGTGATAATCCACTTTAAGTGCTTCAGGTTTATGTTTCCCCTGTACACACTGGTGTCGCCTCTCGTTGTAGAGCATCGACGGGTGGTTTCAGACTGATAGCATGACGTTGTGTGACTCATCATCATTTCTCCTCATACCCCTCTGGCAAAATGGGCTCCTGCCCCCATTTCCTGGTTAAAAAAAAAGCTACCCTCTTCTTGCATTTGCTAACATGTGTTTGCAGCTAGACGGCAGAGACACCCCACCCTGCTCTGCCTTTTTTTTTTTTTTTTTCACTACTCAGCATAAACTTTATAGTATTCAAATTTGTTTTGACAGCAGCCGTTTTCATGGGTCTTGTCGATTTATTTCCAGGTTCTGGCCCTGGTTTCAGTTCTGCATCTGATTTGCATATAACAGAAGCTGTCACATTGTCAATTCACTTTTCCTGCAGTCATAATTCAAGTTCTCTAATAACTAAACAATGTTTTTTAAACTAAAGTCAAAATATTTTGCACTTTCAGTAAATCATTAAGATGATATTTTTTTACATGCTAGTTAAGGTTCCTGTCAGACTTATAGAAAGTCCTTTCTTTTTTTACTTTTACATTTTGCACTGGCTTGTTTTATTCCTAAAATAAGATTATAGCCATAGCAACATAAATTAAGTATTCACTTATCATTTTAAATGTCAAATTGGGATTTATTGTTTATTTTAAATGCAGTAGGGTCAGATGTGTAGTTTTGTGTATAAGAACTAATGAGACATGAATTGAGTGTGTTACCTAATTGTTCCAATGTTAGATCACCTTCGAACTAAATATACAAAAACATTTGTTGTTTTTTAATTAAACTTTAAATGATGAATATATGACCTGCATTTGTACTTAAGTTCTAAACACAGAATGCTGCTTTATTGTTTTTGACACTGCTACGGCTCTTAAAAAAAAGGGAAAAATATCTGGAAATTTGTCCAATACAAAAATAAAAATCTAAAATGCTTTTTTTTATAAATATATTTATTTGTTCTATTTCTTATAATTGTTTTTCCTGAAACCATCAGTAGACAAGATGGTGTGTGTGTGTGTGTGTGTGTGTGTGTGTGTGTGTATGTATACACATATGTAGGTCTAAATGTGGAACAGTTATGAATTTTTATATTTATACAATTTATAGTTGTACAGTCACATAATTGTTTGCTTTTTATACTTAATGTTGCACAAAATCTAAAAAATAAAAATAAAAAGTTAAAGTCACTTTAGGGTCTCAGTCAGTTTTGGCATTAAAGCTCCTAACGCACAAGTGGGACAAATACTCTAATAATCACCACAGTTACTGGATTATTTTTTTGTTTTTATACATGTATGAATAGCTTGTGGTGTGCTTCAGTAATTGCTGCACAAGTAATTGGTTGTGTTGGGCTGCTCTCACACTTTTGCCTTCCCATAGAACCATTCAAACATTGCTGTTTCTTTTTAAGTTGTGAAAAGGTTAACGGCAGGAAGGATTTTTTTTGTTGTTGTTGTTTGTTTATTTTTTGTACATGTTGATTGCCTAATTTAAAATTGTTTCCTGGTCATGCACATGAACTTGCAGGATCGTTAGCTGTGTTGTCTCCATCCAGTTTCCTTGCCTGTTTGTTACATGTAAAATTAACTCTTGAGTATGATTCAAATAAAATCATTATTAGTTATAGAGCTCAGAATTATATCTGCTAAGTATTGGGCACCTTAAACTGCTTATAGCTGACATTTACTCTGTTTAAAATTATACTTGGTTAACTGGTAAACTTTAAAAAAAGATTTTCTACATTAATATAAACATAATCTTTTGGCAAACAAGTTTGGTTTTAGTTAAATAAATACACCTAGAATAAATGAACAGAGTTATACAATATTTTTATTATTATTTTAGCCTTTGTACATTAGGTTTGTTTTTACAGGTCTACACCAATAATGTTAATGCATTTTTATTCTTGAGGGTCAGTTACATGGAACCACTACTGCTGTCTGCTGATGTGACTTAGCCTCACTTACTGAGATGACACTTTACTGTTACTGTTATTCCTTAAAATAAAATCTTCCCATTTTAGGATGAAACATTAGATGTTTTTTTGTTGTGGTTGTATTTTATTATTTGTTGTGGCCAAAACTTGTAAAATGGTAATCCAACTGAGCAAACATCTGGTGTTAATTTGGCTTCACAGTACCTGGTTTATTAAAAAAAATTATTGTAAATATGTGTATCGTATTTCCAGAATAAACACAGATAAGTCCAGTTCACTATTGTATGTATTTATTTATCAGATTTTTCTTTTTATGTACATTGAGATTACGTTGCCAGCTGATGTCATTGCTTTTTGTGTCCGTGTGTAGGTAGAAGTGTGCAACGCTGGTCCGGAGGGGGCCAGCTCCGACCACTTGATCTGGGGTGGTGATGGGTTGTCATGTCAATGTGCCTAAACGCAGCAGGGTGGAGGAGGTTACTTGACCTTTCAGCCTTGGGGTCAGGTGAGTCTTTGAGCTCATTGTTTAGGGAGCAAGTGTCAGGAACGGGTTAAAAAGGCTGAGCAGCAAAGGTGACTTGTCCAAGCATGCTTTCTTAAATGAGAAAGAGGAAGAAAAGGGGATGTTAGACATTGATGACAAGGGTTCACAAGCTGAATTTTAAGGCAATTTTTAGATGCAAGTGCATCAATATATATATATATTTATCCTGGAAACAGTAAAATATCAGGTGTGAAAGGATTTTCCCTCTTCAGTTTTTTTTTTTTTTGTATTTCAGTTTTTTTTGTATATTCTATCATCGCATCTGATTGCCATTGCCTGCTTTGATAGGAGTTAAGTTCCATTTTTGCAGATTAAAAAAAAAATAATAATTCCACTAACTCCTAGATGTAATGATTTACTTCAACTACAATATGTCAAGAATTTAATCTGTCTTATGTATTTAACACTTCAGGATAGCTCTGTAAAGCTTATCAGCATATTTATAAAAAATTTTTTTTAACTTTTCAGCATTTTCTAAGCTTTTGGTGTTGAAGTGAGAGATTTTGTTTCAAAATCCTTTTTACAATAGATTGCCAGTTGAAGGGACCTAGGGGGAAGCGTGCTGGACTCTGTCCTTCCACAGTCTGCTACTTTCTGCCGCTAGGGTTTTAATACAGCGCTTGAACCAGTCGTTGTGTCATCTAATAAAATTCTGATGTGTGTCATTGTTTCAGAAAGCTTTTATGCTTTAAGGTAGAGAATGTCCCACATTCTTAATTGTGATCAAAGTCAGACATTTAAAAAAAATGAATCCTCTCATTAAAGTGGTGACATAAGGCAAATAATACAGCCCCTTTAAATGATTACAATAGTCAGATGAAGACACCGGGCAACGAATCTTGAAATTTCTGTCAAGTCATTAACTTAAGCTTTTCTTCCCATATCAGCAAAAATTAGATCGACATTAATCTACTAAAATCGGGTGTTGACTTAAATTATGCACATAGCCGATCTGTAATATGATATCTTAGACTGTGAAATGCTACTGATGGAAGCTTTGCTTTAATAAGAATTTTTTTTTTAAATGGACTTTAATGTTTACAGCCTTAGGTTGTCAGATAGAATGGCTGCTAAACAAAAGCTAAAATACCCGAGTCCACTTGGCCCAACAGCTTCTCATTCTTGCTTTACTCCCAATTTATCCATGCTGAGTTTGTGCTAACAGCCAGATCTGCGCTAGTTCATCCTGACATTAAAGATAAGTTAGATGTGATCTGATTAGGTTCTGGCTGTTGAGTCCATTTCACAGTAAAGTCCTAATCACTTGTCCATTGAGACCTCTAGTGGCAACACGATCTCCACATCCCAATTCCATCCACACTTAAATCAAGATAAAGCTTGTTAAATAACTCCAATCTTCAACTAGTCTAATTGCTAACTTGGAATATTTTCAAGCAGGTTTGACACACTTTTAGAAGTTTATTCTGATATACTGATTATTTTTTTCCTCTGCTCCAGTTGCTAATGGCATATTTCAGGTTAAATGTTGAGCTGTGAATTTCATCCTTGGCTTGCGTTGTGTATTCAAACAAATCTATTTTCTGTATTTTTTATTTTCTGAATTTTATTTTATTTTTTATTACCTATTACAAAATTTAAATGTAGCCTTGATCCTAATTATTTGGGTTAAATATAAGGGTTTTATTGGGAAGTTACTATTCAACTGTTGTCAACTGCCTAAAGACAAACTAAACTTCCTTAACAAGTTTCTGGTGATTACTTTGATTACGTTTAGTTTGTGCTGGGAAATTAATCGGTTTCCCTGTGTTAGGAACAGTTGATACAATTGCATTGAGAGAAAAAGAAACTAACATAATAATCCAAGAGGACAAAATTGGGCCAATTTTCCCCTTATACAATTCTCTATTCATCAAAGCATCAAAACAGTGAACCCAGTATCTCCAATCTTTAAACGCATCAAAAAGCTCCAGGTTATTTTATTTATTTATTTTTATATATATATATATATATATATATATATATATAAACAAATGCAATATAGGTTAGGGATTTGTGCTGTGATGCAGAACATTTTGTCATCAATGCATAAAAACTACTTTTATCAAAGAAATCTATTTGTCACATTTCAAAATTCTATTAGTCTGAATCGGAAGGACAGACGACGACTCAAAGCAGATTAGAAATCAGCTTGGATCAGAATGGATGGGTACATCTTTAATTAAACCACTGGATTTACTTATCTGGAAAACACTCGACAACACAACCCTGCTTGCACCATGTGGAAACGCATGGCCGGGCTTTTTGGAGAATCTGCGCCACATGGAATGGAGCTAATCTTTAACACTGCTTCCAGTGTTGTGGCAGCAGTCTGGGAAAAGCCCCTTCTTTCGACACGACCGTGCCTTTGTGTGTTTAGCAACTTGCATGAAGAAATTATTTTCGCGTTTTAGAAAGGAAGGAACCTCGTCGTCATCGAGGAGCTCAGGGACACCGAGCCGACATCAAAGCCTTTTCCTAGACCAAATCGCTGCAGCCAGTGTTGTGGACATTTTACAGTATAGAATATATTTGTTTGGCAAGAGTCCCAACCTAATTTTTCCCTCCTTTTGTTTCAGATAGAGAGCCGCCTCGCGTCCGGAGAACGTGACCAGGGAAGACGAACGTCTACACATTAGTTAGAAGAATCCATCTTCGTCTTGTAGACATGTGGATTTGAAGCAGGTAGAACAAGGCAAGTGAACAAAAAAAAAAATGCAAGAGGACCAGGATTGGGTTCTGGTGGTGGTGTAGCAGCACAGAATGGTTTGTGGGATAATGTGAGATGCAGGCCATACCGTGCTGCCGCATTTAAGCCTGAATAATGCAACAATCAATCGACCAGCTTATAGTCCATCTATGTCTGCGAGGACCGTCAGCTGCCCAGGTTCATATTATCCCGACTCTTGTTTTGATGTTTTTGTTGTGTTTTTTTTCATTATTATTAAATGAGTTATTTTGATTCACTGGTTGCCTTACTGTAGCAGCACGTAAATATTGGAGTTAAAACTAGTCTAAGTCTCCAGTATTGATCGTGCTGCTGAAGCAAAGCTGACCGCTCGCCTTCAGACCATCTCTAGATTACAGGAAGTATTCAGATTATACTTAACCTGGTTGAGATATATATATACACACACTTTTTAATATTTTGTATCTGAATGTTTTAAGAAATAAAATATTGATTCTACCTGATTCTGTTTGTGGTTTATTTTCCCCTTATACTTATGCTTTATTTTTATTTTATAATTTTTCTGGAGAAGTCGACTAAATGCATAATTAATGTTGAGCCTTATATATTTTTTTTAACTTTTTCTCAAAGCAGAAACCCTCATGGAGGCCTGCTTGGCCTCTGATGGCAGCTCAGTTTATTTCCACTACCAGATCATAAACGCCGATTTCATTCGATTTTTCACTGTAAAAGGAGTTTTAACGTAACCGGCCTTTTTTTCTTGGTCTTTCATATTAAAGCGACACAATATGTAACATTTGTGTCCGCGGTAAATCCCTACATGTGTAAGAGTTGCATAAAACCCCGCGGTTTGGTCTTTTTTGGCCCATAATCCCGTTGTGGACAGAAGCGTTTTATTTATTCACCAGGCGATCTGAACATGCAAAGATTATTTGCCTCACCGTAATACATTTTTTGCGTGTTTTTTTTATTCTGAAGGTGTACACGCATCCAAAAAATAACTCATCAGATTACTCGTGTGTAACATTTATTAAAGTTTAGTATCTAAAGTGAATTAAGGGTCGTTTATTAAATCCTTTCATTTTAAATGATTATCAGGTTTTTCCTATAAAGTGTTGATATTTTGTCAATGTTTAAAGCATTTATTTCCCCTCCGGCCTTTTCGGGGCCTGTTCACATTTTTTTTTTATATATATAAAAACATAAAGCCGTATTTTAAAATGTAATCTATGATTAACATTTTTTGGTTTTTATATATATAAACACCAGGGATTTTTTTTCTTTGTTTGCGGAAATAACCTCTTCCGCTTAGGTTTATATGCTGAAAATATGTCCAAGATAGGCTTTTTAATTTATTTCTTTTCACACCAAGGGTTATTTTGAATTAAATTGTTATTTTAAGATCCCTTTAACTTTCGGGATGAACTCATGACAAAAAAATAAATGGAAAATCGAAAGCACGCCTTTATATTGGCCAGCGGAATTTTTTAATTTCCCCCAAACTGATATTTTACACACACACACACACACATACATATATACATATATCTTTGCTTTCGCGTTACGTTGATATTGAGGAACACGTGAAAACGCTTCAAGTTTAAAGTAAATCTGCCATTTTTCTAACAAACGGTCGCATAAAAAGTGCTCGATTCATCCTGAAAATATGATTTAAGATACAAATAAATGCATCACACCTGGAAATTATTATTTGTAATATCTTGACGCGCATCTTAATCGTAAATAAGACTTCGCGCTCTGGTGTTTTGATCCGCAATCAAAAAAGCCCTATTTTTATATATATATAGAAAAATTGTTATATAAAAGGGTGGCAAGGGAATTCAAATATTCATGTATCACCCTATGTTTGCCTGGCAACAGTAAGCTATATATATATATATATATATACATATATGACTGTGTGACGTACATGTTGAATTACAGCCTCTGCTGAGATCACAACTTCATGATCTCCATTACTGAGACCAAATCATCTCTACGCCATTTATTTGACCTCATATGTCTGCAGCAGAAGCTTACGCGAGGTTTTTATTTTTATAAAAATGTCTTCCTCAGCATCAGATTAGAACATCGAACAATCTATATAATATACCTGAGGCCTACTTATATCTTATTGGTTTTTTTTCCGTGTGTCCATACCTTCCCTCAGCAGCCTGCTTTCTTGTTACATAAGGCGTGTAACCTTGGAGAGGTTGCAGCATCACTGCACCCTGCCCCCCCACCCCCATCATCACAGCAGCCCGTCTGCTCTCTGAAGGAAAACAACTATAACAGTGACTCTGGATTTCCCATGTTTATTTCTTTTTTTTCCTTTTCTTTCAGAATCCAGATTTTAAAAAAAGTCGTTCGTGTACAAAATAAAGAAAAAAAAAAAACACTATTAGGTTTTTTACATTATATTAGTTTAGATTGAAACCTGTGGCGAATTTTTACAGGAGATTCTGTTTGATTTGTTTTTCTTTTGCTTCATGGATGTTCCAGCAATAAGAAACAAAGGCAAAAAAAAAGAAGAAGAAATCCTGTAAACAATCAGGTGTTCCCTATTCACCCACTCTGCTCTTCTGGAGCTACTTCGCCAACTGAGTGAAAGTAGTGGAGATGGCTGAAATTAACCTCATCACATAACCCTGACCTGTATCCATCCACCCGGTGCACATGTCAGTCGCTCCCTGCAGGAACAGAGCAGAGTTAGGGAGACATTCAGAGGTCACATCGAGCGCTGTGTTGAAGAGGATGGATAGTGTCGCAAGGAGGAGAAGGAAGATCAGGGATGAAGTGATCAACCTGCGCCGCGCAGTGGATCCGGTCTGCTGCGGGACTGACATCTTATCTATCTCTCCCAGCTGGACGGAATCCCACTTCTTCACGTCGAAATTACGCACCACTGGCCCGACGTCCGCTTCCTTCCGCGAGGGCTGCGCGGTCTCCTTCAGGATCTTCACCCTCTCACGGAATTCCTGCATCCCCTGCAGGAAGCGGAGCGGCTCGGAGACGCTCTTGAGCGTCTCCGCCAGCCCGAGCGCCCGGCTCTGCTCCTGCAGCGCCTCGCTCAGCCTGTAGATCTCCGGGTCGTACGCCTGCATCACCGCCAACTTCAGCGTCTCGAGGTCGGCGAGGATCTCGCTCCTCTTGCACTCCAGGGACGCGACGAGGACGTCGAAGTAGTCGGCCACCTCCTCGGCGTCCCTGCTCACCGCCTGCTGCGCCTTTTTCTTGCGCGCCTGCAGCGTCTCCAGGCGGGACAGCGTCTCCACACCGCACCAGCTCTTCGCCTCCCACTGGAGCTTCGCGAACGACTCCCTCTCGAGCTCGTGCGCCTCCCGCAGGGAGCTGAAGCCGTGACCCCTGTGCTCGTCTGCAGTTGCGCAAAATCCGCAAATGAGCCTCGAATCCGTGGCGCAGAACATATTCAGCGGCTGCCCCGGGTGCCGCTCGCAGCCGGACGTCTGAGGCGCGGCTTTGATTCGGCCGAACTTGTCAACGATGCCGCGCAGGGTGTAGTTGACCTGCAGGCTGTTCGCACCGTTGTGGGGCGTCTCTTTGCGGCAGGTGGGGCATTTCAGAGGCGTCCGGAAAGCCGGACCTCGGCCGGCCTCCAGCAGCGCCTCCAGGCACTTCTTGCAGAAGCTGTGCGAGCAGAGCAGAACCCGCGGGTCCTCGAAGAGAGCGCAGCACACCGGGCAGGTGAGCTCCTCCTCCAGCTGCTCCATGGCGCCCTGCAAGCACATCATCACCCAGACGTCAAAACACACATGCCAGAAAAACAAAACCATAAACAGCCAACCCAATATTACAAGAAACACCACAGAAAACGCACCAGCTAGAAGAAAAAAAAATCCTCTAACTACAAACGAGAACATGATCGCAAAAAAGGATACAGATGTTGTTGAGAGGCTCAAGTCATGATCCAGCTGTTTCTGACGCACTCCAGCCCTGACGGGAGTTAGAATAATGCAAAAATCGACTCAATGGAGCTCCTTTTGCGCATCTTTGGATGTAAATAAAAAATAACCCTAATAGTTTATGCACCAAAAATATATATATATATTCTTGCTTGCTTGGTTTCCTCGTCAGCTGACAGCTGCGCTCCTAAATTACAGCAGATCCCGGTCGCATCATCGACAGGAGCGAGGCTTGCAGCTGCAGACGAGGCTCCCAACAGAAGGAGGACTGTGACAGATTTGTGCAAGAAGAAGCAGCAGCAGCAGCAGCATAGTAACATGCAACCACTGGACCAAAAATGATCACTCACCAGCTGCTGAGGGGCTCTCTGCGACACAATCATGGCGCTTGTTGCTGTGCAGACTTTTGCCCCCTTTCTTCCGGGTCCGCGTTAACCGCTTGAGCGCCGATTGATAACACACAAATCAGCTACTAATACCAACCAAAAAAAGGATAAAACAAGTTGTAATCTGGTTCTGTAATGTCGATACATGTCATCTGAATTTATTCTATTTTTACGTGTTTTTTCAAACGCGTTTCTTTTCTGTTGTTGTCGCTAGGGAGTAATTTGCGGACGACCCCTAGCAGGTGGACGGGGGAGGGGCTGTTGCTATGCAAAACATTACAGCGGGAAAAACAGTCAGGTGGGCTTCTGACGTCTTTAACTCTGTGTTACTTTAGTAGTTTTACGTCGACACGAATAAAATCACGAAGATTTGAACCTTTGGCAGCGTTGCCGTGGCAACAGTTTAAACTAATCCAGAGTCACTGCATCCAGTTAGTCCCAAAACCAGAGCTGGCTCCCGTTATTACAAATTGAGCGCTCACATTAGGCTTAATCCACTTTCTGTTCACTCCGGATTATGTAACATCGATACCCAGTAGTTACTGAGTCACGTGGAGAAAAGTTGGCCTTGATTTTCTTCCCTTGTTTCCATGCCATCAGGAGCAACTGCCTATGTTTTGCCCCTGTGATTGGATGCAGCAAATGGGAGCAGCCGTGGTTGCAGCTGCGCCTCTCCGCTGCTAGGTGTCACTGTCTTTGGTTACTCAGCCTCTTCCGGGATGTTTGGTTAGGATTGGGATTTTATTTGGGATTGTAGCATATTATGGGAAAGAAATGGGAGATGGTATTGATAAGGGGGGGTGTTGGTTGATACAAATGTTAGGCTTAGTTTAAAAGCAGTAAAGAGGATAATGAAAGAAAACTAAATGGTGGACGAATGGCAAAAGTTCTGGGAGAAGGAAAGAATGTTGGTTGGATAAACTGCACGTTTTAGAATTGGACAAACGGGATTAGAAAATAACTTTATTTATAATAAGAAAACATCAGACAAGTAAGCACAAGTGTGTGCGGTGGGGGGGGATGAGACAATATAGAACATGTTATTCTGTACAGAAGGAAATATCAGGTTCAAACAATAAAATATTTCTGTGGGATGACTTATTTTTAGTAAGGACTGGGTTTTGAAATTATCTCCATTACTTTCTATATTAAAAAAAACATATTTGAGACTAAATTATTCATCTCTGCGCTGTTTATTTCAATAAGACCAACTCGATCTGTCTGCAGCGGAAGCTCAGTTCTGATGATTAAAGAAAAATAGCTACCTCAGGTTCTGGTTAGTGCTTGAACAATCTACATAATATCTATATATATATATGGATCATATATATATATATATATATATATATATATATATATATCATATTATTATTATTGGATTTCATTCTGTGTTCATACCTTCTTCAGCAGCCTGCTTTCTTGTTACATAAGGCGTGTAACCTTGGAGAGGTTGCAGCATCACTGTGATGATAGGAGTTTTATACAATGAAAAGATAACCTGGAGAAACCAGAATCACGACTTCACCAGGAGAAGAGCCCATCAGTGTGACTCCAGCAGAAGTAAGGAGGACGCTGAGGAGGATTAACCCCCGGAAAGCTGCTGGCCCAGACAACATCCCCGGACGGGTGCTGAGAGAGAGCGCGGACCAGCTCTCAGACGTGCTGGCGGACATCTTCAACCCCTCCCTCATCCAGGCAGCTGTCCCCACCTGCATGAAGACCGCCACCATCATCCCGGTCCCCAAGAGCTCCGGAGTGACAGGTCTGAATGACTATCGGCCAGTAGCCCTCACACCGATAGTCACAAAGTGCCTCGAGAGACTGGTTCAGACTCACATCAAAGCCAACATCAGCGTCACTGTTGATCCACACCAGTACGCATACAGGAAAAATCGATCCACAGAGGACGCCATTTCCTCCGAAGTCCACACTGCCCTCACCCACCTGGAGCAGAAGGATTCATATGTTCGTATGCTGTTTGTGGACTTCACATCTGCCTTCAACACCATGATTCCTCAGACTCTGATTAATAAACTGTCCTCACTTGGACTGAGCTCTTCCATCTGCAACTGGGTCCTGGACTTCCTGACCAACAGGCCGAAGTCTGTGAGGATTCACAACATCTCCTCCTCCACCATCACCCTCAGCACTGGCTCCCCTCAGGGCTGTGTGCTCACATACTGCTCACATATGACTGCTCGCCTATCCATCCAGGCTGTCATCTTGTGAAGTTTGCGGACGACACAGCAGTGGTTGGGTGCATCACAAACAGGGATGAGTCCAGCTACAGGCAGGAGGTTGAACACCTGGAGGGTTGGTGCAGAGAGAACAACCTCTGCATTAATGTAAAGAAGACCAAGGAGATGATTGTGGACTTCAGAAGGGGCAAGCATGCCCACCTCCCCGTGCATATGGGAGGAACTGCGGTGGAAGTGGTCAACAGCTACAGGTGCTTGGGTGTACACCTGAGTAACCACCTCACCTGGAGCAACAACACTTCCATTCTGGTCAGGAAGGCGCACCAGCGGCTCTACTTCCTCAGGAGGTTGAGAAGAGCTGGACTCGGGAGCTCAGTTCTCACCTCCATCTACAGATGTGTGGTGGAGAGCGTCTTGTGCTCCAGCATCAACGTGTGGCATGGAAGCTGCTCTGCTGCAGACAGGAAAGCTCTGCAGAGAGTGGTGAAGGCTGTACAGAGAACTGTTAGAGTCAGCCTCCCCAGCACCACATACATTTACACCTCCAGATGCAGGAAGAGGGCCTCCGGCATCATGAAGGACCCCACACACACCCAGCACACTCACTTTTTGTCCCGCTCCCCTCAGGCAGGAGGCTGCGGAGCATCAAGTGTAAAAGCACCAGACTGAGAAACAGCTTCATTCCTGAAGCTGTGAGACTCTCAAACACACGCAAGGACAATTAGAAATAAAAAACACTTCCTCATTTAACCGGCACTGTTCACTTTAATACCACACTTTAAAATGTCACTTAATATGTCACTTGCACTCCGAATTTTCATTGCTGCTACGTCCGAAGTCCCATATTGTTGATTCTGTGTCCATATTGTAGATTCTGTGTAGTCAAATCCTATTTGTCGCATAGTTCTTATATTTTACTATATTATTTAAAATTGCTATCAGGGTGTAAACTGGACCGGGGGATTAGAATTTCGTCCCACCTCATGTACCACATGTGATGTGATGACAAATAAAAATTCCTTGATTCCTTGATTCCTTGATTTTATAAGATAAGATTGACTTTTTATTTTCCTGAAGGAAATTGTTGTACCACAGGATACAGATTACAATACAACACGAAACAAAACACACTACAGAATACAAGAGACACCCCAGAATACAGCACAATCACCATGGAACAATAAGAACAATACAAAAGACACAACAAAGTACTTAGTACCAGAACATCTTAATGCAAGGCACAAATTTAGACAGTCTGTGATTAATAACCTTTACAAAATAACACCACACAGGCATTTAGGAATGTATAGTTGATCAGATTACATCAAAATCTTTATTTTGATCAAAAGTGGAGCTAGAACCGTATGATTTGAGGCTTACGATATGTGGATGGATGTTTGTCAGCTGATCTAGACTTCTACCAGTTGGTGGCGGTAGCGCTTACCTTTTTTTGCCAGCTGCCATTAAAACAAAGAAGAAGAAGCTCGAGAGGAAACAATGGCGGCGGCAGTGTTTACGTGTTGTTTCGGCTGCTGCGGAGAGGGCGGCTCGGGGCACATTCCCCTCAAGGAGATGCCCACCGTTCAGTTAGACACTCATCACATGGGTGAGTAGATTTATATGAACTGGAAACAGTTCGTTTAATAACTGTTAACCATGTTTACGTCCATTATCCATATTATAACGGAGCTAGTTAGCTGTTAGCTGCCTGGGCAACAGGGGGCTTTTGTTCCTTTGTATTTTACTAGTTGCGTTTTGTTTTTATTAGTTTTAATTAGGCATCACTTTTATTAAGGGGTATTTTATTGCCCAAACTAAAATATTGTTGGATCCGCTGCTAATTAATCAGATTTTAAAGATGGCGACTTTGTGTTTCATGTTTTCTTCTTCCCACTTACAGAAATTATCGATCTGGTCAAAAGTTTAAAAAAAGACACAGTTAAAAAAATAAATAAAGTTGATTTATTACTTAAAAGGTGCATATTAAACGGAATTAAAGGTACAGATACACAATCAACCGTCTGTTAAACCCACTCCATTAGAAGGACATAAGCAGTTTGATTTATATTAAGATGGTTTTGAGGAAATAAAAAATTAGATGATATAAACAAAAAGGTCTAGAAAGAATATATATCCATTAGAGATGTTCAATTACAACCTTCTCACTTCTGAACCAATACCAATATCCACCAAATATGATATTATCATGAATCATATAGACTTATTACTGTTGTAGTACAAAATGGCTTGATTTTACTAAGATCGCGTTATGAAAATTAGAAAAAAACTAAATAAATGAGCTTCTACAATCATATAAAATACATTTGTTTTACAATGGTGGCGTGAATCGAACGCTGAAACGGACAGCTTGTGTTGGCGTGCTGATATCACAGATTTTAGTTGTTGTCCGATAAAATCCCAATATTCCTAATTTTTGTTGACTTATCAAACTGATATCAACATCACAACAGGACACTCCTAATATCCATCTCTTCCACCTATTTGAGGATGTTCTGGAGTCATACCCAGACATCCCTCTCTCCTGTAGTAATCTCTCCCCGTAGATTTGTTCTCAGTGGAAATGTCCCACACAGGGATCCACATCAGATGGCTAAACCACCTGTTTAGACTCCTTTCAATGTCAGGAGCCACGATTCTAGATGGCGTGTAGAGTTGTTCTTTCTGCCATGATCCAAGGAGCCAATAGAACAAGACTTAAAGAATAAGACCCCCATCACCCTCTAGAAATATATCCTCTCCGTGAACGCCACAAACCGAAATGATGGGCAATGTCAACTTTGGGCCAACAAATTAATCAGAGCTTCTTTTTTTTTGACCCAAGCATACACAAAATGCTTAGTGGATCAGAAAACTCATAGGATTCCCTCAGCAGTTTAGTAATAATAAAAATGTGGTCTAAGGCTGAAAAATCAGCTTCCATAAACGGATACTCAAGGAATCAAGGAATCAAGGAATCAAGGAATCTTTATTGTCATCACATCACATGTGGTACATGGGGTGGGACGAAATTCTAGTCCCCCGGTCCAGTTTACACCCTGATAGCAATTTTAAGTAATGTAATAATAGGATTTGAGCTACTTAAAATCTACAATATGGACACAGAATCTACAGTATGGTACTTCGGACATA
>JAVLVB010000560.1:347198-367601 GCA_032876305.1 Orestias chungarensis | reverse complement strand
TTGAAGATGTCCGCCAGCACGTCTGAGAGCTGGTCCGCGCACTCTCTCAGCACCCGTCCGGGGATGTTGTCTGGGCCAGCAGCTTTCCGGGGGTTGATCCTCCTCAGCGTCCTCCTTACTTCTGCTGAGGTCACGCTGATGGGTTCTTCTCCTGGTGAAGTTGTTATTCTGGTGCTGGGGAGGGTGTCACGGTTGTCAACTGTCTCGTATTATATTCGGACGGCTGCAAGGCCATAGATTGTGTCAAAATGAATTGGATTTATGTAAATGTCTGTATAATTGAAAAGTAATTGCCAAGTTCCTGTCAGTGTCTTGGCAACTTCAAGGCTCGGATCTTTCTACAGTTTTTCTCCGTTTAATTGAGCTCTAGATACTGGCTAGTCCACACCCTGACCTTAATTTGATTTTTTTTTTTTTAAAGTTTTAGGTCATTTTATTTTCTTTTTAAATGCCGCACCATCTCAGCTGCACTCTGAAATTCTCATTAATGTCTTATTTGACTTCTCTTGGTGCAAGTGGAGAGCATTTCCCACGTTATTGAGGAGGTGGAACACTTCTCCGTGGAGCAGGGTGTGGTCAGGTCAAAGTTGACATTTGTTGAACTTTGCACTGTGACAGAGGATCTCTATCAAACTGCTGCAGTGTGGAAATGGACTCACATCAGGCTGTAAATCATAGGTACTCATTATTTTCTTTAGAAATCCATTATCTATCTGTTATAAAAAACTGAACAGAGCACAGAACGGCCAAATAATTCAGCACAGACTCTTGTGGACAGCTCAGTGCATAAACCCCTTGTAGCAGGAAAACTAAACTGTGCTTCACCTTCAGGATATTTCTTTTTTTTTGTAGCATACCTATTTCAGATCGGATGCTAATTAGCTCGGTTTCGGTCTTGCTTCCCCTCATTTCTCCCCAAAATCTACTGAAACTTTTCGATGATCCCCGTTGAACTAAAAACAAGACTCTACAATGGCTTAGTATCACCTCCCAGAGTTGTTCCTGTAGACCAGCGGCGGGCAATTCCAGTCCTTGAGGGTCGGTGTCCTGCAAGGTTTAGATGTGTTTCTGCTTCTACACATCTGAATCAGATAATCAATTCATTGGCAGGAATCTAGAGAACTTGAATTATACTAGGGAGGTGCTTAGATCCAGTCTTGGATGCTAATTTAAAGAATTTTCTGATCTTCATTTTATGCATATAAATAAGTTACGTTAGCAGACAAATATCACATGACCAATTACCTTCTCTCTCCAGAAACCCAAGCAACAACTTACAGATAAACACTGGTTGTTAAGATCGGCCCATTCTTTACTTTTTTTTTAGACTGATACTAATGTGTTAACAATTTACCAAAACCAGATGGTATAGATTTTTGTCCTTATATCCATGTCAGGTCTAAAATTTAAAAGATTTATTTTAACCTATGTAAAATGACTGATGTTGGGTTTAAATGTAGTCAGGAGGTTATTTTTCATAAACATGGGATGGTTTAAAGCTCATATTTCTATTTTAGTAAAGACACTTTTTTTCAGTCTCTGCCATTTAATGTGCTGCAGTCAGACTTTACAGTGATAACGAGACTGTTCAGCAATACCTCTTGATTTTTCTTGGAATAGTAAGAGGAATGGGAGAGTTTATTGGTAATATTTTGTTTTCCAGGCACAGATGTCGTCATTGTAAAGAGCGGCCGTAGGATATGCGGGATGGGAGGCTGCCTCGCTAACGCTCCTCTGCACCAAAACAAGAGCTACTTTGAATTTAAGATCCAGTCCAGTGGTAAGGCCGTGATTTTATGGATTCATTCCTTTCCAGTTTTACTTCCTATTTTTCCTAATTTAGATTGAACTTTTTGGAAATTTTTATCATTTCCATCACAACATTTTCACCCACTGATAATATATAATCATGATGTTTGTGTTTATGTAAAGTCAAAGTAACTTGCAATGCTTTTTCATGGCTACATTGTAGCTCCATATTCTTTTTAAAATGCTTTCAAAGCAGTATTGGCGTAAAACATGCTCATTTTTCACAATGTTCCTTTTTTATATTTAATTTCTAAATGCATAGATATAAACATTTTCTACGGCGTTTTTAGGTGTGTGGGGTATAGGAGTGGCCACGCAGAAAGTGAATCTTAACCAAGTGCCTTTGGGCAGAGACACAAACAGCCTGGTCCTGCGGCATGACGGTTCGGTGTACCACAATAACGAAGAGAAGAACCGGCTGCCTGCAAACAGCCTCCCTCAGGAGGGCGACATCGTGGTAAGTGCAGCAGGACTCCTCCTTTATTCTGTCTTTGAGTTTGAAGGACAAGTTTTGTGTAACATTATCAAAACACACAAAAATCAAATTTCAAGCTAGTTGCTTAGAAGCATATGAAACCATTACTTTTGATTAACTATACTGATGAAACCCACAACCAACTAAGGAGGCAGTTTTATGCTGTGGTCTCTGTTTTTTTTTAACAGTATCTTTCTATTTGCCACTCTTCTATAAAGGCTAATAATAGCTGTGCCTTTTAATAGATTCTCCCTCCTGATCTGTGCATATAGACTAATTTAGGGAATGTGATTTATTTAGCAACATGCTATATATATTTTTTATAAATCCAGGCAAATATCTTTCTTATAAAGGAATAAGGTTTGTTGGTGTTCTGCAGTTTATTCACATGTGTTCCTGCTCCTCAGGGGGTCACATACGACCACGTTGAGATGAACCTGTACCTTAACGGGAAGAACATGCATTGTCCTGCCTCAGGGATCAGAGGCACCGTTTATCCAGTTGTTTATGGTAAGCCGAGTCTGTTGTCGGGGTCGAAAAACGACAGTTTATGAATACTTATAGATGTCTGGAAGATTTCTCCGTAACTTAAAAACCATATTTTAACAATTCGTAATCACCAAGTATTTATTCCATTGCATTTAAATTGCAATTAAATTTAATTCCATAAGAGGGCGGTATATGCACTCTTTTATTGCTTCACTCTTAATCTATTTGGACTGGATCATCAGTGAATTGGTTTAAAAAATAAAAAAAGACAAGACAAGGTCATAAAGAGTTTAGCTATCGTTTTTCTGCCCTCAAGTTCTTAATAAAATATTTCAAAGCCAATCTCCATCCCAGCATTAATAGTGATTCTGCTAAGGAGATTTACAGGAACAATAGGAGGGCAGACATTATGTCAGATAATAAAACTTTACTTGTACTGAACCTTTCCAACTATAAGATCATAAAATGCTTTACAAGACCCTGCATGATAAAACAAAGGTGAAATTAAGAAAAATTTGGTTAAAAAAAATGGCTGACTTTTAAAAGGGTCTCTAGACTGTTATCTGCGGCCATCTTTGTTGTATCCGTCACAGCTCAGACTGATAAATGGTCAGCACTTTGCCGTGCTTTTCGAGTGGAAGGAAGAGGCGACCACTCTACAGTAATCTGAACGCTTACACAGAGGTTTTCAAAGATCAAATTTTTGTTTTTTATTGAAAGAAAAAGCCCAGATTGTATGGCTTACAATAATGTCAAGGTGAAATTAAGAAAAATTTGGTTAAAAAAATGGCTGACTTTTAAAAGGGTCTCTAGACTGTTATCTGCGGCCATCTTTGTTGTATCCGTCACAGCTCAGACTGATAAATGGTCAGCACTTTGCCGTGCTTTTCGAGTGGAAGGAAGAGGGGACCACTCTACAGTAATCTGAACGCTTACACAGAGGTTTTCAAAGATCAAATTTTTGTTTTTTATTGAAAGAAAAAGCCCAGATTGTATGGCTTACAATAATGTCACGTCATTTAGTGTAATTCTATAAAACATTGTTAGTCGGTCATATATTTTTTTCAGTATGACCCGCATTTCACAAGTGATGCACAAACACATTGATACACCTAGAAGCAGAGTCTTGGGGTGGGTGTCTTGCTCAGGAGCAGATCATGTTGCAGAAGAGGAAGCTGGAATATGACACAACTTGTAAGACATTTTGCATAAATGCTATGGAAAACAAAAATTGTATGCCTTACAAAAAAAAGTAATTTTTCCAGATTTTCACTCTTTACATCTTCAAACTGGGAAAGATGTCGTGATTTTTGGGAGGTCAGGGATCCGGTCGTAGAAAAATTAAAAGCAGATTTATGTTCTAAAAGGCTTTTCTCAGGCTGTCATAACACCAAAAATAAATGTTTGACTTACCTGTAAAACCCTGTGTGGAGAAGACCTATCGCTGCACAGTTAACACTGCACACACCACCCTCGCCAAGGTGAAAAACCTCAATGCTGTCAGAATGCTTTTCTTCTGCAGTAATGGGGAGTCAGAGTTGCTGAATAAATACACAAAAGTCATGAAAGACCACTCGGAGGAGGCTGTAAAATACTTCAGAGTGGAGCAAAGGTTAGCTCTCCAGCAGAATGACCCCAAACATACAGCCTGAGCTACATTGTAGAGGCTTAAGATGAAAACACACTTGTGTGTTAGAACAGACCAGTGAAAGTCCAAACCTAAATATAACTAGTATTTGTTACCTAAAAACACATTTCGGTGACCAACATTTTAATCCCTATATGTGCAAACTTAGTCGATGCATACCCCGGAAAAGGTTTAGCTGTAAAAGCAATAAAAAAATGGTTTTACATGTATATAATACTTTGTGTTTGTCCATCACATAAAATCCTAGCAAAATACGTTTAATTTTGTCGTTTTAGAGCGACACGAGCTCCAAAATATGGACCATTTTTAGTCATACCGTCCTCTACACTGGGAATTAAAACTCTTCAAATAGAGTAGAAAACTTGAAAAGCCGCTCCAAGGGTATCATTTTACAGAATGTAACTTTTTGAATGTTAAAAAATATACTTTTTTAACATTCAAAAGCAATAATTTCACATTTTTAAATAACAAGAAAAATGTCTGATTTACTCTGAAAACGGTTGACGTATCCAATGCGTAACCTTATTCTGTCCTTGTGTGGTTTCAGTGGACGACAGCGCCATCTTGGACTGCCAGTTCAGCGACTTCTATCACACTGCTCCACAAGGATTTGAGAAGATCCTGTTTGAACAGCAGATCTTCTAAATGAGCGCCGGTGTCTCTTCGTGATGCCCTCCTCTAAATCCTGCAGCACCATCTGTGGCACTACGGTTTACTTTGATTGGCTATTATTTTGACGTGTGTCTTGACTGCACCTCGTGTCGTTTGTGTTGATCACCATTTCTTTTTTTGTTTTGTTTCTGCTGCTTTCAAACGTTATCTCTTTAAGATGTGGGAATGTGTTATTATTATTATGGTTGTGGGCTGTTGCGGTCTGTGCAGGCAGAATTGATATTGCCTTGTTTCAGTGGTAATCAACATATGTAAACTGAACAACTTTCACTTGCTGCTCACGTCCACGACATGTAGTCACCGAACAATTGTCGTAACAGTAAAACGTTTCCAGTTTCAGGGTCTGAAGCCGTTTTAAATTGCTTTATTTTTATCTTTTTCTATGTTTTAACCTTCTAAAGGCTCCACTGACGCCTCGAAAATGCATTACATATTTATATTGTATTTATTTCACTTTCATATCGAAGTGACTTTTTTTTGGTTTCACAAAACATGCACTTTTAGCTGCAAGAGAAGAAGGGTGGTTTCTTTTTAAGCATAGAGGATATCTTCATATCACAGCATTGTTTTGGTCGATGGCAACATTTGGAAAGTCTTACACAAGTAAAGCAGTTCAGTCCAGGTGATGTCCATCGTCTCCTTGTCTGGGGGTGTTGGACATTGATTTACAGAAAAAAGTATATACTTATATTACTTTACCCGTCACTTTTCTGGATAATGCTTTTCCCCTCTTTAACCTTTTTCAATACGTTTATTTAAAGATAATTTGACCTGAAGCTGGAGCTGGTTGTCTCTGATTAGAGATGTATATCAATAAGTAGTTCTGTAATGACAAAACATACCTGCTGCTGATGTGACGGTGAAATATTTCAAATGCTTGTCTGTTTGCACTAATAACGATGTACACATCTGGATATTATTGATTCATTGAACGTTTGTTTCTGGAAGCGACGTGTTGCATCCGGTCTTCTTTGAAGTTATGCGCTGTCACAAGCGTTGAATGTGTCCAATCTGTGTGTGACACAGACTTTCTCATACAGGAATATTGTTAAATGAAAATATAGTGTATAAAGCTAGAGTATTTACAAACAATCACTCAACGTATTCACATCACTGCTAAAATACTATGTTGTTTTTATGTAAAACAGAACATAATAAATCAAACGGGAAATGTATTCTGTTCAACTGTGGAAAAAAAATCTGTCAAAAGAGGGAATGTAAAACAAAAAGGAAAACTTACAATAACTTAGTTGAAAAACTTTTTGAGTTCATTTTCAACTATCGTCAATTTCAGTGAATCTGATTAATGGTGAAAAAGGTTTTCTGTCTTTGTGGGATTTTGTTCACATCTATTAATGGCTCTCCTTTAGCTACAGCCATCTTCGCAGAGAGGCTTTAAGGGCTCTAACAGGATCTTGAGAAAAATAGAAAAAAATTGGAAAGGTCATTGAAAATCTAAACAATTTCGAATCCCGCTCGATTTTCACTCAAAAACCTCAGTTCTCCACCAAAAATCTTGGAATCAGTTCAACCGATTCAATATTTCAGCTTAAA
The DNA here is from genome assembly GCA_032876305.1 of Orestias chungarensis. Taxonomy (NCBI): domain Eukaryota; kingdom Metazoa; phylum Chordata; class Actinopteri; order Cyprinodontiformes; family Cyprinodontidae; genus Orestias; species Orestias chungarensis. Next base: position 360,954 of record JAVLVB010000560.1, on the reverse strand, counting down.
GCCTTGCATGAATCTAAATGAACAGAAATAAGTAAATGAGGGGGGAAATAAATCGTTTTGGCTGAACTTGCCAGATTACATGATTAAATATGACTCAGATGTCTGTAGACAATAGAGGACCTCTCAATCTGAGGGATTATGAGAACCTGTCCAAGGTACAGTGGGTAGATATTGCCAAATTAAGATATAAAATGCAGAGGGTCCCATTGTTTTAGTAAATAGTTTAAGGGTTTACCCATTGTTGCCTCCTTTTTTAGTAGACTGAACACATTTCAGTTATGAAATCGCATATTTGCCATTATTATTATGGCAAATTACCTCTAAAACATAACTGTTGCGTGACTTGTGTTCAGTCACTTCTGAACCAGAGGCGATGTCAGACTTGTTTTGTCCAGGCTTTACAAAAACAAAAATAAACTTTTGGATTTGCGTTCTGGTGGCAGGGTTGCGACCACTGCAGGGGTGTCCTGTTTTTGTTTGGTGCTTGTTAAAGCACCGATTTCAGCTGCAGTGAACTTGGCAATCTACTTTTTCCTCAGCACTTTTTACCTTCCACTCAACTTTTCATTATGCTTGGATGTAACATTTGCAAAACAGCAACCTAGTTTAGCAAAAGACTTTGTAGCCTACATTTGACGTGGAGGGACTTAGTGACATGTCTGCTATGAAACGTGAAGCCACTTTTTAAACCCTAAATCCAAGAGGAGTTTAAAAAAATTCTTAATGGATGCAGGACATGAACAAAGGGCAGTGAGAAGGGTGAATTTTAAACCGAGGCTTTCATGGATCAAATGGCCAGGCAGATTTTTAAGGCAATCGTCTTTGCTGGCCTGAAATTGGGCTGTTAGCATGACATGACAGTAATGAGACAATGTCTTCAGTCAGAGGCTATTGGGATGCGTTGCAAGACTGACCGCTATCTGCCTAAATGAGTTGTGACATTTACATTTTAAGATTTGGGATAAATTATGTATGTTTTTTTAATATTGAAACAAAACGAACGTAGAAATAACTATTTCAATATTGTTTATTGGTCCTAGGTAATAATGTAATCTTCTTAGAACCTACATTTATTGTCATTTTAATCTGTAAGGCAAATTAACAGAAAGGTTAAAAATATGTCTCCTTATTGTAACCAATCTATATATTTTCTTTTTCTTATTTCATAGAAATTGATTAGCTATTTTTGATTATATTCGCGGTCAGTGAGTCGCAACTGTATGTTGTGTACAGGAAAACATGTAGAAATAGTTTAAAAACCCGCAGGATTCCCTGTCCAAGTCCGACCCAGCCTCGCTGACGGGTGGATTTAGCAGCTCCGTAAACCGAGGAAAGCAGGGCAGCCCAACAGGAGGAGCTCCTCCCCTCGCCGTGTCCTCCCCCTCCGCCTCGAATCCGCCAGCAGCAGCACCAGAGGAGCGGAGTAGATCCAGCTAGCCGGAGTCAGAGCTACGCCGCACACACAGCCATGGCAGACAGCGCCGGCTTGGAGAACCACCGCATCAAGAGTTTTAAGAACAAGGGCCGCGATGTCGAGGTGGGTTCCCGAGGAAATATACCCAGCAGTGATCTTTGGTGAATGTGTTTCGGCGCTGGAAATGAATGTATCGTGGTAGGAGGGGCTCGTTTAAGGAGCCTGGCCCCAGCTGAAGACGCTACCTAGCTTAGGTATCTGCTAGCTAATTAAGCTAGGTGCTAGCTTCATGTCCTGCTTTAAACGCCATGTTAGATGTTTGAAGTTAAAAATGCTGTTGCTGTGGTGTTTCAAATGGTTTCGCCGGAGAGCCCTAAGGGAACGACTCGCTTCCCCGGAGGTCCGACAGTGACACGGCGGTCGGTTCGCTGTGAGACCCCGAGGTCTAGGCGGCGTTAGCTGACAGGGTTAGCTCGCTGGTAGGATGGGCACCGGGTCACGAACGAGGCCGGGCCTGCCCGGCTTTACAGCCGTGACATCGCTAGGGCTGTACAGCCGACACACGCTCGCTGACAGCAGCTGAAAACACACACCAAGGTCACGACAAGTGGTCAATTCCCTGGATAAATCGTTTTATAATGAGTTAGCGGACTTGCTAGCAGTCGCCATACCCAGCCCTTCTTGTTAGCCAGTTAACGTCGTGCTAGCTAAGCCGCTGAACGCTTATCTGAATGAGGGCGAAATGTTGACCTTACAGCTTCTCCCCCCCGTTTTGGTTGAAGTAGCTGCTAATTCTTAACATGGAGCCTTTTATAGTTTAGTGAATAAGTGACTGACATTAAACTAGCATTGCCTTGATTGACATGTCCCATGTTTGAATGATAATGCGACAAACATGCAGATCTGTGATTAAATGCAATAATTATGAGTCATTTTTATGTCGCATATTGTTAAAAGTGAAATATTTCATAATTTGTATCCTGTTTTGCAAATATGTTTCATATAGCCAGAGTGTTTAGTTTTAGGATGCATTTCTCTTGGTTGGTTATTGGGATTTTCACTGTACAAAACCTATGAATTTAAAGGCACCAGGAATGATTTGCTGTTGAATTGGTCATACTTGTTTTAGATGGTGGTTGTCAGAGATAACTGTGAGCCTCATAGTCCAAGGGTGCCCCCAAATGTCCTGCATGGTTTTGCATGTTTCCCAGCTGCTTAGCTTAAATATCTGAGTCATTAACAGGCTGCTGTTGTATCATCTGCTCTAATCAGGCGTTCAAAATTCAGAATTGCTTTTTAAACGTGGAGGACTGAAAGCCCAAAGATAAGGGTTGAAAACCGCCGATCTACATAATAATGCGACAGTCTTGGTTGATCTATTTGGTTTGTTTCAGATGATTACTACTCAAGATAAAAAGACAAAAGCGATCTTACGCCTCCAGTGGCATCACACAAGGAACATAGCAACTCATCGGGGCTCGTTTCGAGTATGGTGGCATTTAATTCGCCTCAAGAGTTTAGGCCAGAATCTTGGAATCAGGAGGATTTTCAAGTATTGAGAAACTTATCCAAGCCTGTTATTTTTTTATTTTGTTTTTTCAGCAGTACACTAAGGGCTACATCTTCGCAGTTTGACATGTGGCAGCCATTAGGGGTGTCCCGATCCAATATCGGATTTCGGTCCAATATTAGCAAAGATCTATCGTATAATATCGGCCTGTACTGCAAGAAAAGGATGTTCGTGTATTTTATATGCATCATCATTTCTATTTAGCAGCTTGTATACAGAGCTTACATGATCGCTACAACAAAGATGCTAGCAAGTATCAATGAGTAGGAGCGGTATCTATTGTTGTAAACTACTGTTCTCTGTTTGAGTAATATCTTTTAATAAAATCCTTTTTCACATTTCGCACTACAATAGTAAGAAAAGCACGTATGATTCATGCTGATATCGTATTGGATCAATTTCGTTATTGAGCAATACTGAAGACTGAAACATCGCTACTGTATCTGAAGTGATAGATTTGTGTAAGAACAGTCTTTGTGGCCATATTGGATACTGAACTTTTTTTTAAACATAAAAATATAAAGAAGCCTTTTAAATCTGGGCTAAAGAATGGGAAATATCTAGATATGTTATACTTATGCATGAAATTCAAGCATTTTACAGGAGGGCATGTCTCACATTCATGGGATTGTCAAACAAAAACATGCTTGTGCGCTGCCATTCTGGTCTAATGTTAATCCCAGCATAATCCCTAACCTAAAAGGTCTGAAAACGGTCCCTCCAAAACTACAGTAATAGTAGTGGTGGTTTAGGTTTCACCAAAAATTCGGTAAAACACAGATTCACATGTAGGTAGTTGTTTTGAAACCACGAGTCTGTCTGACTGGCACGTGGCTACCATGATGCAGCCCCTGCCAAGTGCATTCCTGATGCTATTCCAGGCATCTGGGGTGTCTGACCCACACCTTCTTAGAACCTCGGCGTGAAACGTGAGGTTTTTTTTAAACGAGTGACCGACTACAGTGACAAAACTGGTTTTCTTTATTATATGTAGATATATTTGGTTACTATGATTTGGGTCATCTCAGATAATTGTATTGGAGTAACATCAAACATGCTGTCAGAGCAACAACGTTGGTTTTTCGAATATTTAAAATATAGTTCTTTTGATTTTATTTATTTTTTATCCAATAGAAATGTGTATATTTGTACACAGTTTAAATACGTTGATTGCAACATCTTTAACCTCACATATTATCCATACTTGGCATTGTTCATGTTCAAATTAGACTATTTCATGTTTTATTTACTTTAAGCAATCATTTTTTTTATTTTGGGGCCGCGTACCAGCGTTGTGGCTGTTTTGCAGTGGTTAGGAGACGTCTCCCGTATCCCCCTGACTCCCGAGTTTCGACTGCCCGAAATTACGTAAGAGGCTATTTAGGAACGCAACATGAACCTTTTTAAACAGTCACAAGATCATAGAGCATTTCCAACGACTCTGAATCCTCTGGAACCCCAGCATATAAATATATCAATTAACTAACCTGTTAAACCGGGTCCCTTCCTTCCATATATTCATTTGACACCAGTCTGTATGTTTATGTCTCTTTCAATGAAAACACGTTTTTACATTTGTTTTTCCTTATGTTTTTGTTCATACCCTCCAAGCGGCAATACTTTTAAATCCATATGAACCTTTTGATGTATATTTTATATCTACAGGTAATATTTGTCAGTAAAATATCTAATTGACTGTTTCTTTGTTACAGACTATGAGAAGACATCGAAATGAGGTGACGGTTGAGTTGAGAAAGGTGAGAAAATGACACAGATTAAACACTGTAATACTTTTCTTACACCAGTCATCAACACAACAGGGTTCTTTCACCATAGCGGTTTCACTTTTTTAGAGATGGACGGTGCTCTAGCAAGTTCTGTCTCGGTTCTGTAAAATAACCGGTTTGATTTTACTATTTTCCACAGCCATTTTGAAACCCTTTCACTCTAAAATGTCTTTTACAGTAAATGTTTGATCCTCCCTCCTTTGTATTAACGGTTTTGTAGAGGAAAAACGGTTCAAGGAAACCATTTAACGAAATAAACATATGATTAGTTTCAGTGTCTTTGCAACAAGTGCCTTAAGAAAACACTTATTATTATTATTGCTGTTTAAAACAACATCTGGGTTTTAAGCTCTCTTACAATGCTTTTATAGTTAACATGTCTGTGGCTCTTTTGTTTGATTTGGCAATTCAGAGTGGGTTTATTGTCTCTTTATCTTTAGGGAGAATATCAATCCCTCTCTCCTTTGTTTGTCTTATTTCTCCATACTGATACCATTAAACATTTAAATAAGTGATGCCTACAGCAGAAGAACAATGAGACTCTCATCCCAGTTAATCACTTTTGATTGTTTCATGTTGTAACAAAATTATTGAAGGGTAATATATATTAGATTTAATTTGTACAACAGGTACTGCCTCACACACATTCCTGTGTAAAATATGCACATACTAGTTGAAGGTTGTTGTCATTAGCACCTGAAAACATTTTCTTTAAAACCTTTTGGTGGTCCTGTTTTGACGAAAAGGTAAAATCCAGGCCAGTTAATTAATGTAGCAACATTCATACAACAGGCAGTCCTGATGCTGTCTGAGACTAATGATGAAAGGCCTAAAACAAAAATAATTATGCTTAAGACAAACCTAAATTGTTACACAGTTTAACGTTTTAAATACTAAAATGTATTTAAAACGTTAAACTGTGTAACAATTTAGGTTTGTCTATAGAGAAAAATCAATAGCTAGGAGCAATCAAAAACTGAACTGTAGTTTAAGAGCTCAGTCTGTTTATCTGTTCTGTAGAACAATAAATTTACAAACTAAAATTATTGTTGATTTTTTTTAAACTAAATTAAAGCTTTGAGCGGCCTTAATTGTATGGACAGGTTCACATATTCTCAGCCACGTCTCAATCACATTCTGCAAACAACAAACCTGGAGTCTCCTTCCGGCTTGAACAACAATCACACTGAACTGTAGTTTCGTAACACTTGGATTTGGTTTGTTGACTGACTGGACAAAAGAGCAGATATTTGTAGTTTCTGACAACTTAGTCAATTATCAGGTCCTTTTGAGGTGATTACCATCACCAGCTGATCTTTTTTTGTGTACTCCAATGTTTGTTTTTTTCCTTATTGGTGTAAAAATGTGTCTTTTGCTATGACAGACAAATGTTTTCTTTACTGCGCTGTGTATTGAGGTGTCACAAATGCAAGTAGGTGACAAGGTAGTAATAATGTTTTCCATAAAAAAGTAATTGTAGTCCAAATATTAGATGTCCGCATCGCTGAACCAAAGTAAAAGGCTTTAATGTATTTTCAGAAAGTACTCTTCCTCAAAAAAAACTATAGAAAAGGGAAATTCCTGAAATTCTGTGTTTGCAAAGTAATTGCTGACATTGGTCTTTTATTCCAACCTAACCGGGTTTTTTTTACTACAGCATGTTTTTGCCACTATTGGCTCTGATGGAGCCCAAAACTTTTAGTTCTGAGTGTTTATGTATCTCATCCATCCCTAAATATCCCCCTTTTTATTAATGTAAACGTATGCAGGCTGTGCGACCACAATATTGGTCACCAAGAAGCAATCAACCGCTGCGGTATCAACACAAATATTTGATTTGTGCTTATTCCCAAACTGAAAACGGGACATTTTCTTAAAAGTACCTTGTTGACATTTATATGTTTTTCATTTCAAATACATTCAATCCAATCAAAGTAAAACTTTTCCCTATACTGCAAAATATTACTCTTCCAAGCATCATTCACACTTTAATAAATGCATGTTCGCTGTGGCTCGGGAAAGACGGATGCAGTGCAACACAGACATCGGCACACGTCAGAATACTGGCTCTAGTGGGACTGCTAAACATTTCTTATGTGAAGTCCTAAAGCAGTTCTGAGTCTAGCGCATTCCTTTTACTGGGATCAGAGCTGCAAGAAGCACTGCGCTAACTGATTAGTCACCAGTGACGCACATCGGCATGATGCACAGGAATGTAGGCCAAGGGAATCTCCTCCTACCACTGACTCACATGCCTCGCAGACGCATGCTGGATGCATATGAGCTTGTCAGAAATGCACTGAGTTGGGATTTAAACTCTTGTGTCTGTCAAAGATTAAATTGATAGTTGATTTGCATTTGATAAGTTTATTTCAAACTGCTGTTAAAGTAATAAAAAAAATTATTGGACCGTGTCTGGTGTTTCTTTAATACTATATTAATACTGTTTGATCTCCTCTCCTTACTGCCCTCCTTTGTTTTGTCCTTTGATCAGAATAAACGAGACGAACATTTACTGAAGAAGAGAAACGTCCCACAGGAGGAGAGCCTGGAGGACTCTGATGTCGACTCAGACTTTAAAGGGGTAAGTGTGAGTGTATATTTGACTTCGAGATGGGGCTATTAACATGATGGGTCGTAGAGGTTTTAAATTAAAAATATGTATACATGTTCGTTTTTGCATATATTTAAATAAGTCACCACTTTTGGGAGAAAAAATTTATTTATGCATGCACAATTTTTACTGATGCCTAAAAATCTGAGATTCTGATAATGGGGAAACTGTGAAAGAGATGGTGGTTATTAAGACATTCTGTTCCAGTGCTGTCCTGGTGAGGGTTTTTTCTAAGTTTTGATGCTTGTGGGAATTCAGATAAAGCTTTGACGATGTTGCAAACCTCATACTCATGGTTGTTATGCAAAAATTGGACTCACTAGGAGCCCGTAATGTCGCGTGAATGTAAAACTCTTGATATTTGAGTAAAAACTAGACTTTCTATCTTGTTGAAATAAGGCAGGAAGTGTGTTCCTTCCCTTCGAGTCCGACTCAAATTCCATTTATGTAGGTTGCATCAATTCATTACATAGTTTGCACTGAGTACAAAGTTTTGATGGGAAACTATGGTGCTTTATATTAGCAGCTGAGCTGCGTTAAATGGTTAAATGCTGCATATGAAAAACAACACCGCGATCAGGGAGCAGTAAACACCCGCGTGTTTCTTGAGATCCTGCACTGACGCCTGGGGATGGGGTGGGGGGGGTGGTTAGTGTGTGGGTCTGGGTGAGACTAGAGAGCCAAACCCATCTGCTTACAGAAACACACAGGAGAAGATTTCAATGGTTGATGTTTAATGTCAGGGTTAAATTCGAAAGACTGGGGCTTGTTTAATATTTTGTACATCTGGAGAAAGGGATTATGTAGTTTCATCAAACGTTTCTGATTATAAAAACAATTCGTACCAAGGAACATGACTGAACAGATCGGATTTGTTTTTTTAAGTCTAACCGGTATGTTTCAAGTACGGCGAACATCAGGTTTGGTGAAATGGACGTTTGCTTCTTTAAAGATATATATTTTTTCTCTTCACAAGAAAGGAGACAAGTTTAAATTCCCTTACATGAGACAGAGGAAGTGAAACAAATGTATCTGTTTTATAATGTTTCAGTGTAGCTGCACAGTGTGTCAATGTAAAAAAAATCTTCACAATAATGGTTTCTGAACTATTAAAACAATCCAATTTAAGAGCAGAGATTTTGCAAACCAGTAAAATACTTATAAAGTAAAACAGTAAAATATAACAGTAAAATAGCCTGTTAGTCGATATCCAACACAGATTATATGGCTTATGATGCTAAGGGCTGTATACTGTTGAAAGTACAATAATAAAGAAAAAGAATTCCTTTATGATATACATGTATGTCTTATTTATAATCATATCAGATAAATTCTTAATAACCCTCTTTTTTATTTGTTTGTTTTTTACAGCAAAATGTTACACTTGATGCAATCTTACAGGTAAGACTTCAATTGATCCTAGGATTGTTAAATGTGTTCTAAATATTATACATGTTGTACGTAACTTTTTCCGTATTAACTTCTACAGAATGCGACCAGTGACAATGCTGTTATACAGCTCAGTGCCGTGCAAGCAGCCAGGTTAGCAGCTCTAATGCCAAAGAGTGTTTACTAAAACTGCATGGGGTTCATTTATAAAAATCATTCTGTTTTAAATTTGTTTTGGCAGAAAACTTCTCTCCAGTGACAGAAACCCTCCTATCGATGACTTGATAAAGTCTGGGATCCTGCCCATTTTAGTCAAATGTCTGGAAAGGGATGACAAGTAAGTCTCTTTCTTTCTCTCTTAAACAGTATTTAAGTATTTTTTGTTATTGTCATTCTCTAAGTTTGGTATTGCTGTAGCAGTTTTTTTTTTTAATGCAACACTAGCTTGGTGTGCACAAGACTTGTCATTTCCCACTGTGACCACATGTGAGTGTGTGTGTGTGTGTGTGTGGAGGCATGCCGGGTAGCTGGCTGGCTCTACATTCTTGTCCCTAAGAGTTCCCCAATTCCCAGGACCTTGTGTTCACTGAGGGGAGAGAAACAATAAGCGGCTGGGAAGAACCATGAGGTTAACGTTCTATGGCGTTTTTAATGCCATCTTAAAACAGCTACGTTGTAGAACACAATTACTTTCACGACGTCATGTAGTAAAATGCATTAATATTAACAAAGGGAATATTTACACTTTTACGACAGGAATCCAAGCTTGTAGGAAATCCATTACCCCCCTTAACAAGGAAAGCAGAAGTACTATAAAGATCTTGAAAATGAGTCTCTGAATGCTTGTTAGGAGAAAGGGGTCACCATTAACTAACAGAAGGTTCTCACAGCATAGCAGTGTGTTTTCTGGTTGTTGTGTTTTTATATTGAACAACAAGGATTAGACCAAGGATTCCAGATCATCTGGCCGATGAAATATTTATCGTGGATGGATTTATCAACCATGACCCCAATATGTTGATACTTTTCCTTCTGTTGTATCAGTTCTTCGGTTTCATTATAGACCAGCATCATAAAAAAACAGCCAACCTTTTCAAAACCAATATATTTTATGACATTTTTATTTACTTTTTTGTTAAATATCTTAAAACTTCTTGCTGAAAATGAACTGATTGAAACGAGCTCTTGATTTCACAGTCCTTCCCTTCAGTTTGAGGCAGCTTGGGCTCTGACAAACATCGCCTCCGGGACGTCAGCGCAGACTCAGGCTGTGGTTAAATCCAGTAAGTTGACCTTACGTTCTGGCTTCGCCGAGTGTTACTCCTTCAGTCTGTGTTTATGTACTGTCTGCAATCTAAAGAGCGAGCATAGTGATGTGTTGTTTTGTTTAGAAAATTGGCTTTAAAATAAACAAGGTCACTAGTTTAACAGAGATTAATTGCAATGGCAGATTTAAAGGCGAACGTTTTAATTTTTTAGGAACTGATTCGAAAGTGCACCATAGTAACACATGCAGTGCCTTAAAGTTGTGATGACTATCTTTGGATAGGGAATATTATTATTATTATTTTTATTATTCCATTTCTGGAAATATATTTTCATTGAAAATACTGAATCAGTCTATAGCTGCTATTGTTGTGATGAAACAACTTTTTCACAGGTTTTTCTTTTTTTAATATTTTGATGATAATATCTTGGTCTACTCGGACAATGATTTAACAAACACCATCAATTATACAAAAGACATAGAGATCATGATTTGACCTCAGTTGCTTAACTTCTTTTAAATAACGATGTGTTGTAGAGTATCATCAATATTTCGCGTGTTCCCAGAAAACCATCTTATCTGTGAAGTTGCTCAAGCTGTCACCTCAGGCAGACTTTTGATTGGCTGATGTTTGCATATCTAGATGCAGTGCCCTTGTTCCTGCGGCTGCTACAGTCTCCTCACCAGAACGTTTGTGAACAGGCTGTCTGGGCTTTAGGAAACATTATAGGTAAGTGTGACCCACTGATCGAAGTGTGTACAAGTCGTCGACAACTCAAGGTGACGTGTGTAACCACTTGCTGCTTAGGTGATGGTCCACAGTGCAGGGATTATGTCATCTCCCTGGGCGTAGTGAAGCCTCTGCTTTCTTTCATCAACCCGTCGATCCCCATCACCTTCCTCCGCAATGTTACCTGGGTCATCGTTAACCTCTGCCGCAACAAGGATCCCCCTCCACCCATGGAGACGGTGCAGGAGGTTTGTTGTTCTGGAGAGCAGCTAAAGTGATTGTGTGTTTAACTCTAGAGTGGCTGCATCAGATGTTTTCTAGGGGAATTTTCTGTTGTTGGCTCATATTTATTCCCCAGGGAGGATGAAGATAAAGCTGTAATGATTGACGTCTCATTTTGGTACCCGAATCTGACATTTTGCTCTGCTTTTATTACTGTAACGAGAAATTTCTATTCATTTTGTTGTGGGCTGATGATAACAGCTGGAAGTGAAGCATAGCTTTAAACAGCTAAAAACATGCAGAAATGCTATAACTCAGCTTTGTGTGTGTTTGGGTTGTTGGCATTAAAAGGATGAAAATGGCAATAATTAGTACTATGCACAGAATGTAAGCAGATGTGCGCTCCGAGAGGATTTTGATGTAAAATAGACAAAAACTAAGAAAATGAACCAAAAAAAATGCTCTTAAAAGCTTTGATCACTTGTCTTGTAAAGTCATCAGAGGTAAAGGCGTGTACCAGCTTGTTTTGGGAGATATTTGTCTTTTTTTTTCTTAAATATGTTTTTTCCTTATAGGTGTTTCTGTTCTTAAAAGAAATATGACTTCATGCAAAAATGTTTGCTGAACTACTAGCCTAATGCCAACATTGTGACATTTTTTTCAGTTTTCCTCTCCATGATAATGCTACACAAACATCTAAACACATTTCTCGCTTCTTCTTTTTGTTTTAGATTTTGCCTGCGCTCTGTGTGCTAATATATCACACTGATATAAACGTGAGTATTGTTGTCTGTTTAAGGTTGTTTAAACTGTGCGAACCTCATTCTGGGTGCTCACCCGATGGATGTTTTTCGTGTTCAGATCCTCGTAGACACAGTATGGGCTCTGTCTTATCTGACGGATGGAGGAAATGAACAGATCCAGATGGTCATCGATTCTGGAGTCGTTCCATTTCTCGTGCCTCTCCTCAGCCATCAGGAGGTGAAAGTTCAGGTAGGACGTTCGGCCGAGCTGAACCTCTTACTTTCTCTATAATCAAGTAAATCAACGTTCTTGTCCCCTTCGAACTCTAGACTGCGGCTCTGAGAGCGGTTGGAAACATTGTGACCGGAACAGACGAGCAGACCCAGGTGGTTCTTAACTGCGACGTTCTCTCACACTTCCCCAATCTACTCACCCATCCTAAAGAAAAGATTAACAAGGTAGTTATGCCTTAAACTCTGTCATGTTTTTTCACCAGGATTGTGTAAAAGTATACCAGTCAACACCCAGACTTAAAATTTAAAAAGCACTTTCAGCATATAATCAGATTATATAAAGAATTTTAAATCACAGAAGGAATGGAGATGATTTTAAGTCCAAAATAAATAATTGTTGAAAGGATGTTTGTTGTAGTGAGCGTTTTTTCCGAGATAGTCTTAAAAATTTGTGATTGGTTTGTTCACAGGAAGCGGTCTGGTTCTTGTCCAACATCACAGCTGGGAACCAGCAGCAGGTCCAAGCTGTTGTCGAGGCTGGGCTAATTCCAATGATCATCCACCAACTGGCTAAGGTTTGTGCCCGTTAAGAGGAGCCGCTCGACATTTAGAATCTGTTCTTTCTCAGCAGATTTTAACTTGGAAAAAGTGTATCGTTGAAAAGAAGACGCTTTCTTTGTTTTGTGTTTTCAAGTAACATGTAGTGAAATTACTGCAGGAGGTAAAGGCCGGTTTTGTTACAATATGCTGTGACAGGAGTAGCTACTAACAGACTGACTCTCCACAGGGCGACTTTGGCACTCAAAAGGAGGCGGCATGGGCCATCAGCAATCTCACCATCAGTGGCAGGAAAGACCAGGTGAGTCTTAGTGTTTTTTATGTACTAGACATGTTTTTGTTTTTCTTATTTTGTTTGCTTATATTTAAAGATAAAAAAACAACCTATTAACATAACGGTTGAGCTTTAAATGTTTACAAGATCATTTCTTTGTTTACTAAAGAATAGTTGAGGGAAGTCTAGGCAATAGTTTGTTCTTTGAGCAGCACTAAGTTTGTTTCCCAGACTTGTAACCCTGTACCTGTGTTGCAATAAAGTATGAATGCGGTGTTGTACGTATGGGTTTGTGTAGGTGGAGTTCCTGGTGGAGCAGAACGTCATCCCCCCCTTCTGTAACTTGCTGTCAGTGAAGGACTCTCAGGTGGTGCAGGTCGTCCTGGACGGCCTCAAGAACATCCTCATTATGGCTGGAGATGAAGCCAGCACCATTGCTGAAATTATAGAGGAGTGTGGAGGTTCGTATTCATCCCCTTTATATTTATTTAGTCACATTTACATCTTAAATTAGTTCATAAGAGGAGACATCAGCAGCAAACTCTATAATGTGTTTTTATTTTTTTATTTTTTACATCAGAATTACACTAAAACAAAGTTTTGAAAAGGGTTGATTTGAATGAATGATTTAAAGAAATACAAAACAGAATATTCCTTAAAACTCTAGTGTCTTTTGACAGCGTAGTTTTGTCTATTATTTGTGTTAAACAACAAAATGGCAAAACTAGTTAAAAAAAAAGGCCATGAGATGCTTCATAGTTAATAAACTATATATAAATATTTTGTTTTCCAAGTAGATCAGATTTTTTCACTAATGACATTCCATGTTTTGTAGTATCAGATATTTTTTTATATATGTTTTCTTCTAGTATGTCTGACCCCATAAACATCCAGCTAAAGTTGTTTTGACAAACATTTTTCTAATGACTGTAGCTGGGGATAAGCTGTTAATAG
>JAVLVB010000560.1:332282-347098 GCA_032876305.1 Orestias chungarensis | reverse complement strand
TTTTTTTTTTTTTTTTTTTTTTTTTTTTTTTTTTTTTTTAAGGTCTGGAGAAAATAGAAAACTTGCAGCAACATGAGAATGAAGATATCTACAAATTAGCCTTTGAGATCATTGATCAGTACTTTTCAGGAGACGATGTAAGTTCTCCATCACTTATTAATGTATTCCCTTTGTCAGCTTTCAATGTATTTATTTATCTTCTTCTTTTTTTCTCCTAGATTGATGAAGACCGTAGCTTGATTCCTGAAACTACTCAAGGAGGAACCTTCAACTTTGACCCTGCATCCAACATGCAAGCGAAGGGATTTAATTTCTAAAAAGCCGGGATGTTTGGTTCCACCAGTCGCAGGGGGGCCCTGTAATTATCGCAGACATTCATCCATCTCTCCCAACAATCTGGCAATTTGCTACAGAAGGATATTCAAACACCAATTTTGCCACTAGAGGATTTGAATCACGCCGATTTCTGCACTGTGGGGAGCTTCTTTTTTTTTTTGTCTTTTTTTTCCTTCTAGTGCAACTCTTTATAGGAGCCCTGGTTGTTCATCTGGCATCCTGCATGAGGAGAACTGTCGGTGCCGCCAGTGCTTCTGTCACTCAAAGGTAAAACCAGAAGGAGGGGATGCTGTTTTGGCAAGATCCAAATTGCCAAATGTCAAGTCTTCACAAAGACCAAAACTCAAGCACATTTTCAGACACAACCACACGGCGCGCGCACACATTTATATATACACACATATATAGATGTATAGAAATGCGTATATGTATGCACACTTTCTGACACTTAAGATTTGTGTTCATACTTCTGTTAGAAGCTGTCATATCAAATTAGGGGAAGAAAATACTGCTGTTGGCTTGTGGTTTTATTTTTGTGCTTTCCTTCCCCTGGATTATCCTCCGCTGTAATTTCACACACACACACACAGACACTCAAACACAAGTTCACGCCTGAGCAACTTTGGTTGCAATGTTTCCTGATGGCACACCCCTCTTTCACCCGTTTTAAAGAGATAATCCCAAGCTAAGCCATGATTACCACGGACCCCCCGTCCCCTCGCCTCGACTCTCCCAGGATGGTCCTCGGGCAGGTGGAGTTGAGAAAGGGCTCAAAGGTGAAACAATAGAGGAATCCGTGGCAAACTGACTGACGGGACTTTTGACTCAGTTTTCAGACTTTTTTTCTGGTGTCCGTCGAAATATATGACTCATAAAATGTGAAGAAAATGCAATTTTTTTGCGCCCCCAATATAATAAGATCTTTGCGTATATCCTAGAAGAGCAGCAACTTTTTAAAATGTTGCCTTTGTTAAGCGATGCAAGTTTCTGCCAGCAGGCGGCTGATGAAGGCACAGAGACGAGGGTGAACACAGCAGCCGTTTTATTATTTCCCTTTGCAAACTGTTTTTCTCTGGACACCTCTGTAATGTGAACATATGGGGGATGGAGTTAAAAAAAAACAACCTAACTGAAATCAAACCATAAGGTTATTTTTAGCTCTTTTTTTTTGCAATAAACACAAATTATCACTTTGGACTGATATTAGGTTCACATTTCAGCCTGTTCTGGTAAAATCTTTTTTTTTGATTAAGAGGTCACATGTCATCACTCGATTTGAATAATTGTGAAAAAACAAATGTGATGTTTATCTCTCCTTACGGTCTAACAAATATATGAATATATTTACATAGAGCCTGTATAAAGCTGCTGCAGCTGACGGTCATTGGATGGTTGATTGCTGTCTTAGATGGCTAGGGAGGGTTTTTCTTTTTGGAAGCAATATTTTTTGTTTTTACTGTTTTTATTTTGGACTTTCAGATGTATTGTGATGACATGCTGATGAGTTGGAGTAAGCCGGGTTTTTGGTTTGTCTTGTTTTCACCTCTTATCACGGTGACGGCTGCTTGAAAAATGTACAGTCCCACTTTCCAGTCGGTGTTGAGATTCGGGGCTAAGGTGACTTTAAATCAAACCCACCCCACCCCCCTGTATTGTAGGCGATCCGCTGGTTGGCTGCTGACTACTCAGATTTTAGGGGTTGGGGGTTCAGAGCAACGACTGCATCGCATCGGGGCTTTAAGTGTCTGGTAGGCTTTTAAAAGCAGCCAGGACTTTTTTTTGGGATTAGCTAATATTACTGAACAAAAATATAGCGAGGGTGTACAGTCATGAACTAGCAGACTAGACAGAGCCACTTTAAAGACTTACAATTTTTTTGTCTTGTATTCAAATTGGATACAAGCTTATGTTTGCAAGATTTTTACTTGCTAATAAAAAAACTGTTTTAAGTGAAATAATAGGAAAAGAAAAAAAAAACAAAGCAACAGACAGCGTTTTGGCCTCTGATTGTTTGTATCTTTTTATAAATTTTAGATTGAATTCTTCTCTTTAAGGTGGCTCATTGATGCTTTCAACTCTTGTGCATATTAAAGACAATTATGAGTTGAGAAATCGTTGTGCCTTTTGTTGTTTTATTTCAACTACGAATAGATTTTTCTGAACAGAAAAACACAAACAGCTCCTGTTGAATATTCACCTGAGGAATGGTCAGTGCTGCTCTCTGCTGTCAAAAAACAACAGCTTTCTTTCATATCTTTACCCACTGAACCATTTATTACACCATTCCTACCCTCCCCGATCCCACAAACTTCACTCGGTTGCCATAATTTTAGTCGACAGGTTCTGATTTCCTTTTATCTCATCCTCAAGTCCTCGTCTGTGTTTCTGATTCTAACCAAAATAAAACTTGCTGTTTAGCCGTTCCTTATCCCTTGTGTTAGTTTTTACACACCCTTGAGCATCTCTTTTCTTCTATCTTTTTCTTTATAGACAAATTCCAAATAGTCTATCATTAGATTAGACTTTGAATAGTGGTTTCCTGTGGAGTCCGCCTAAACAAGATGAGTTTCACCGATGGGGAAATTCTGCCTGACCTATATTCACATGTTCATGTTTACTTTCTAGCACATTGTTAGGCAAAAAACTTTTTCATAGTTTGTCAAATCACATCAATCTTCTACTTGAGACCAACAATAAACCCTACTGTTTTATTTTTTTATAATTTCCAGATCTGAATAAGGAAGGCGGAAAAAAAAACATACTTTTAAAACCTTGGTCGAATGTTTTATTTTAACATATTTAAATTGCATTTCTAAAAATAATAAAAACTTTTCAATGTAGAACTGGCCAATGAAATCAAATGTATATATTTTTCCATCAAACCTTTTCTCAATTCCACTGTTGGGAATGAAACAACACTTTCTATGAATAAACAGAATAAA
Organism: Orestias chungarensis; assembly: GCA_032876305.1. Taxonomy (NCBI): domain Eukaryota; kingdom Metazoa; phylum Chordata; class Actinopteri; order Cyprinodontiformes; family Cyprinodontidae; genus Orestias; species Orestias chungarensis. The sequence goes on along the minus strand of JAVLVB010000560.1, from coordinate 343,820 downwards.
GGGAATATCTGTCCAAACCCAAGTTGAATTAAGAAAACTTTCACAGCTTTTTTGGGCATCTAAGTCTTCTTGAATAACAGTTTTGTCTTGGCATTTAAAGACCTTAATGTAATTCTTTTACAAACAGAAAAACATTTTCATAGTGTGAGGTAATTCCAGATTTGATGAAGTGTTTTAAATGTTAAAGTGGGTTTTACTTGGCTAAAAATCAACCAGTACCAAACATTCATTTGAAGCCAAGTTTAGCACCTTGTTTCATGATGGGGAAAAACAGGGATAGGTTAAGGTTTTTTTTTTGTACTTGAATATATAGAACAATTTTAAGAATCAATTTAGGAAAACTATGGACCTTGACTAAGAAAATGTCTTGGATCTTTGTAAGTTATTGAGGAGTAAGGAGAAAGATTCTCGAAAGTATTTTAACAGAAAATATAATAAAATCTGAAACGTGTGCATTTCTATTTGGCGTCAGTTTTCTGTCCTTTAGGTTATGGGAGTTTATTTAGTTAATATATAAATAGAAGACCCAATTTTGAGTCTTGCAGCTGATAATCCTCTTCCAATAATACCTTGTATTTAGCTTTGTCACTGTTTTCATTAACTGACCCCTTTCTGTGTCCCTGTTTGGGCGAAAAAAAAGATTTCCCAATACACAATTTTCAAACTCAATGCTTCAGTTAGTTTTCTATATTTTGTGTATCACAATATAAAAAATTTTGGCCTTTAAACAGTTTGTTGCATTGGATTTTATTTAGGGGGACACTGGAGTTGTCAGGAAACAGTAAAGCAGTGAAGATCTATTAATTGATTTTTATTACATTAATGCTCCATAATTACAATGGATACTTTTGCTAGGTAACTCCACAAGCTACGGTTATGAGTACTATTTGCGAGGCGATGTTATTTCTTTATAAATATTGCAAGGAAATTTGGTTTTGGCGACCATCCATTCCTACAGCAGAATGTTTGAGTCATACTGTATTCATTCTCAAAGGGAACATTGCATATTGTTAGATGGTAATTATGTTAAAAAGGACCTATAAATAAATTATAAAGATGAAAAGTGTCTTTATACTCTATAGATAAGCTGCAGCGTACCACAGACATTTGTAGCTTAGTAACAACTAAGCGGATATCAGTCAGCGTCAGCAGGTCATGCTCTCGGGTGGCAACATGGGGAGAAACTTTTGATCTGTTAATCTGTCGTCTGGGAGACTTCATTTCCTCATCTAATTCTCTGTTGATATTCTTTCTGCAGGATCTCTATAAATAATATATAAGCTTCTGCTGTCATGCTGTAGAAAATAAAACAAAGTTTCATCAAGCCTATTTTTTTTAATGTATGTGCTAAAGTTTTTTGCCATTAAGAGTTTTTTTAAAGAACCCTTTTTGTTTTTGAGGGCCAACATGTCATAATTGAGTTCATCTTTAAGGCAATAATTATATTTAATACTTTCAACAAAAAACAAAAAAAATACATCCATCGGACAAATTCAAATATCAACTATTTAAATTTGCAAACGCTTTAAAGCATCACTGAATGTTACAATGAGGCGATAGTCCCCGCATTCAACATGTTAAATCATGATTAAGTATATTTTACTACGTATTTTTATTTCAAATTACTATTTTTCCAATTTAATATCAACAGATTATTTAGATAAGCACAAAAAAATTCATTAACATTTATAGCAAATTTATATTTGATGTATAAAAATTTATGACTATGTAGTAATGTTTAACATTTTGATCCTGACATACATAAATATGAACTACTAACATTTATAATTGTACCAAAAGTATAAGGTGTGTATATAATGTTATTTTGTTTTAGGTTTATCACTATTTCTTACTTGAACTATAGTAAAAGTACTTATTATTAATTCCATGCTCCTCCCAACATTTTAACTGGTTAAGTAACATTTCGATAAAAATCTATGGTCCCTTTAAAGTTTTACATGACTTAAAATATAATCTAGATATTTTTATAGAAAACGTCCTGCAGATCCGTGCTAATAGAACCCTCCACCGAGACTTCCGGTTCCGGTTTAAGGCATACCGGAAGCACTGCTCGATTGTTTTGGTCACGTGACCCTGTCTCTCGCCAGTCGTTTCTATGACGCCCAGCAGAGCTCCTGACCCGGCTGGAGCCGCCAGACCGACAGTAAACTCTTCATAGGTAAGGCTCTCGCAAATTTAGTTTGTTCTTTGACATCGATAGTTTTTTTTAAATCTTTCTTTCCTTTTTTAATGCCTTGAATAGATCAGATTTTTCTAATCCAGACGACGCTAGCAGCAGCTCTGTGTTTGTAACAAAGGCAAACATGAACAGGCAGCTCTGCTTTCATCCCGAGCAAACTTTGGTGAACCTTAGTTCCCGACTTTTCGAACCATTTACACAACATCGATGTCTGCAGGCAGATTTAATCTACATTTCACAGCCTTCCATAAACCGGCGAGGATTATGTAGTGTTTCATAAACAGGATGTTAAAGCAGAGCTGTGGTAGAAAAACATGAAGGGGGGAAACTTAAGGGCACACGCCTTAAAACTCACTTTAGATGCGGTTTGTTAAATGATTTTTGCGGATTTTAAATCCCATTGAGATTAGAAATCTCTTTTTCAAGGCATTCGTGGCAGAGGCAGCAGCAGAGATCAACTCATTCTGAACAATTACAGCAATATTTCTTTTGTCATAAAATACATTTTACAAACCTTTACAAACCGTGGATGTTATTTCCAAACTTTTAAGCAAGAGTTTATAACTAGCCAATTGGAAGCTGTTCCTTTAATTTCCAGTCTTCTTGCAGATTGTTCCATGTTTTGAATGCAGAATACTGAAACACATGCAGGGTATAAAGGACTTTATCGAAGTTATTTGAAGCACTTTCCTTTGTGTTACTGCTGCTGAGCCTTATTTAGGAACGCTCCGTGGGATTTGGAAAGATTTTGTAAAAGCAAACACATAAAATTAATTGGAAAAGACTCACGGAGAGACTATGCAGATGTTACCTGAACAAACCGGTCACATGATGAGCTCCTACCTGCTGAGCCACTGTCCCCCTATCAGAACGCTTCAGGATCCATCTCAGTATCTCACTAAGACACTAAAGAGCACACACAATATTTACCAACATCACTGACCCCTAACGCATGCAAAGCAGAATCGTTGTTTCCACGTCTACTGTACATTTTTTTCAAGGCCAATGACACGATCACCACACATCATTAGGGTGACTTTCAAAACGCCACATCATCCGCCACGTTCTTCTACCAACAAATGTTTGCCTGGGTCATCAAACCTGATATCACAGTCACAGCAAGATGGTGAAATCCCCTTTTAATTATATCTAAACATTAGAACCAGACTGGGCTGTCGTTGTGTCTCTTACACTGCATGCAGAATAAGTTCACTTAGTGACTACCCCTTCTGTCTTTGTCCATATGTGTTACAGCCCATAATAATAACAATAATGGGAATGGAGGTCATGTAGGGCATGAACTGCATATCGAGGCTTGAAAGCAAGCAAAAACAAACAAAAACAAAACCCCCAAGAAATACAAAGAAAAATAATAAATAAATTCAATATTATTGTAACTTCAAAGTGTTATGATTTAAAAGTAATTGATGTGTCACTAACACACAATCACAGCTTAAATTACATAATTTAACACAGGTGCAGATTAACCTTTCATTTGTGTTTATCTAGTAAAACCTGTTAAGATGCTGTGAGGATAAAATGTCTAATAACACGTTTAGTTCTATTGAAACCAAAATGCGTTGAATGCTCAAAATCTTAAAGCTCAAAAAAATCTCTATTATGTTTTGGATCTACCAAAGTAGTATAAAGCTATAATCCCACGGGGATTATCCCAGCACAGAACTGCTTCTGACTGGTTTTCACATCAAATCATTTTGAATGAATTTGAAGCTGAAACATTTTTCCTGAAGATGAAACGTTAAGGCAGAATTTTTTTTTTTACTCCCTTAAATCCTTTTAGTGTGTCTAAACTGTATCTTCAATCTCTATAGTTTGTGTCTTTGTTCAGTTTTAATTAATTCACTTTCAGCAAAGGTGCTTGAGGGGGAGTTTTTCTTTTTACTATGTTATAAATCTGAAATCTGATCCAGATTTTCGGAATTTAGGTGATTCTATCTCTGTTGTTTTAATTGGTTTTCTCACAGCCACTCGAAACAGTGACAGTAACTGTGGGGCCTACTGGCCCATGCCAGCACATCATGGTGGATGTGACCAAATGGCCAATCTTCAGCCTGATGCACCCGGAGGAGCTCCCGTCAATAAGGATGGCATGCGTGTTTGGCTTGTCTGCTAATGAGGCCATCTACATCACCAATGACGACGAGGTGAGAGGTCAGAGGTCAAATTAAATGTATTTTTCTGGGTTGGGGTTATGTATGTTCTTCTGTGTTGTTTTAGAAAGTTCTAACTTTTCATTAAGTTTTTCTGCTGATATCTTTGCACAGAATCATATTTAATATTATTTTTTGACTGTTTTGGTAACTTTCTATTTTAACCCATGGCTGTTATATGGTAGAATAAATCGGCATCACAACATTGGTATTGGCAAATGGTATTCATTGTTTAACATGTGGGTCCGATCAGTAAAAGTGGGGCCGATACCAACCAACCAGTTTTTACGTCTATGGAGTTTCTGTTTGTTTTTCAGGAAGGGGAGGGGGGTTTGGCCTTCTGTTATTTGTTTTATTAGGTGATAGAGATGCAAGGCGGCATTGTTGGGTGTTTCACTGAAACACATAATAAATGGCGATCTTGTCAAGCTTTTACAGTCATGAAATTTTGGAGTTTATATATAATATATAAATGGTGTTTGTCAACATAACTGTAATACTAATATCCTATATCGAGATCGGCCCCTAAATTTCAGATCGCTGCGTCGCTTACTGTTAATTTGACATTTACACTCACCCACCAGTGGAAATTATGAGTAATTGTCATTATTTTTATGAGTTGCTAAAGAACTGGTGGATATAGACTATTGAAATTCAAAATGAATGTATTGCATGCTGTTTAAAATATTAACTTCTAATAATTTAAAATTGTTTAATATTTTATACATTATATAAGATAATATTTTAAAATTCATATTTTATACATTATGTAACATATTTAATATTATATGTAAAATAATTTGTTTGGCAATAAGTTTTCAAAAATAAGGTCGGATTCAAATGTTACTTTCAAGCATTGTATCTATTAAGCGACTTCCTTTATACACATGTCCATGTAAGTTTTAGTCTAACCTATTCATTTTTTCTTTAGCCAGATCAGTCCAAACTCTTTTATAAAACATAAAAGCAAAATTTTATTAACGGTTTTAGATCAGGGTATTAAGCTGGATCTGTGGTTCTAATTCAAATCGGAAGCATTGAGATTTAAATAAACATGCTACAGACCACAAACTGCTTTACATGATCTTCATTTATTGTAGAACAATCGAGCCTTGATTGAATAACTCTTGAAGTTCATTTGAAAGACTGCTTATATGAGTTGGGCCATTGACCAAAAAGTGGAATATGCCTTTACAACCCTCCTAGAACAAAAGCAAATCTCAGCATCCTGTTTTTGTACTCAAAAATTGAGAATCCTATAAAAAAATAAATAAAAGCAAAATCAACTTGGGAAAGACATAGCATTTTAACAAGAGCTGTGAGAAAAGCTGTTTAACCCTCCTAGATGCTGATCCAAATCTCCGCTCCTGTAAAATCTGTCTCTGGACATCCAGGTTTTTGTGTTCGGCCTGAACTGCAGTAGCTGCCTGGGAACGGGGGACAGCCAGAGCACAATCGTCCCCAAGATGCTGGACTTACTAAGCGGCAGGGAGGTGGTGAGCCTGAGCTACGGGAGTGGACCTCACGTCCTGCTGGCCACAGACGGTAGCGTCGCAAAAACGCATCACCCGTCCTCAGTTTTACCACAAAAACAAAACCTGAGACGGATTGATATTGGTTTGTGCGTTTCAGACGGAGAGCTCTTTGCGTGGGGCCACAATGGCTACAGCCAGCTGGGAAACGGGACGACCAATCAAGGTGTCGCTCCCGCGGTCGTATCTGCGAACCTGCTCAACAAAAAGGTCACAGAGGTCGCTTGTGGTTCCCACCACTCCATGGCTCTGACAGATTCAGGAGAAGTACGTTTCCTGGGATGAATTAAACAATTGCTTGAATTTTTAGGTCCTTGTGTGCAACCGCAGATTTTGCAAATGGAAAGAACACACAGAGAAAGTAAAGTACAGCCTCGAATAATCCACTCTGAGCTGAAATCTGTAAAATAAGCTCAGGATAAAAGAATCTATTGTGTTTCAAGCCGCTCTACAGCAAAAACTGCACTTTGGCATAAGAGCAGAATATTCTACACTTTGAACATTATTCTAAAAGCTCTCACAGCTTCACACTGGTGCCTTCAATTTGACAACGTTCAATAAGAATATAAAAACCAATACTTATTTCACTTGAAATATCACAGTTCACATGAAAATGGTTATGGCTTCCTCATGCTGGTATGATGCTTTTTTTAAAGAAAAACAGGCAAATTATTAAGAAGATGAATTGAGCTACGTTCAATAAACAAACCTGTTGGAGGATGTAAATGACCTGAGATTGAGGTTTACCTTCCAGCAGGACAATGCAGATAAGAGGAAAACTATTTATTGTCATACTTTTAGTGGTGCTACGTTGCAATCATGGCCGTCTTGTCCTCCAGGTGTACGCGTGGGGCTATAACAACTGCGGTCAGGTGGGCTCCGGCTCCACAGCAAACCAGCCTACGCCTCGCAGAGTCTCCGGCTGTCTACAGAACAAAGTGGCCATCGGCATCGTCTGCGGTCAGACCTCCTCTCTGGCCTTGGTGGATAACGGAGAGGTGAGCATTTTGGTTTTAAGCAGAGCAGGTTTTGTCTGCCACCCTGCTCTGCTCATTGTTGTCATGTCTCCATAGGTCTACGGTTGGGGCTACAACGGGAACGGTCAACTTGGACTTGGAAATAACGGGAACCAGCTCTCTCCCTGTCGACTTGTAGGTCTGCAAGGTGTATGTGTACAACAGGTGAGACATTGTACGCTTGGAGGGGCTTGTTACTAAATCCAGAGAGTCAAATATAAACTGCCATTAAATATAACTGAAAACCATATAATTTTACATGACAGATTAACATAAGGTAGTTGGAAGGAAGTATGCAGCAGCACATAGGGCGTCTAGCAAAACCCCTCTCATAGCCGCCCAGGATCCTAAGATGCTCCTAGAGTGTGCCCTCACACTGACCGGCAGGGAGCAGCGTCTTACACTGTAGACACGGCAGATGACGTCCACGATCCAATGGGAGAGACGCTGCTTGGAAAGGGGAGAACCTAACTTAGGACTTCCATAACACACAAACAGCTGGTCTGAGCGTCTCACACTTGCAGTAGCTGCAATGTATGCCTCCAGCGCTCGTACTGGACACAACAACTTAGAACCGCTGGGTTCTCCTGGCGTAGGCCGAAACGGTGCCAATGTCAACGGCTGATTACGATGAACTCGGGACAACACCATAGGTAAAAATGCAGTATATGGCCACATGGTAACAACAAAGTTGTCTGGACCCAACCTGAGACATGAGGGGCTGATAGAGAGAGCATGCAGCTTGCCATGCCTCTTTGCAGAGACTATAGTCAGCAAAAAGTTAGTCTTACATGGGAGCCACTTTAGGTCAACCTGTGCCAAAGGCTCAAACGGAGGATGTCACAGAGCATCAAGAACCAACGGCAGATCCAAAACCGATGACTGCCAGCAGGTGCAAACTACGAGCACTGTGCAATAAAAGAGATACTAGATCATCAAGAGTTTGAGGCACGGACCCACCTGATTGGGTGGCGGACTGGTTCACGAAAGTCTGGGAGTCTGCTGTACACCACATGAATAAATTCCCCCAGTCCGGACAAAATTTGGAGGCAGTGACCGAGACCTAGGTCCCACAACCAGGTGCTTTTAATGCCAAGGAGGAAGAGGGCCCTGGAGGCGTTCCAGGGCCTCGAGGGCGAACGAAATAACTCCCCTGGCACCACAGGGACATAACTGAGGGTAATACGACACGTCTCCGTCAAAGTAGAGTACGCCAGCCAAACCTGTTGATGAATCTACACTAAAGACATCACCCGACCAAGCTCTATGCTGATCAGTGCAAAGGCCTGCAGTACCGCGTCACGGCTGCATTGTCGCAATTCACACAACACTGTGAGCCATCCATGGTTAAAACAGTCTGCCAAAATGGAGACTAACATCATTTGCTAGAGATAAATGTGGGAAAGGGGGCATAGACGCTGCTGTCAGCAATTATAATAGGAACCACAAATGAAAGAGGCTAACACCATTAGCGAAGTCCAAACATTGGACACAACGTTGGCTAAAATAAGGAGAGGGGGCGCAAACGCTGTCATCACCAATTAAAGCGAAAATAACAAGCTTAACAGAGGCTTACACCGTTAGCTCCAATATAAACCACAGTGCGTATGAGAGAGCGCTGTAGTCAAAACTCATCTGGTGTGTCACAGGTATCTTTTGTTATTACTACTCGAACGGCGCATGCGCAAAGAGAACATTCAGTGCTTTCAGCACCGCCCGCTGGCGGTCAGGTGGGAATGAAATAGAACCAAAAGCATACTGGTAAAAAAAAGCTTTTGAGATTCAATGTACTGCGACGGCGATTTGATCTTCCTATGTTTTTGGAGAAACATGTTTAGCTTACAGTCTGAAGAATGAGCTGTATTAATACAATCCACCTGGATCTTCTGGTCAGACAAAGCCAAACTAAAATTTGACAATTGTATCAGTTCGCCAAACCTTGAAACAGCCCAGAGATTTAATTTTGTAAAGTTGATCCTTTTTTTTTTCTACGGTAATCTGAAATATCTGTGAATTTACCAATGATTCGGTGTGATCTTATTTTTTTAATTGTTCAACTGGAAGTATACTTTAGATAAGTTTCGCTACTTTATTACTGTTATACAGCATGATTTGCTACAACTACTATTCTACTATGACCACTACACCTATTAAAGTTGCTGTTCCTCTGACTGTGCCGCTGTGTCCCGACTCCGCTCTGCTCAGCCAATCACGATGCAGAACACAACGCACTATGAAAAAAAAATCCACAAAGTACATATTACTATTATTTCTGCTTCTTTTACCCTTAACTTGAAAAGGACTACTCTGCAGGGTTCACCAACAATGAATTTATTCCCTAAAATATGATAAAAATATATTGATCATCTTTTTTCCCCACAGATCGTCTCCGGCTACGCCCACTCCCTGGCGCTAACAGACGAGGGGCTGCTTTACGCTTGGGGTGCAAACACTTATGGACAGCTAGGCACGGGGAACAAGAGCAACCAACTGAGCCCGGTTCAGATCCTAACGGAGAAGGAAAGGTGACGGAGTGTCTCGGTCCTCCCCAAGCTATGATCCCTCCACTTGCTGCTCCTGCGTCTCATCGTGCTGCCTCTTTGCAGGATCGTGGAGGTTGCCGCCTGTCACTCCACTCACACGTCGGCCGCTAAGACCCAGAGCGGTCAGGTATACATGTGGGGCCAGTGTCGGGGTCAATCCGTCTTGCTGCCTCACCTCACCCACTTCTCCTGCACGAATGATGTCTTTGCATGCTTTGCCACGCCCTCCGTAATGTGGCATCCTCTCTCCGTGGGTAAGACAAGATGCGTGCGGCCAAGTGTTGAAAACAGACATTTTTACTGAACTTAAGCTAGGCTGGCGATCCCCAATTATTCCAATTCGTAAAATGCATACTGAGCATGCATGTGGCGACAGTGGAGAGGAAAATCTCCCCATTAACAGGAAGAAACCTGCAGCAGAACCTGGCTCAGTGTGAGTGTCCTTCTGCCATGATTGACTGGGGTTTGAAGAGACAGAAAACTAAAATGGATGCAGAGGAAACAAAAAAAAAAACTGATTGCAGCAGACGTTGAGTTTCTGGCAGCACCACCAGCCGAGATACCCACCATTCATAAATACGTACACTCAGTTGAAAGACGCAGTAATTTAGTTGAAATGAACATTTTATAGAAATATTTTACTGTTAATAAAAAATATGTGTCTGGTTGCCAAATATTTAAGAATTAAAAAAAAAAAAAAATTTAAAAAGGAATTTCTCTCTCTGCTATGAAAAGCCGGCAGATCAGGACCAAGTTTTCGATAATTGTGCAGTGTGACGTTTAATTTCGTGGTTCCTACAGCTCGCCTTTTAGTTGTGCTTCCTCCTCTGATCCCAGCCTTCCGCCCCTATGGTCCGTTCCTGATAATCAATAAGTCATTCAAACTATTACATCCGATTTAAAACGGATTACAGTGCCGAGACACGTTACCTTGAAGCGTTCCGTTGCTGTGATTTGTGTTTTAGCCTGACCTCAAAGCGTTTTTTGGTTTGTGTGTGTTAATGCGTCGAATTCTAAAAAACATAAATCTCTTTATTCATTTCTGCTGCACGCGGTTCTTTTAAATTTTTATTTTTCTATCATGACCATCTACAGGAGGCTGAATCCATTAAACCAAATAGATGTATATACAAAGGTCGTTAAAGTATGTGAGATCAAATAAATCAAATATGTCAGGTAGATTTACCAAAATAACATTAACAGAAACATTAGTAGAATAAGTTTCTACTTGCACAGCTTTCAGTTGTGTCAGTTTTAGAAACAAGTTTCTGACCACATGTTCATACATGTGAGAGATTAAGATGTTTTTGGAGCGATATGTGACCTTGTGACAGTCATTATCCCATATGTATAAAATAATCAGACTCATACCGAACCACCCGAAAAGCCGCTCAGAGAGGAAGAAGCCATTACCCCAAAGTGTGAATTAAAAAAATAGATCCACTCGGGGACAAAGATCTTAATTTTTGGAAATATGTTCTAATCTCTGCTGTAACAAAAATTGCAGTGTTTACTTTTAAAAATACAAACTCAATGCTCATTACAGACATCAGGATGAATAAATAAAATGTGTGTGTCGACAAAAAGTTATGGAAAAGTGTGAGGTAAAAAGGCAGTTTTATCAAATACTAAAGACACCTTACTCACTTTTATAATTTAAAGAAAGTTAAAAAAAAGTTCTTTTATTATCATAGAATTTATTTTAGGAATACTAAATGACCAAGAATAGAAAATCCTAACAGGTTCAGCAGTGAGGAAAACAGTTTTTTTAGACATGAGTATTTAAACTTCTATTTTCATCTCTGTATTTGTTGTTTTCTCCCATCAGAGCACGATGACTTCCTAACCGTGGCTCAGTCTCTCAAGAGGGAGTTTGATAACCCAGAGACGGCGGACCTCAAGTTCTGCGTCGACGGCAAATACATCCACGTCCACAAAGCAGTGCTCAAAATCCGGTCAGAAACTCTCCGCTCAGATGTCTCTTGATCCTTCCCGGATCGTTTCTGTGACTGCAGTTTTCCATCTCTGCCGTCCAGGTGTGAACACTTCCGCTCGATGTTCCAGTCCTACTGGAAC
>JAVLVB010000560.1:311833-322016 GCA_032876305.1 Orestias chungarensis | reverse complement strand
TATATATATATATATATATATGTATATATATATAATATATATGTATGTATGTATAAATATTATATACATACATACATAAATACATACATATATATATATATATTATATACATACATAAATACATACATATATATATGTATGTATGTATGTATTATATACATATACATACATAAATACATATATATATATATATATATATATATATATATATATATATATATATATATATATATATATATATATATATATATATATATATATATATGTGTGTATATATATATATATATATATATATATATATATATATATATATAGATATACATATACATATACATACATATATATGCATATACATATGTGTGTGTGTATATATATATCTATATCTATAAAGGGATATTAAAAAGTAAACATACAGTGGTTGATTTATTCAAAATTGTTTATTTAAAAAAAAAATAGACAAGTCACCAGGTAATGACATCACCATACTCAGTGTGCAATATAGCAGTATTATTACATAATATCTACATTCCCCCATCCAAACACAGGGAATAAGTTAGTACAGTGATCTCTGGGTTTTCACACTGAGAAGTATTTGTTATGTGATATGTTCACCTATTGGTACAACAGTATGAAACCACGTGGTGTATAAAAAAAGAGAACCGAAAAGACGATGACAAACATACAACTTTTTTTTGTGCAAAATGCAGAAGTACTGATGTTGGCGTTACAGCACAGATGCAGCCGCGTGAGGCTTGCATTCAGGCGGGCAGGTCCTTGACCAGAGAAGTTCAGGGTTTGTTGTCTGATAGATTTGTGTAGGTCTCGCTGCAGCTGGACGACGTGCTGAGGTTTCCGGAGCCGCCGCCTTCTATTGGAAACACAAGCAAACATCGAGGAGTGATCCCAGAAGGGGCGCATGTCGAGTCACTTTTAGGTGACATACCTGAGCTGTTGAGAGACTGACAGGAATTGGACTTCCCAATGAGGGCGACTAAGTTAGCAGCCATCATCCAGCCTTCCTTAGACGAGCTCAAGTTGCGCACAAACCTGGATGCAAAAGTACAGTTACTGTTCTGGAAAATCAGGCCTGCCTGCAAGTTCATGCCAACCAACCGGAGATGACTCTACACGTTGTTTTCTGGGTGATGTTTCAAAGCAGGGATTGCTTTCTAATTCACGGCCCCACTCACAAGCTGACTTAAATTAAAGAGAGCATCTCAATAGATCTCAGTCTGTCACTGATTTGATTACAAAGTGACTGCATTTTTGCTATGATTCATCTAATCGAAGAGCCCACATTTCGGAATGAAAGATCCTTTCCAGTTTTAATAAATAAAGCTTTCTTTGAGAATTTCAGGGTTTTATTAGCTCTAGGACAAAATCGTGGAAAGTAAATATAATAAAATACTAAATATGTTTAAAGATATAAGTTACAGTCAATGAATCATACAATGCATCCCAATTTTTTTTTTGTGCTCGGATGGGATATTTCAGTTTTTTTCAATAGGTTTAAACAGAACATAAAAAAAGAGGCGTTAACGCTGGCTGTGTGTTTTAAATCTATAAACTGAGTAACAGTGCATCTATCCATCCATCCATCCATCCATCCATCCATCCATCCATCCATCCGTCCATCCATCCATCCATCCATCCATCCGTCCATCCATCCATCCATCCATCCATCCGTCCATCCATCTATCTAGGGCTATCTGAGGCTTTCCATCGATTTATATATTTCCGTCATTTAATCTCTTGTTGTTTCTTAATGGATCAAAAAAGTGCTGAATATGCTGCTATTTCGAAAAGGGAGCAGAAATGTTTTCCTCTCACCACTGTCCATCCTCCCCCTCCTTCACCAGCTGCACGACGTCTCCGCTTTTCACCAAAAGCTTCTGTGCATCTCCATTCTCATAGTCAGCTGTTACGGTGTATATCCCAGCACTCTGTTCATAGTTAAAACACAAAAGCAAAACAATGATGAACAATGAAAATAAAAAAATCACAACACTTATGAGCTCAGAAATAATTGTTTCTAACAAGAAAAAACTTTTTTTATTATTGGTTGAAAGGAAATTAATATGATGAAGAATTAAAAGAAGCTAAAAATATTAAACGGTTTAGATGATGTATTATTTAGCCACACTCACCAGCTTCTTGTTGTTTTCGTCTTCAGGATCGGAGTTAAGAGGATCCTCTGCGCTGGAGTAGCCGTCATGCTCGTCCAGGGACAGGGAGGTCTTATTCCAACCTGATCAGATAGACGCAAACCTCCTTTTTAGTGGAAAATCTAACATGGCCATCAGAAAAGGGAAAGAGGGATAAACCCAGAGATCCAACAACTAGTTCATCATATCCAACACTTCAACCAAAACCTCAGAGTCCAGACACCGACTAGCATGTTTAAAAGTAAAACAAATGGGAAAAAAGTGACAGGCAACCAGTCCCTTAAGTTAAGTGGCTTTCTCTATGGTCTTCACTACGTCTAAAAGAAAAAAAGAGGCTCTATGTGGAAAGTTTGTAGCAGTGGAAAAGTGGGCCAAGACACAACCAGTGTGAGCAAGCCGGTGCCAGAATACCTCTCCACTTTGTCTGTAAGAGACTAGAGGTGCTGAACCACCTGGCTCTGGTCAGGTGGAGCGAAGGCGGAGCTGAGGGGCACGAGGTACAGCTGGTCACGCAACCTGAGGTAGCTGTACGTAGTCAAACTTATCAATGTTTTAAAACTCGGCAACCCTGTAGTATCAGTCAGTATAGAGCAAGAAGAAGAGCAGAAGAACAGAGTACCTTTGAAACCAAACGGCGTGGGATCGCTCTGCCTTTTGGTGCTGTGATCCGGGCTGGTGGGGGATCCTGCCGTCCAGGATGAAACGGAGAGAAAACACAGACGTTGATGCAGGAACGACAGAAACAGCTACATATTGCTCATTAGAAGGTACCAGAGCAAATAGCACAACTTTAATCCAAGCTAAAGAGCACACAGACAACAGGCAGGTAACGGTAAGATGGCAGAGTAGGGAACATGAAAACAAAGGTCTCAGATTCAAATAAAGAACTATTTAATCTACACTAACCTTCTAAACAGAGGATACTAGACTGATACAGTGACGTACATTTAAAGTTTACATAGATGTACTCAATAGGTGAAAATATCAGCTGTGAAAAGGTCACCTAACAGACTGCAAAGGGGTTCTATAGCTTCTTGATACCTGAAGATGGGCAGATTATCCTAGGGAATGTATAGCATTTGTCTTCAGTACACGAGGGCTCTGTGGACAGAGATGCACCTTTAACAGATATCTGTGAGAAAAATTCCTTTTTTGTTTTATTAATTAGTGCAGAAAATACAAAGACGTGTTTTAGAATCCCTTTTACACTGGGTCAAGACCACCTGATGATGCCAGGTTCTTCCCATTTGAAGGTGACTGGATCACAACAATGTGGAAAAACCTTGATTTAGTGGACCATTCTATTAAATTTCTCCACAGGGATTACACCGAATCCTTATTCTTCTCTATCAGCTATTAAGGCATCTGTATCTCTACCGTCAGTTTCAGCATTACTGTGCAGCCCTCAAACACATATGTGCAATTTACATGCGTGAGCACCTTTAACCTTCCATGAACCAGATTGTTAGAGGAAGGACAATGGTGGCGTTTAATTAAAGCATGGATTGCTTGTTTCATATACTGCATTGGTTTAGATCCTTTTTGTTGCAGCCAAAACAGAAGCAGAACCTAGTGTATATTTTGTAGTGATGGTTATAATGAACTACTTGACTAGAAACTTGTCCATGTTTTACTCTACTTCTTTATCCTAGTCTGCTAGAGATGGCCACCAACTCCCAGTGTCAAAAATTCAACTGACATATGGATAAACTGCTTTTGAGCTGTAAGACAAATTCTCAGGATTGCATCTATACTAGAGTTTTGCAACCTCAACCATCAGTTTCAGGCCTCTTGCGGTGGGAGAAACTTCATTAATATTTATATATCAGCAGTTTAAGAGAACATGTTGTTATAATTGTGTAACTGCATTAAAAAGTTAAAGAACAAATAATTTAATCTTGCCTTTGAGAAGATTATGCATGTTTGCACAGTGCAGGTGTTTCAGTTTCTATCTCTGCTATCAGATACACTCAAACAATGACAATGAACCAACACCTTCGCACAATGTGTGCATTCCTAAAATGCACAGTAGAGAGAGAACTAGGTTATTGATACAATTCCTTCCTAAAAATCATTATCTGATTGTCGTGGTCTTATTCCAGTGTAAAGGGGGTTTTATGGGTATTTATGTTGAGGACTATTTACCAATTGGAGGCCAGGAATTTGATAATTATCACAAAAATGTATTCATCAATAATTTGTTGTATTTTGTGGTTGTATAAATTAATAGCATTTTATTTTGCACCGATCTCATATGTTTGTTTAAAATGGGCTTTGAATTTACCTTTCTGAGTTTTGAGGTTACTGAAGCCCTGTAAAGTAAAACGCTTTTTAGCCACAGCAGCTCTGTCTGAGGTCGGGCTTGTCGCTGACTCGTCTGACCCCCAGAGGAAAAATCGACAGAAGGAAAGATCAGGAGGAAAGGGAGGAAAACGGTTAAGTTAAGCAAGAGAGAGAGTAATCACAGAGGGAAGAAATTGATGGAAAACACGTATCAGGTAGGAAAGGGGAAACAAATGAGACAGGCAAATGCTTAGCTTAAGTAATGCATGTAATATTAATACAAGGGGCCAATCTGTTAGGAGAGAACTTTCTTAACAGAACTGGCACTTGTTTGGTTTTGTAACTCACCTTTCACTGAACGCTTTGGAGAGCAAGAAGAGATCACGTCAGGGCTACAAGATTCGGCCTTCTTCTCCTCCCCCTTTTTAACCTTCTGGCTGGTCTTAAAGGGACTGTAGGTAAAATAAAAAAAGAAAAGCCTTGGAGTGAACCTTTGAAGCACATAGGAGCTGGCAACATTACAATAATTAACTCTGTCATGTATTTTTTTTCTGAAAGTAAAGACTTTAAATTATAATACATGAGTGGGAAATTTCAGATGTTACAAACTCCAATTTTGCTTGTAAATATTTGTATTGCTGAAATAAAATGGATTATTACAGAACTGAATTGTAAACAAAATTTCTTAAAGAGGTTTAGAAGATGAGAAAAGCTCTCAGAGGTTGAACAAACTTGCAAATTTCTGAAAGCTGCTGGATAAATTTAATTTAATTTATTGTCGTTTTTACCAAATTTAGAAAGAGAATAAATTAGATAAGGGGAATACACACTTACCTGAGACTCACTGTTCCAGTTTGCGCTGGGGGGAACTGAAACACTTGGTCTGGCGCCCTCTGCTGGCTAGC
This sequence comes from Orestias chungarensis, assembly GCA_032876305.1. Lineage (NCBI taxonomy): Eukaryota > Metazoa > Chordata > Actinopteri > Cyprinodontiformes > Cyprinodontidae > Orestias > Orestias chungarensis. The sequence continues at coordinate 316,663 of JAVLVB010000560.1, read as the reverse complement.
TTCTGAAAGACAACAACAACAGCCCAAACAGCAACTTTGACTGGTTTTGTTTCTTAAAAAAAAACACTTATTGAATGTAGTGATAGCTTTTCTCTCTGCACCTCTGAAGGCTTCCAGCTGGGTTGTCAGAACCTTCCTAATCTCTTTCACCCATGTAGTTTTTACCTCAGCAGTCGGTGCCTACAAAACAGCGAGAGATAACTTTGACTAGAAACTGTCTGATAAATAAATCAACATTAGGAGTTTATCTTTTTTTTATTTTTTTTTTTACCTGAACAATATAAACCTCTTCTCTGGAGCTGGACCATATTTCAAACTTTTTGTTGTCTCCCTTTGCATTCTCCGTATAACCCACTGCATTCATCTGTTTGGAAAGTTTCAAGGAGCATTAAAAATGTATAACGGAAACAGACGAGACAAATGTATGATCTGAAGGAGAAACTCACGCTAAGCGACTGCTTAAAGCTGTATGACGGAGCCTTCTCGTAGCCCTCGCCGTTCTCCTCCCTCCTTTTGCAGAACAGGAGAGCTTTCTCGTGGAGGAACAGGTGTCTCTGCATGGGCTTGAAGCGAGCCAGGTCTTTAACTTTGGCGTGACCCTTTTTGTGCTCAGTCCAGACGCTGAATGAGCCCTGCATGAGGAGCTTACCCAGTTCCGTCAGATTACCCTGAGAAGGAAAGAAATAGTTAATCTAAAACGTACAAAGATTCTGCACAGACGCCATGCTTTAAAAGTTAAACCTTTTAAAATATGTGCATTGTGCCATTTAGGTCAACAAGGTAAGCAACGGAAAGCACATTTTTAAAAACCTTTTTTTTTCATATTTCACTTAAATTATATTTCTTTAGCAAATACTTAATCGTCACAATCAATCATTTCACCTCATATCCCGTGATGGCGATGAGGTGCATGGAGTCGTTAACAGCCTTGAGGATGCCCAGGATAGAGGTCAGCGCCTCCTGAAGGTCATTCGCCCCCTCGCAGCCTTTACTGTATTTCAGCATTTCCTGCAATCGGAAAAAACAAAAAACCCGCAAGCTCAGGGAAATGTGTCTGTTTCTGAGAAGACAACAACAACACAAAAAAACAACACATTCTTACTTTCAGCAGCAACTGATATTTGGTTATTCTCTGAACTGGCTTCAGGAGATAGGAATCTAAACCCAGCTTATGTTCCAGCTTTTTCTGACATTCCTGAAATGAGAGGCAGATGTGAAAGAGGGGTTTTCAAATACTCCATGAGGGATAACAGTTTGGAGGTTGGAATTCACCTGGAAGAAGGCGCAGTCTGAGCACTGCCTCCAAAGGCTCTCAGAGCGAGGTTTGTTGTGACAATACTTCTCATAGATCTGCAGGTCAGTCATCTGACAAAATAAATGAATTAATTGAATGACAGGACAAACTACTCTTAATCTTATCTGATAATCTGCAATGTATGTTACCCTCTCCAGAAAGCATCTTCCAACTAACTCAGGACAGTCTGTGTAGAGCTCTAACTCCCTCAGAAAGGTTCTGCAGCAGAACAGGTGTTTTCATTACACAGGGATCAAAACATACCAGGGCTGCAGACATCAGCAATGACAGACAGGTGGCGCTTGTTTACCTTTTATGGAAGTGGTAAATTTCTGGCATGTTACCAAACAGAACATCCTTTTTGTTCTGCAAAGGCGCAGGGATGAGGGGAAGCATGCCTGGATTGTCCATCTCAGAGGCGTAACCCTGTCATTGCAAGAAGAAGAATCGCGCGCAGTTACGGGCACAGCGACAAACAAACAAAACAAATAAAGAAAAACCTTGTGGTTTAAATAAAGACCTGCAACACACAGAGTAGCTCCTCCACATAGGCCCTCTCGGTTTCCAGCAGTTCATTCATCACATGTCTGCAGACGGGGCAAACAAACGGAAACAGAGGTCGAATAAAAGCGACCGAACTGATACGACTTAACGAGATAATGCTTTTCACAACTGCGGCGTAACTCGATTACGGATAAATGAGGTGAGCTCTCACCGCCTAAGCACCGCCAAGTTCTCCTCCTCCTCCGACTGGGACGCGTGTCTGCTGCTGCCGTCTTCGTTCTGCAGTTGGCCGGTTATCTGGTAAAACAAATACGATTAAATTGGTACAAAGAGCTTTCATAAGATGTAGGAACGTTTTAGGAGTTCAGTAGGCTGTGTGACATCAGGACACTTACTTTTTCAACGCTGATGTTGGACTCCAGCAGGGCTTTGTGTGTTGCGTGGGAACATATTTTTTTCAAAAGATTAACATTAATGGAAAAGTAAAATGCTCATAAAGTTTGTATTATAAAGTTATAAAAAAACTTCAGTATGAAAGCAATGATAACATTGTGACACCGTAGTGAGGTGTCAAGGTAGTTTCACCTGATAACTTTTGACGCCACTTGACCTTTTCTCACTTCTTGGTATGTTAAACTTACTCTAAAACTTGAGCATTGCTTCAAATTTAAAAAAGCTGAATCTACACAATTTAGCCATGATGGGAAAAGTGAAAAAAAAATTTCTCACGTTTCTAACTAATCCATACGTGTACAAACATATCGCCAGGACAAAGACAAGTGAACTCAAGTTGATCCTGTTTTCACTTTTTTGGGGGGGAATTTTTTGGCTTGACTGCTCGACAAATCAGACTCTGAGGTTTCACGGCTGAAAAACCTGACAAACTTGTTAAGAAACTAAGATTAGGATGAATATAATTAGCTAGTCGGATAAAACTTGTCTGGAGCTTTTTGGTCCAACACTCAGGAATCATTGATTGGTTAATCCACACTGGGCGTCACATCAGGTTTATTATTGATGTTCTAATGCACAAATGACCCAAACCAGACAGCCAGATCCAAGTCCTGAATCTGATTAAAAATCTCTGGAGATCTGAAGATGACTGTCTACTAAGTCTGGCTATCTAGTTTGCCAAGCTTGTTGAGATGGTCCCACAATCTTTAAGCCTGTGTAAACTGTTTAAGCATGGGTTTCCACACCTATCTACCCCATGTGTAAAAAGTGTTTTTATATGAACTGAAAATGATGATCAAGCAGTGTATTAATTTAATGTTTTTCTCAGAAATCGAATTAAAGCAGTTAATTTAGCTTTCATGTTTTTAAGACACAGATGTTGTGTGGAGACACACCAGGGGAGCTGAGCGGCGATTTGATGAAGGCTTCTGGTCGGGGGGCCACTGGCTGCACCGGCCTGGTTTGTTTGGCTGCTAGCTTCTTGAGGCTGACCTTCCGCTTGTCAAACATCTCCTGCATGGACACCTGCTTCTGGTAAACTTTCTCCACTTGCTCCTGTCACACACGAAACCAACAAATGCTGTTTGAACATCCTTTCAGTCATTCAAATATTTACCTTACGCTGGTTATTATCTAATGTATAAGCAGCTATGCAGCCTTGGTCCTATAAAATGAAACCTTATTGGTGTCTGATGTTAGACACTTGACAATAATCTAGCCATATGACAGCCGCACCTTTCTGTTTACCATAACTGAATCAAGTTATTGTAATTCCTGCTAGAGTGGCAGGGAGACATATGTATTGGAGCATGTGCCGGCTTTCTAACCCTGAACTGCTGGTTCAGCACTTCCTCATACTCCTTCCAGATGGCACCGATGTCAGTCAGTTGATTTTGGCCCGCATTGTCCAGGTAACGCTCCAACTCCTGCAAGGCCAGCTCAGCCCCCTCGTGGGACTGACACTTGTCTACTAGCTGAGATGCCAGCAGATAAATGCCATCATCGACCCACTTAGATGCCTACACAGGACGGAGAAGGGAGAAGAAAAATTTAAAACTGTAACCAGCTAACGATTGCATGATGTAGGTGTGTTTTCTCACCCTCTCCAAACAATGGTGCAGCTCCAAGGCTTTCAGCAGATAGTCCTTCTTGGCTCTGAGATTACAGCTCAGGCTCTCGCCAACTGCCATGAGCTCGCTGCTCTTGGGCTTAATGGAGTCCTCGGCATAGTGGGAGTTCTGGATGAGCTCCTCGCCCTCCTCACACAGTGCCGAAGCTCTCTCCAGAACCTCCTGCAGAATGGCAAAGAAACTAGATTCGTCGAATTCACGAATAAACCGAGGAAAAAGAAACTTATGGAGTACTTTGTTTAATTTACCTCTGACTAACTACTTTCTTCATTTAGTCACACTTTCTTTTAATCTTCAAGTAATATTTATTGAAAAACAGTATAATTTGTTTGGCTACATAGATTACTGTCTTTGTGACAGTTTTCTAGTAAAAAATATGGCTAAAGATGTAAGAATTATTAATGTTTTATCCTGAAGGTCTAGGAGTGGAGGTCCTAATGCTAAGGCTAATGCTAATTAACAAAGAGAAGATTGAGGAGTAGCAATGTTTACTGTAACTTTAAATTGTAACACCACTAAAATATTTAGCTACGATATTACAGTTGCATTTTTTATAATACCGTGCAGTTCTTTTTAATAACATTACTGTTACACTGTGAGGTATGCCTAGTAAAGACACTGTTCATGTTAAGTAGCCCTGTAAAAATACTGTGGAGGCTATTTGTCAATTGCAAATTTGTACAGATGTCCCTATGCGCTGGTTGAACACACTTACACCGACTCTTTCTTCGAAGGACGTGAGCTCACAGAAAATGTGGTCAGCGTGGGCAGGAGTTATCCCAACCTCGGAAAAGGTTGCGAGCTTCTCAGACAGGTTATCGAGTTGAGCTCTGACCTACAACGAAAAGGTTTTCACATTGAGATGTCAGGGTTTGAAGGAAGTAATGGATCTGGTTGAGTGAAGGAGATCGTGTTGACCAGGGCTCAGCTCACCTCCCTGTAGTTGTG
>JAVLVB010000560.1:277216-311733 GCA_032876305.1 Orestias chungarensis | reverse complement strand
CCTGCTGATAGGAGATCAACTACTTTCCTCATTTTAACTGATATGAGGAAAACATATTCAATTCATATTAAATAAAAGAAGAAAATATTTAATCTACTGACTTTAATGTGTAATTCAATACATACAAATTTTCATACATGTATCTAATATAACAAATACATAATATGAATATAAAATATTCACATAACCATTGAGCTGGAAGACTAAGTTTAACCTGCATTCTTTAGATTGATCACCAGGGGGCTTTTCTGAGACCGGTGATGGTCTAAAGTCCTAATTTTTAAATTCTGTTTAATTAAAATATTTGTCACCTATTACCGATTACTTTTACTATACAGAACTGCTGGGATTTCAGTTTAAAATTCTATACTATAATTATCGTTATGTTAAAATACTGTTGTCTTGGTGAATGGTACTTAAACTGCAAGTGTGACTGACCTTTGCACTGTGGCTAGATTTTCCAGTTCATCCTGGTTCATATTGTGGTCATGGTCTCTTAATACTGGTTCATTGATGCTCTCCAGGAGCCGGCTGCCTTGCTCTAGAGCAACTAGCATGTCTCCCTGTATAAACACAGACAAATAACAGCATTACTTAGCTAGAACAAATAAAAAAATATCAGGCAAAATGTGAGTCAAAATTACATATACCTTCATTTTGTCCCTCTTTTTGGTGTGTGTGCTAAGCAGGATGGTTGTCGTCTTGATTTCATTAGGGAGTTCAGTTTCTGCCAGCTCTCTCCCAAACGACTGCAGGGTCTGTGCTGTTCTCTTTACCATGAATGCAAATCCTTCAATAGCCTGAAGCACACGCAGATAACCGAGATGTTCAGCAGGGATCCTCATCAGAAAACCAAAAAGGCACCGGACATCTCCACCTCCTTTTGTTTTTAATTACTCGCAGAAAACCTAGTACTCTATCATTTGTAATGGATATTAAATTTGGTGTATTACAAGTATGACTGTGAGTGTTTTCGTACAGTTCGATGGGAGATCCACTTCTCATGGCAGTACTCCTGCGTTCCTCCGAGTTCCCGTGTCAGCTGGGTGCGGTCGATATAGGAGTGTAGCTCACTGACTGAGCTCAGCATGATCACCTGAGGAGAAAGTATCCAATCACACAGCAGGACTCATCATATAGTACACATATTTAGCTCAAATATCTTTGTGAAATCTTTTTATTTAATATGATTTCTCCAATAGGAACTAATTCAATTAAAGTATCTAGAAACCAAGACTTTTCAATGTTTTTAAGTTGTTATGGGGTTCCTGGTACCTTTCATGAAAATGAAAACATGAACAGGTTTTTTATAGTTGTACAGACAGCAGCTGTAAGTACAGCAATGATATTCGAGGCTATTTGAAGACGTCTTATAACATGTTTTAATTTCAAACTAGTTTTGAAACAGTTTAAAATCCTTTTCCCAGATTCATATTTAATTTCCCTTAGGGATGGAAAAACTATTTTTGATTTGATAAGATGCTGCAGGCTTCCTTGAGAAACTCAGATAAATTGTTGGATCTCATCGCATTTTTTTCCCCCAATTACTGCTAAACATCATTCTGTTATTTTAGCTAAATTTAATAGTAATACATGTAGGACATTTTACATAACATTTCTATGCTTCTCCCATTGCTTTCTATTGTTTATTTATACTAAATACTGAATGTAGATAAATTGACTCACTTTTCAGAACAGTAACACCTTGTGTAAGTTCTCACTTCTAAGTAGTTTGAGTGTTAAGAGTCGCATAGAAAGGACCACAGACAACACAAAGAATATAAAACATTCATAGAGTGGAAAAAACTGGCTGCACCCACCGGCACCTTCATCTTGAACTCATCCTTGTTGAACTTAAAAAGGATGTCTGAGAGAGTTCTCTGCAGCAGCGTGGTGGGTCTTAGAACAAGAACCAGCTGGAGGTTCCCGGGGAAGGAGCCCTGAAAGTGGATAATTAGGTTTGTATTATATTTCATCCTTAGCAGTTATAAAAAAAATCCAGAACTATTTGATCTTAAATCTTTATCCTAACATGTTTTCTTATATGCAAGTTTCACAAATCATAAAAAGGCCAAACTTTGTTTATGATAATTTTAGGCATTGCATTTGTAACACTAAATTTCTATCCCGTGAAATTGTGAACATTTTTTTTTTTTTTTTTTGCCAACTGTCAGGAAACAAGGTTGTGTTGTTGTTTCTCCTCCTCGTGTAAACAATGTCTCCGGATCTCCACATGCAAACCTGCGATAACTTTTTCAGACCTGAGACGTAACTTCCTCGACTGGTAAACCATGTCCTACCAAAACCAGCTTGTCCGCACTAGCACCACTGGCATACTCTAATGAGCCTCATCGCCCTCTGGGTCATCCACCTGCAACAACTCACTGACAACCTTCAACGTCAAATCCAACCACCTAAGATCAGGTTCCAGGTTATTCATTTTTCAATAAACCTCTCTGTAGTGATTATTGTTCTGAGTTGTTTCCTGTATGTTCGCCAGCTTACCAAAAACCATTATACCAGCAGAATTTTCACCAGTAAAATGTCTGCAAACAAGCAAAACAAAACAAAACAAAACAAAACAAAACAAAACAAAACAAAACAAAACAAAACAAAACAAAACAAAACAAAACAAAAAGCCACAGTTCCTGTGTCAATACATTATTTAGTGTAGAAGTTCCTCAGGAGCATATTGATGAATGTACCTTAATCTTGTGCAATGAACATTTTGTGAAACGGGTTTTGTCGGCTTGTTTTGTTTTTTATCCATTAAACTGCAGATGTACGGCGGCCTGCTCCTACCTGAATGTATAATCTTGTTTTTAGCACGTAAGGATCCAGACAGCAGCTCTTAAATCCAGGTCGGTCTGCTACGAACCAAGAAGCTGAGATGATAAGACTGAGCAAGAAGTACCTAAATTATTGGGGCGTGTGGACAGTATACGCAGTATTGCTGTGAATTACTTAAAATTGGCCCCACTGACACCTAATTATGCATATATAAAGTTATGGTCAAAACTATTCATACCCCTGGCAGATTTAGTGGCTTTATTCTTATCGCTACCTCTCAATGCAGCCTCCGATGGAACCAGGCTGTAAGATTAAGTAGAGGGCAATTTTCTTATGACAGAATAACAGAAATATAAGCAAAGTCATTGGTAGCTTCAATCACTTCTGAGCTCCTCCCCATGCACCTCCTACCTACAGATACACTTTGCTGCTCTCTTTGTATGTTTTTGTTGTTGTTTTTTTAAGAAACAAAGCCTCACTCTCTCATACGAGTCCTACATACTTAGAACTAAAGTACAGACGGCAATTTTATTTGGTATCATATTTTAAAGGTATAGGAGAGGATCTTTTCAGTAGAATAATTTCAATGGAAAATCCCAATGAAAATGACAGCCAATCAAAAACGACAGGTGGTGAAAAATAACTGGCTGTCAAAACACGAGTTTGTCTCGGAGATTACTGCTTTGTGTGGTGGCGGGTGTCATAAGAAGGAAGTTTCTTATCACTCTTACATTTGTAGTTTTTACTAGTTTGTCACAGCCCAGACAAGGAATTTGTTAAAGCGTGTGAGACATAGCTAACCTTTTTTAACCTTAAAATTGTTATTTGTAGATGGTCTTCTGAGCAACTCCTTAGCTGTAAAATGGTCTCTGTTTAGGTTCTCTTCTCCCCCTTCGTAGATACCCCTTAGTCGTAGAACTGTCTGTGTTTAGAATATAGTTCTGTGTATTCTCCTTATCTTGTTATCGGCATCAGCCCTCTTCTTTTACTTAGCCTCCTCTGTTTCACCTTGTGTTAATAAAAAGACAAGCTCTGCTGCGGATAGTCAGAACGCACGGTGAACTGTTCAGAGGAGCAGTTCTCTGTGTCTTCTCCTCTTGCAAGAGAGCTTGGTTGCAAACTCATTAACGTTGTCCGTGGTTCTTTTTATTTAGGTAAACAAAATACCTATCAGCGGATATTGAAAGCCGAAAAGGGATTCAAAACCGATCAAATCGTCGCGGACTTTCTGCTAGACAGGTAATGTGCTTATACCTGCTTATTTAGAAGGATTTGTGTTGATTTGACAAGTGTTGTCATCGCTACGCAGGGTCTGTCAGAAAACGGTAGCTGTGCAGCCTTTATGTGGAATTACTACCCGATGGCGGGATTATTTATCACTGATAATCATTCATTACTGTCAAATGTTCTTGTACAAGTGTTTTCTTAAACGAATAACCTTTTGGTAGCTAATTCATTGCTGTAAAAGCAATAAATTTGGTAATAAGTCAGATGCGGCGCAAGAGGCTGTGGTCCCGCAGATTTAAACAGACTGCATGTGCTGAGGACGTGCGTGGTCCCGATATCAGGGGGAGTTACTGGAGATGAGGTGGGGCATGCGCAGTGTTGCGAAAATGACAATGAGCTGAAGATCCTCTCCTATACCTTTAAGATGCCCTTTAACAATTAGATGTGCAAACCAGCTGAGGTTTGATCAAAGGCTTGGCTAAAGCAGCTCGACTCAATTAAGTGTAGATTGCTTTTGCTTGTAACACTGGATTTTCAGGCAAATTCTCGCAGATAAATTTGCAGGTGAAATTTTGAAGGTAACATTTCTGAAATTGGAGTTCCACAGGTGAACTTAAAATAAGCAAAATCGCACAGGATAGACGTTCAGTGCTATAAATTCAATGTCTAAACAAAACATGTTCCTAATATGACTATATTTCGTTCATAGATAAAAATCATATTCAAAATATATAGCAATAAAGAAAATCACCATACTTTTTATCTTAGCAATGAGAAAAGTGGTTTAAGTAGCAAAAACAGCTTTACATTACAGATGTTTATTCATGCAGTCTGTCCTTAAGTTATCATTTTTACGTGTTATTTGTAAAAATAAGGATTTGTTTGCTGTACTCAGGAGCTAGAGATGCTGGTCTAGTAATGCTAAATACATTTTTAATATAAACCTTATGGGGAAAACTTCAAATAAATAAATCTGTGGCTAATAAATCCACTCAGTTCTTGTTCTTGCTTGTGGCTGGAGGAAAAAAACATAAGGCGGTTGTGCACCATCAGGGTGAATAAGATGTACAATCTAAGGTATTTGCAGGTTCTTTTAAATGACTTTGCGGTAGAACGAAGAATAAAAATGTAAATAATATTAACTAAAAAATAACCTCATTGGCACTAGTTCATGTTCATGAACAAAATGTACATGTGTTCTTGAAAAGCATTAAGGGTTTACAAGTTACGAAATAAAGGAGTTTTTTTTTAGGGATCTGTATTAAAAGAACAAATTATCTTAGTCTTCTCTAGGCATAAATTGAAGCTTGTAGCCATGCTGTCTGGATCTGATTGCTGCAGACTGTGACAGACAGGCTCTACTAGCGCTTTGATCTTTTTTAAATTGGTAGACAAACTTAGACTCAAACAAACGTCAGAGAAGAGCCACCTTAATGACGACCATAAAGTCTTGTAATTAGGTAATACAGAGTTTGCACAAGCAGGGTAGTAGGTAAAGATGAAACAACTGAGGTCCTAACTTTGTCAACAGAATAGAAGCTCATTACCTGGCACAGATCTCCACATCCTTCCAAGCATACAGAAGCGGAAAAACCTCTCCAATTTTCATCATCATGTATTAAGCAGCCCTGCTGAATCTTCTCAACTATGACTTATTTGCAGGGCTGACTGAATGCCCTCTATGAATCTACCTTGTAAGATTAATAAAGTTTCATTTAAGTGGCTCCCCTGTGTAAGTTAAACCAGTAGGAGGAGAGATTCAGCTGTGTTTCCTCTAATAAGATATTTAATCATTCTTATTCCTATGTGTGATTCGGTATGGATGAGTGAACTGAAGAGACGCTCAACATGAAGCAAAGCTATAATATTTAACACCAGAGGAGAGCTGTCTTTACCACTTTGACTAAGCAAAGGCTTAGTTTATACTACATTGGGAGTCTGTGTTTAGAAAAGCAAAACTGTTATTGTCAATGCAGTATAAACTTTCAACATTACATTGTTTATACAAAATAACATATGTGTTGAGATACTTTATTCGAAGCTAAAATAGAGACTATTAGGAAAAGGAATCAAGCCAGACAGTGAACTCTGTGAGAAAGGTTAAGCAGAAGAAGAAGGTCAGGAGAAAACGTGCACAATACGCTCAGTGGCTCCGTCCAGACTACTTTATATCTTTTGAATAGATTGGGCTAGTTTAACTAGTTATGTTTATTCAGTTACGTGTGTTTAAGTCACATTATTGAAAAAAACAAACACATTTAGAAATATTTTTACCACAGCATACCTTTTTTATGTCGTAATACCATTATGGAGCAATAACCCCTTTATTTTGACATGAGTAAAAAATCTGGATATCATAAATTTGTATTGGAAATATTAGTTGGTTGTTTTGTTGTAATATCTATCTATATATTATTGCTTGTTAGTTTTTAAAAATGAAGAATTTGCACATGAATGTACATTTTTTTTTTCATATCTGTCATCAATTTTTCTATCAACCTTATGTCCTTGGTTTAGAGTTCCTACATGTTTTTATTTGAAAAAAAAAAAGAAGAAAAGATTATATTGGATGGGAAAAATTTGACAACCATTCATATCATTTAGTTTCATACTAGGATCCTATGGTTTTCTTTTTTCATATCACTGCATACCTAAAAATACATAAAAAGAAAACTGTCCTAGGCGCCATAAAAATATGTTGCTGTTCTCTACATTGAATACTAAATATTTACACAAATCAGCCAATGAGCCATGGGGTTGTTTATTTATTTTTGAATAAAGAACCCTATGGTTTATTTTCCTAAAGCTAAAGAAACACTGGATGGGATGTGATTGGAGCGCATCAAAGAAAGTAACACTCCTCCTGACCCTGAGGGTGGAAGTGATATTAGAGGTGAAACTAGGCCAGAAATATGATTACCCCCAAACAAGTCTATGGCATAACAGACATCCTCCACCCCTAAACTGGGTCATTGTCTGGATCATTTTCTCAGATGGTTCAATATCAGTTCCTTACTCTCTTTGTTTACATCAAAACACAAACACAACTTACTGCTATACGGAGCAGCGTCCCCTTGACGGCCGCCCATCTGTCCTGCCTGCGATCAATGACCAGGATGAAACCTACGTCTGTTGATGACAGGCTGTAATACAAAACAAAGAACTATGTTCAACACAAAGCAGCGATTCGATAAGAGAAATTCAAATCAGCTTGAAATCAAAGTAATTTTAAAGGTCGGCTTAAAGGAGTAAAAAACAAATAAAAGATACATATTGTGTCCTGTGTGGCACAATAAAAAAAGGAATCCCAATGCTTGCTCACAGCCAGCTGCTTTGTTTTGCAGCTCCTTATCTTCCCAGACAGCTGGTGTAGTCCATAAAGAGACCTGCTCCGAAGCTTCATCAGATTTCTTGGCTGCCAGACTTAAGCATTTGCATTTTTCACAGTGCCTCCCACCCCATTCGCTCAAGCACAGCTACCCCACAGTCTCAGAAGAGATGAACACATCCGCACGCCCGGCTCCGTGTGAAATCAAAACACAGAACTTATTTGAAAGCAAGATGCACCATCTGCAAAAGTGCACAAAAGCCTCCCGGCCCGGTCTTTAGCCTTCATGCAGGCATGTCCTCCAGTATTAGTTGTTTGAATCCATATTTATACTAAACTGCAAGCCGTCTATCTGCAGTAGCTAAGAAAGATCTGGACCCATCTAGTTTATAATTTACAGAGCCTCATGCTTGAGACCATAAAAGATCAGCAGCATACGCACCACCCATGTCGCATTATTGGACGGTCCAATGAAATACCAGGAGATGGGAGACTTAACCCAATCACAGTTTTGCAAATGAATAAAGGCAGCCACAGTAACCAATTAGGAGAGAGTAATAGATGAAGGTAAACAAATAATCGTGAGGTCTCAGTCATTATGAACAGACTCTTTACTTTATAATGACGATATTGACAAAAATAAAACGGCAGTAAAAAACACAATTACATGTGGAAGTTGTGATTCTTCTACTATTCTTAAATGTTGTTCAGTGATGGTTAAACTGGGCAAACAACAAATTCCTCAATACAAAATTAGCATCCTTTGTAAGACTGGTGGGACTCAGCCTTTGTGACAGAGGGAGGCTCCATGCTATACCGAGGGAGCTAAAGCTGGGTTTCTGGTCCTCTGCATTTAAACCAGTCAGCTGAGGTGGTTTGGATGTTTGATTAGGAGACATTAGTGGTACCTCTGTTTGAAGGTATTCTCTGCAAAACTTGCTGGACGGACTAAATCCGGTCTGGCCCAGGATTATTTTGGGTTCCCCCGAAATAAACTGGATGTTGCTGAGCAGAGGAATGTCTGGGTTTCCATCCTGGAGCTGTAACTCCTAGAAACTGATCTTTATCTTGTTGGGTTTGGCAGGGGAGTGGTTTTCTTCTCCTTCACAGGGTGGCAGGCTAATGGGATCCAGCTGTTACTCATCACCACCAATCAGCAAGGTCCTTAAGAGAGGAGCGGCTTCTCTGAGCAGATGCCAGATGGTTCTGCTTCCACAGTGGTACTCTCTAGCTGTCAGTGTTGTTTTCTCAGTGTTTCCCCTGTTCTGACTCCGTTTTATCTGTTCCTTCATACACAGTGAATCCGTGCAGAACATTATCTAAGCCAGACTCACCGGAATTATCCTTGCTGCTCCGTTGGGTCCTACATCTCAGCTCCTGCCTGTCCGCCCTCAGTCTTGTGCTGTAACTCGCCTCTGCTTACCTCAAACCGCAGACTGTAAGTCACCATCAGGTTACTCCATCATTCCCTTCATTACTCCATCTTTACCCGCTCGCTCTTTTCAGTTCCTCTGCTGGACCGGCTCCTCCCTGCAGTCGCAGATCGAGGCCCTTCCACACGCTCTCAGTACATTCTCCTAATAAATAAATCTGTTGAAACTGTTTGAGTGTCTGTAGTTGTTGCTTGCGTTAGAGTCCTGGTAACCGCTTATTATGACATATCTGTATTTAAGCTGTTTATTGTATCTGTTTTGAAATTTATAGTATCAATATTTCTTTACCAATGCAATTTATTTTTCTTGATTTCTAAAGAGGCTCTTAAGAGTGATCTAAGTGATCTTAACCCAAACCTTTGGAACAACAGGTCTGGGGATTTGTTTTTTGTAATACTAAACAATTGCTAAAATCGTAAACTTAAATGCAAGTTTTATATTAAGAATTTTATGTGTGGTGTAAAATTGTGCAGCAGGAATGCAGTGAGCTGTGACTAAATAATAGTTACCAAAAAAATCAGAAGGAGCTTGACTCAGAAGTAGCGGAAAAAGCATTTTTGTAATTCTAAAAAAAGGATGCAGGAGTCAAAATGTTGAGGTTTGTCCCTGTACATTTCAGACAATATTGGTGTAAATAAGCTTTCGTATTTGCTTAGCTATGCAGAAACTGGTTTACTATGTTTAAAAGTGACTAAGCATAAAAGTGTAGAGGGATAGACAAGTTCAGCAGTGAAGTTTTTAAAAAAATGACTGATTCTTGTTTTATGGTGATCAGTTAATCCCAAATATAAGATATTATCTCAAATTGATCAAGACCAGCTTTTGTTTCATTCATAATGTTTTCCCGGATGAAAATTGTGGAACCCCCTTTGACTTTTCGTGGATCTGTAAAATCATTGTCCTAATAGCAGAGCAGTGTTGAGAGAAATGTGCTGCATGAATTCATTTGCAGACACAGCAAGAGGAATCCTGCAAGAGCATCCCCTCCTGCTTCATTGCTCAGCCGACAAGAAGGGCCAGTAAATAACTATACTTTACTAGAAAACCTATGAGCACAAGGCTTGTGTATTACTTGTAGTAAATAATTTAACAAATTAGATTAAAAACAAATTAACGTTTGTTATGCATCACTAGAAAGAAAAACTATTAAAGGAGATACAGAACATCTGCTTCTCTGGTTTTTGTCCTGTTGGAAGCGTCATTCAACCCGACCTCAGAGATCTTAATCTTATTTTCCTGTACAATCCTCCTTTAGACACGCGAGAAACGTCTGTAGCCTGGCTAGGATTATGAAACATTTCATGTTAGATGAAGCCTGTACAAATTTTTAAGAAAAATAAATCTTTTATAAAATGAAAGGAAGCTTTTTTTATTCCATTTAAAGTGTGTTTAAGTGAGTTTGCACTTTTATTTTTCAAAAACAGCTCTGCTCAGTTGTCAGTATGCATTATTCAGACTCAAACAGTTAGGCTTGCTGCTGTTTCTATTTTTGACCCACTTTGCTTTCCCAGACAGGATGATGAAAGCAGAGAGCAATACAAAGAAATCAATAGATGTACGTAAATACATGAATATAAATGGATACTTTTAGCTGTGTTAAACAGGAATCCCATTTGATCTTTTTGAAATCTTTAAAAAAACCTCTTATGGGAGTTCGCCTATGATCCAGAGCCACCTAGTGGCAGTTTTTATCCACAACACATTTGTTGACTTCTTAATGAGATTCAACACTCATTTTTTAGTTTTGCTTTCACTTGAGGTACCTTGTCCATGACTTAAATAAACCATCCAATAAGGCGTGAGTAAAACAAGATGAAATCATGAGTGTAAACTGACAACAGGCCGAAGAAAACTGAGTTGTGATACAGGAAGTCTGTAAACAGCTGGAAAATGAATCAACTATCCCAGGGTTTGTAGCAGCTCTCACCTGGGCACACTTGTTAGATAAGTTAAGACGTTCTGAAACTCTCTGTCGGTGATCTCTCCAAATGCAGGAAACTCTGGAAACACAATAATGGGGCTGCCGTTCTCTCCTCGCCCCCCTGAAAGAAAAGGGAAAACACTGATTTCCTGGATGATTATAAATACATTTTTACACAGTGTCTGAATCTGGCATAAGTAAAAATATGAAAACATTTGATAAAATCAGATTAAAAACAAAAGTTTTATGATTTAAGTCCATTTTAAATCCTAAATATATCTGCACTGGTTTCACGATGGCTGAAATAATGTTATTGGACCTTTACCTGGTTTACAAGAAATTCTGGATTATAGAAATATTTCAACTAATAAAAATGAAAGCACAGGGTTATTGCTGGAAGGTAAATGAGTGCCCCCCATAACCCTTATCAAGCTTGTGCCATTTTAAATGACATGCAATGAGATGATGTAAAGCATTTTTGACTAAGACTAGTGTCTTACTTTTTAAGATTTTATTCGGTCACGATTTTATTTCCTTCCATGGCTACAAATACATGTTATGGTTTACACATCACTTAAAAGTGCTTCCACACATTAAAACAATTAAAGAAAAATAAAAAAGTAATCAAAGACAATGAAAACATGTAAAAAGGGTGAGGATTGCTTGATTTTTATAGGAAACTACCAAAATCTAACACATATTTAAATACATGCTGATGTATATAATATGAAAATCATACTTTAAATGTAAGAAAAAAGATGTATATTTAGTTGTAAAGCTGATATCTATTACTGTGTGTATATATATATATATATATATATATATATATATATATATATATATATGACACTCTATAAATAGGATAACTCTATAAATGGCTAATTGGCTGTAATAGATAAGGCCAGATGCTAAAAAAAAATCAGATATTGGTTTAATATTTTTTTTTATGCTTAAAAACTATACAGTAAACCTTCCTTTTTGTTGCTCAATAAACAACAGTGTGTAATTTAGGGAGATAAACATGAAAACATGATTTGAATCAGCAGGTAAGACCCAAAAGGAAAGTCGGTATTCGGTATCTGCCAGAAAAGCCTTATCGTTGCGTCTCTGAAAATTCATCTTTTTAGCAGAATCACACAAGTAAAAAAATGCAATTAAAACAAACACAAGGTGTGAAATGAAAACAGAGATGTTGCAACACCGTGGTTTTTATTGACGACCTTGGCACAATCGCTCTCTACCTCCCGCCAAGCAGCGGCTGCTCTGTCAGCACATGTGAATGGAAAATCAATCGCCTGCCTTCTTGTCTCTCATCACCACGGCAACAGCATGGTTTCAACGTCTGCTTGGTATTTTTTTTCGAAAATGTTTCCAGCTCATGCTGCGTCCACAAGGTCATAACACGGAGTAAATGTTTTATTTATTCTGGGAGATGACTGAGCACCTCTGATGAAATGAAACCACGTCTATTGAAATATATAGAAATGACAAAGCAGGAGCAGGTATTTGGAGCAGCATCCAGAGAGGAAGTACAGAGGAAAGGGACAGACATGACATTTGAATGGCAAATATTAACTGTCCAGCGAAAAGGTCAATGTGAAATATGCAAATGTAAATTACACCAATTAATACGCAAATGATCACATAAGACATGTAAGCAGAGATAAACACAGTAATTTACAGATGAAGCGAACAGGAATGTAAACAAAGAGGGAGGACATAAGACATGAAATCGTCACCTGAAAGGAAGGCAAACTGCTTTTTTAGATCGGCCGTGATGTCAGCAGCGCGGGGAGGATTGGTGTCCAGCTGCATGATCTCATCTGGGGAAAATAAGGATATACAAATATTTAGCTTTTAATAAAGCCTTAAAAACTAAGCAAAAACCTTTAATTATAAATAATTTCCCAATTTGAACATATATCCTTTAAAATAGCAGCAACTACATTTAGCCTATTTTTTTTTTACAAAATGTTACATTCAAACACAATAAAAAATCTTGATTTATTGGGGAAAAAAATAGAGTGGATCATCTTATAAATGTTTTGTTAGCATTACCCCATAGAAACTCATTTTACATCTGTCCTGCATTTGCTGTATCCCTTACATGGACAGATATGATAACATTAATGCTAATAACATTGGGTACTAACATTCTGTCTGCACCTCTTTTCTGCTTTTCTGCGTCTACTTGCTATCTCTACAAATCAGAAGCTGGTCATAGTAGATGACACAGAGCCTTTGAAAGGTGTTGGGATTTCCTTGTTGTTAAAAGTTGTTCCTTTCCTTGCTTACTAAAAATGGCGAGTTTCTTGGGAACTATCAACTGAATACCCTTAATTTTGTTTTCTCTAAATAGATAAAAACTGTACTTATTATTTCCTGGATGATTATAAATACATTTTTACACAGTGTCTGAAACTGGCATGAGGGAAAAGATGAAAACATTTTATAAAATCAGATGAAAAACAAAAGTTTTGTGATTTAAGTCCATTTAAAATCCTAAATATATCTGCACTGGTTAAACGATGGCTGAAATAATGTTATTGGCCATATCATAAACTGAATTTGAGTGTAAACCCAAATATCTTTTGTTCAACTGGAAATGAATTAGAACTAGAAGGCTGTTACGCACAAAATAAGTGGAGAAAAATTCACATATAAGTCAGTTGATATTTACATGTAGGTCAAGTCAATCGACACCACGCTGCAGGATTTAATGAGATTGGTAGGATTAGTGTGCTTAGGTTAAGATATTGGATCTCTGCTTCAGACTGACCCCAGTAAAGTGGGAGGTAAAACATTGAATGCTCCAAATCACTCCATACAAATGACACTCCCTATGAACAAACTGTAACTGTCTCCGTACAGGTACTTTTATCATTCCGGTTTAAATAAACCAAAAAGTAAAATCGTCAATTCCTGTAGGCGAGGCAAGGGTATATATGTAGGAAGAATATTAAATGTGAACTAAAACAGGAACTTGAGCACAACAATACATTTATAGGAATGTTCAGGAGTGAAACAAACATGATAAATATAAACACTTCTAAAAAGAAATAGGAACAGAGAACAATGCATCGAAACAGAGGAACGATTCGGATGGTTCTGAATATTATTGTTACGATAATTTGACCTTCTCTACTGACGCACGGATCAAAAACACGTAGTCATACTCAACACACCATTTTTGAAAGATAGAAAATCCTGTAAATTGCATTTACGGATAAAACAAATATATATATACATTATTTCTCATGTTACTGCATTGAGCTTCCACCTAATCTATAAATATACAATTTGGAACCTTAGTACTAACATATTTTTCACCTAGATAAACAGATAGGAGCTTTTTTTTAACCTAAGCCTAAGCGGTTAAGAAGCAAAAGTCAGACCATCGTTAGTGAAATAATGGCATGGTGTCCTGTGAATGTTCCTGTTACAACAATGAGATGCAAACCAATGAGGAAAGCAGACCCAACATATATTACAAAATTGGAAAACATATATTCTTACATACATTACAACCTGGTAGAAAAAATGGTAGAAAATAAGTTTTGGAGCTTGTTTTTGAAGCTGATAAAAAAAAAATGTTGCTGCTTTGTTGTATTGCTAATTAGTACTTTTGCACTTTTTTCAAAACCTGGTTATGAAAATTAGTTTTTTTTAAATTACCTTATATCAATTCATACATAACATGTTTGATATAATTGTTGGTTTACAGGTAATTTCCATTATCTGTTTGTAGTCTACTATAACGAAACGTTTTTATGTGACTCTATTAGTATGAGACCACTCATAGTTAATCGACTAACCAGAGAATTGTCCTGATGTTATTGTCAAGTAAACAGGTACAGAAAAAGTGTTTTTTCCAAATACATGAGTGAAATAAGGTGAGGCAATATTATAGTATGTGATAAAAATGGGAATAAAAACATGCCAAAAAAATGAATGGATCCAGAATAGACACAGTAGGATCTTAGAGCATTTATCTAATACAACATACAAAACAGATGGTTTCAGATCCTAAATGGCAGCTGGAGGTCACACTAATCTTATTCAGCAAGGAGTAAATGCACACCTGTGGTTGTGTTAAGTTGTTCAAAATACACCTAAACACAAAATTATCAGATCAATCTACTTCTGTTTTCTAAAATCAAAACAAAGCCTACTTCTTCATAACCCAGGAAAGCAACTATAAAACACATATTGATTGGGCCTGTTTTCTGCTTTTAAACATTGTTATTATAATAGTTGCACCTTTAATTCCCAAACCTTCAGAAGGTTGTTGATTATTGTGTGTATGAGCGCTAACTTAAATTTTTCAAGCGTTTTACATTTACTCAGGAAATTGGTCAGGAAATGCCCACAGATTGTTCTCTGTATATCAATTTAATCTTAGTTTCGTTTCTCTTCTATCTATGCGTGTTTCTCTGTGATGGTGGTGATGCTGTAAAGCGATATTACTATAAATTGTAACGGTCAGCGTAGCCTTGGGTGTTTTGACACAAAGCTGTAGCCCCCCTGCAATCTCTCTCATGCCCCTCATGAACTGAAGCTCACAAAGAGTCCTCAATTAGTTCCCCCTTTCTGAACCGATATCGCTTTCTCAGCCAGCCACACCCTCCCCTAGAAACTCCCACGCATATCAGCTCAAACCGAGCCACTCAAACAGGCTGAGAGACAATATTCTGTTACTGATAAAATCCCCTCACTAATGTCCAGTTTCAGCTTGAACCCATTTTGTAGCAATTTTCTTTATCAACAAGTGTAAATATCCTTTCACCACGCTTCATGCTCAGTCAAAAAAGTCCCCTAGGGTTTTTCTCTGAAATAAGAGCCGGTATCGGATGGTGATGTCACAAAATATTTACCTTAAACTTGACAATAAAATGAACGTAAAACAAGCAGATGTACATCCCGTACATCTTTAAAGGAAAAAAAAAATGTTATAAGGCTTAATAGTTTTAAAAACCACTTTGATCACAACCACATCCAGTGAAATAATATTAATTGATGGATTGATGGATTAAAAATGAAGCCTTGTGGTAAAAGTATTTGGACCCTAACTGTTTTTTTCTTTTTTACCCCACTTGGAAAAGAATGAATAATTAATATTGGACCAAATAATGTATATACATATAATTCTATAACATGTAACATATAATTACATATAATTTTATGTAATTACAAATTACTATGTGTATAATTCAGTCATTATGTCTGAAAAGGGATACAGAGAACCCAAACTCAGTTTTCTCCTGATTCTTAAACTTGTGTAAGTACCATTCATACACCTGAATTTTTGATCTACGACAACTACAAATCAAAAATCTTTTTGAAACCATGCAAATGCCCAAAAATAAATTTAAATAATACGTCACAAATCTGTCAAGTGTGATAGTAGTAATGCAAACTCTTACCAGACTAGTAAGTTTTTAAACCAACAACATAATAACAATGCTAACTTTCTGCAACTAACAATACATTTCTCCTCTTTCATGAAACAAAACACACAAATTCAAAAACAACTTTATGTTGGTCTCTGTTCATTTTAGGAACCGCATTTATGGCTAAGCTTAAAATTTACGCTAATCCTGTTTCAAGTATATTCCTAACTCTATGCTTAACCGAAGTTGAATTCACAACGGGGCCCTAAACCTAACCTTTGAACCAAAAAGAGGGGGTCCAACACATTAGGCCCATCAGTCTCCATAAGGTTAATGAATATTCCATAGATGGTCTTGCGTAGATTTGCTAAAAAAGCACAATTGTGCATCTGCATCCCTGCAGGGACTTTCAGTCATTTCTATAGCCTAATTCGGAAGTTTACACCTTTACCAGAACATGCATATCCCTAAATTTAACCTAAAATCCTTCACATCATATTCCTAAACCTAATACCTAACCCCAAAACAGCACTTCTCCAGGATTTGATCCCCATGAAGAGCAATCAGTCCCCAAAATGATAGTACTTGTTGGAAAACGGTCCCCATAATGTAGCAAAGAAACCATCACCGACCCACAAAACACAGCTCAGCTGCCAGTTCTGGCGTTAAGGTTCTTAATAAGGCTCAGGGTTTGGGATTAGTGTCCGCTCGGGCTCACAATTTATGGCTGACGAGTCAAATGTTAGTGGGTCACAGTTACAACACCTGGACCGCCTGCCACTACCGACACAGATTAACCAGGAAAGAAAGGCAGGATTGAAATGTTTGGCTCCTTCTTGTGTATGAACCACCAGAACATACCTTTGTAAACAGGAACACAAAAATCTCTTATTATTAGAAAAGACTCTAACATTTAATTACATATTTTCTGGCTTGAATTTTAAAATAACTTTAATTACTTATATTTATATGACACACTCAAACTCCAGGGTTGACAGAATTTGCCTTTAATTTTGTTTCCATTATTAAGTTTAAACTGTAATTACAGACGTCTAGCCAATTCAATCTTTCAGATTGAGGTGGGGGTACACTTCCATACATATACATCAAATCAGAGGCTAAGTTTTTTTTTCAAGTAATTTACAGGTGGAGGAGAACAACAACATATAGAAATAAGTGGGATTATAGCAATGACTGTAAAAGAAAAAGTAGAGGCACAGATAAAGCTAACTGCTGTTTACAGAGTAGTGACAGGTATGTTAATGCAATATGAGCTTATCTGATAAATAACCAAATGATTCAAGTGTGAGCCAAAACAAAGTTGAGGAGACAGACCAAAATATATTCAAAACAAACCAAAACCAAACCAGTTCCAATATATGTATTAACAATTCTGTTATTATCGATTAACAAGAGAGATTTCCAGGAGAAATACATTTTTAGCATCTTTACTAACAAAACCAGAGCAAATAAAATAGCTGTGACAGTTTTCTTCATCAAACGATTGATGGGGAAAAAGAGAAAATGCTGAAGAACAAATTCAAACACTGCATTGATTGCATTCAATTTCCATAGCTAAGAGTGAAACAAAGAGATAACAGAAAAGGAAAAAATGCTTAAGATAACTTAAGAGTCTTTTTCAACCTTTTAATATTTGTAAAACGAAAACATAAGAGATGCTTTGAGATTGACTGGCGACTTGATTTGAATAATTTATTTTTGATTCTAGTTCCTGACCGTTTTCCTGCCAAAACAAGGTTTTAATTTCAGTGAGGTTTTAAAAAAAAAATCAAGTCAAAGTAATGACACTGACTTAGGAAATTATTTAATCAATTAGGTTTTCATACATGTCAAGATATATGCTTATTTAAGTTAGACTGGCCGATAGTGAGAGAGAGCACGACTTTCAATTGAAAACAGGAAGTCTCAGAAGGGGTCTCTCTTTCTATCCCTTTGAGATTTTAACTTCTGTCCATCCTGAAACATGAAACATTTTTAATGTTTTGCACTTTACAAAACTTACCCAGGAGCCAATGGCATTGACGGGAAAATCTGTAGAACTTCTCCACCTCTTCAAGAGAAATCCGAACATGACAACATCCAAATTCTTCAGGCTTCAAAAGAGTATTAATCTCTTCCTTAGTCTGGAAATCCATCCTTTCATGCATCAATACTTCATTTTCAGCTTCTTTGGTTTGTCTCTCTCCATCTACTGCTTGGTACTCCTCTCTTTGCTCCCCACTAGTAGGCAGAAACTCTGTCCATTCTGCACTCACAAACAAATCCAAGATTTGCTTGTCTGCAAGAGTCAGCTTTGAGTTTGCCTTTATGATAAACCCAGACTCTAACCCAAGGTCCACATCCTCCTCCATAAGCAAGCTTGAATTTGCCACCTGCTCTCCTCCCATCTTTGTTCTGTCCCAGGTTACCCCAGGCTCGTGGCTCATTTGCAGTGTTTGAAGCTGTGTAGGAGTATCGCATGGACAGGACCTTTCCCATGCTGACTCCACCTTTCACCAAACTAGGCATGAAGTCAATACAGGGGCTCCACTGCCTGCAGACATCAGTCACTGAAAGGACTTCCTTTATCAACCTCAGGTTACCTCCCCTTTACACAAAAGCCATAGTGTAGTGCTTTAACCAGCCCTCTCTGCTCACCCAACTACTTTTATCCATCCCTTAAAAGAACAATGCAGCCAATCTGCTCCTAAACCACGGAATCTTACCTCTAAATTACATTCACTCATCTGTGTTTTTGGGCACTGAGAAACAGGTGTATGAATTAGCTGTACTAGGTAGGATATGCTAAAACATGTTATAAATACTGTGACTCTCAGTGCTCATTTACCTAGGCCTGCCAAACTGAAAAGCTTATCTCAGGAAATGTGCACCCCAAGTACAAAGCTCCTATTCTGCCTGTCCCTTTCAAATAGTGCCTGCAACCCCATTTAACCAGCCACTGCATGTGTGTCTTTCTATGAGACTTTTCAAGGAAAGACAGAATGTTGCAATTGATGTAAACTGATGTCAGTTTTTAAACTGTATCATTATCTCCCTGAAACGAGTCAGTTGTGCTTGTGTTAAAGAAACATGTTTATAGTGTGGTGGTTTGGTATGTAAGCTTAAATTTACATGTTTTTTTTTGGAAGTTGAAGATAAGCAGGATGATTTGCATCCGTGTTTGCTTAGTGACTAATGGCATGCGGGAGGCACTCACACATTCCTTATAACAGGAATGGTGTCACATGTTAAAGTCAAAGAATCCCTCAAATGACTTTCAAAAATTTTTTTTCAACCTATAACTCCTTTATAGTAATACTAACTTGCCAAAATAATTTTACAAGTCACTTATATATTACGTATGCATCAAATAATTGGCACAATATACAACCCAAACTACAACTACATCTAGGGAGTTTTCCTTTCACTGGCTCTGCCTCTTGATCAGGAAAAAAAAACATTTTCATCCTCGATGTGGGATTCAACATTATATATTCTATATGTGCATCAACAATGAGTAGTATCTTTTACAGTTTCAAGTCATCTTCTTGGATGTTTCCGTTAGTATATTGAGTTTGGTGAAGAGACTTTGAAGTTGGAACGCCTCCTTCCAATTATGGTTATGTTTATTTCCCTCCACTTGTGCTCAATTAAATGTAAGTTTGGATTTAGGCTGGGATCATATTAATACCTCTACTTATATAAAACATTTTGGCAAAGGTAAAAGATTTCTTTAAACTCTTAAATAAATATTTTTGGGCTTAATTGGATTTCAGTGTACAAATCTTACAAATTAGTTTGTAGGCCTTATTTTCCTTAAACTGCTCTCACTTTGTGTATTATCTATGTAAAAAATGTTACCATTTCAAAAGCCACATGATATAAATGATAACTACAGAAGGACATAGTTTTTCTTTTATACTTCTGCTATGACATTGTTTATTTCTTTCCACACTAACTGATGAAAAAATGATCAGATTAAATATTTGCCGTGTTGAATCATAATCAATGCAGTCAGGATGTTTATTGGCTCATTGGTATGACTCTTGCTTGGCATCAAAGTAGGGCTAAACGATTTTAAGAAAACATTTAAATTGCGATTTTTTTTTGGGCCGACACTGTGGTTTCGATTTAAATCACGATTTATTTTCTTTAAATCAAGTTTCAATGAATTCCATTAAGATAATGCAAGAATGTGAAACAGCTGGAAACAGATTTCAAATGCTGTTTTTCTTTTATATTAATTTCGTCGGCTCCGCTTCTGCTCCCACTTCAGCCATAATCTAAGTTGAATGAACTGTCTACACAGTAATTGGAGTGAAGAGCTAGTGGCCTGGTGCAGCTTTCTGATGGGTAGCTGACAGAGACTTTCTGTACCGACATTGGGCATACAAGTGAAATTATTGACAAAATTATTGGAGCACCAAGAAAAACCACAGCTTTGATGATCGCAAAATCGTGTTGTCTGAGATCGCATTGTCAGTTTTAAAATGATAGATTGTTCAGCCATACATCTAAGTGTGTTACATAGTACTGGAAGATATCTTTTGATGTTAAAAAAAAAGATCCATGAAATGTTTTCCCCAGAAGATACACAAAGGAGATGCAGGAAATGTTTTGATTACTAAAATCCTTATGTTTTTTACACCCCCAGGCAGATACACCTTAATGAACGAAGCATCTGAAAAAAATGAAACAATAAAATTAGAATTGAGAGAATGAATCTACCACAAAAATTGACTTTTTGTTAGTGAAATACAACTGAGTGCTGGTCGAACACCAATGTCTACGGCTACTCACATCAATGGGTTTGTTGTGAAAAATATTTTTTCCAAAAACTAAATGTGAAAATAAAATGTGTTTGTCATGTTGAAATATGAAAAACGGGTCAATGAAACATTATCTATAACCAAACCAGAAGATAAATTGAAGTACATGTTTAAAGTAAAAAATACTAACCCATTTTGTAGCTTTAGAGCACTAAGGGTTTATCTTTACAGACGAGCATGAGTTTGCTGAATGAGATGGCAAACTGCTACCGTAGTAAATCAACAATTTAATAATTTATCCACCCGCACTCTATGTTTATGGGCACTTCATATTCTGAATCAACCATTAAATTAAAACTACAGTGGGAGAGAATGATGGTGCTAATATTTACAGAGCCCTTAGTAGAACAACAATGCAAGCATCATGAATTTGAACATGTGACTATCGTGTTTGCTGTTGATCAAAACAAACAGAGGAGCACCTGTGGCTCGGGTGACTAAAACAAGTACATTTAACCTCAGCGGACCTTGATTTACTCAGCCTGAATTTATCAAGCAGGTTTTAAAACTGATTAACTATATGTACTTTATATACAGTATACAGCTCAAGGCAAACAATGATGAGCAGTGATGTGCATGAATATCATTTAAATTATCGTTTTTATCATTTAAATGATCGTTTTATAAAACTTTCAAGGCCATTCAAAGAAAAAACAGGCTTCACAATATAACTGGCTGTAATTTTTCTCTAATGCACACATTGGCTTTATTCCTAAATAATGAATTTAAAGTCCCTTAGGAAGTAACTTAAACACAAACCTAATGAAGTCTTCAGTTATCTTTAGCTTATTTGTAGCCTTGCAAATTTGTAGTTAATTTAAAACGGTTGGTTTCCTTTTACAGACATGCCTTTCATGTATAGTTGACTGATTTTGAACAGGCTTCAGTTCAGGGGTCGGAGTAGGCTATTCAGAGAGCCTTACTTTGGCCACTTGAAACTACTTTTGATGAGTGTTTGACAACATTGTTCTCTTGGAAGATCTGACTTTCAAGCCCAACTACAAGCCTCACCTAAACACATATTGGTTCAGATGTTTAGTATGGTTAAATGTCATAGAAATCTGCTCTCATATCTACACCTTCCAGGCCCACAGAAATTGACCCACGTTGAAAATGGTAACGCCAAATTAGCTCTAAACAAAGACATCATAGTCAGATAAAACAAAGATCCAGCTAATTGGTGACAGGAAAACTAACTTCAGGAGTCAAAAGACAGTTTTCAAACCACCCATTGTGGTGGAAGCAATAACCGAGTTAGAGGTACTTCTCCACCTCTCCAAGAGAAATCCGAACATGACAACACCCAAAAACAGGCGATCAATATCTCTTTCAACTTCACCCAAAGTATGAATGCATTTGAGTCTGTGATGACACGTATATACTGAGGTAAGTATGTCTTTTTTTAAACCTTTACAAATTTTTGATCATTGCAATCTTTCATAGTAGGAGGTATAGAAAAATAAACCTTTATGGGACACCATGCAGTTCAGGCACAAAAACAATAGTCGATGCTATAATTATAAGCTACAATCATAGCTTAAAACATATACATTTATCCAGACACAAAAAGAAGCACAGATTTCTAAGTGCAACATTTGTGAAAACTAAGAAAACACAGAAGGATGTTTAGGAATATTCTAAGCTTTAGCTGAATAATTCAACAACAGAGCAGAAGAAAACTTTCAAATGCAAAAATGTCTATAAAAGAACAAATACATCCACTCACTTGGCTGAAGTGGTACCATTGGTATCCCCCTCTCCAATTCAGAGGAACTTTTCCTTGTTTTCCTTACCATTCTTTTGTTTTCTTGCTGTTTGCTGGAGGTTCTTTTTGCAATAGTCACAAAACGATGTCTAAAAGTGGAAACAATCGAACTGAATGCTGTACTGAAACCCCAGCATTTTTCATCAACCGTTCCTTTCTTCATTGCACCATTCCTTCTCCCGGTAAGATGATGCATGCTGCAAGTACCGTATTTGCTGAGACATCCCTTTTCTCCTATGGAAAAATGTCAGTGCAGCTGCAGAGACCTTCGAGTTAGAAAATGAGGAGGCTATTTGAGCTGCCCAATCATGCACTCTTACACAGAAAGACATAAAAAAGCCCAGTTGGAACCAGGGGAAGCCCACAGGAAACACTTTGTGGGGATCTGGGCATGCTGCCATGCAGAACTTGGGCCAGATGAATATTGTATGCACAACCCAGGCACACTGACTGTCTGCATCTATGCTTTGACTACAAATCTGCAGCACTGCAGAGTTGCAGTTGAGGAAAGGATTTTAACACAAACATACACAAACTAGTGAGGTTTCCCTCCACACTATCTGTCTTACCATCCCAGTCCCTCCAGGAGTTTTTTCGACTAGCAGGGCTGAATGGGAAAGAAGAACCCAGTCCTGAAATGTCCAAGTGCTGGATCAGATGACTAAGGCGGTTCATAAGCCGGTAGGATGCCTCTCCACTCTCCCGGAGAAACTCAGGCCGAAACATGGCAGCAGGCCGCTGGTCTTCAAGCTCAAACAGAAGCTGGCGTCCAAGGAGACCTCTTGCTGCATAGCCTTACAGACTCCGAAACGCACTCCCCAAATCCAGACATGGGCAGAAATTTTCTTTTTGTGCCATGGTGGTGAAAATCCCAATGACAGGAACTCTCATGCACTCAGTGAGGACATCTGTGCGCTGGCTACACTTCCAGTCCAGTGTCCTCTGCAGTGCCACATTGGGGACACAAGGAAACAGCACTGTGCAATGCCGGCTGAATGGGAAAGAGCTGAGTCACTGTCTGCACAACCTCCGAAGCTGTTCACTCTGGAGGTGAGAATAGGAACGCAGACTCACACACACACCGTGACTCGTTTCTCACCGCAACTGCCGGCAGTTTAGAGCTTCAGCAGCAAGTAAGACGAAGGGAAGAAAGGTCGAGTGCAACAGAAGCGGAGGGCAGCAGGTGGAAGGCAAATCCCCTTCTGCTCCTCGGGCTAATTATACTCCTCCACTTCTCAACTAATCTGCTTTTGAATCTGTCAATTCCTTCACACCACCCAATGTTTGATTAAACATAGAGGACTGCAAACTGGTGAAACCTGGAAAAGAAGTACTAAAGAAAAACCTAAGCTCTTTGCCGTGTACAGGCTTATTTTTCAGACTAAATGTGTTGTGAGAAACTGAAGTCAAAGAGCAAACACAGGGGGTGCTCCTTGATTTTAAATAATGATTCCTGGGAGCCTGTAAAGTTTATGTGTGCTTTGTGTTTGACTCTGCTCAGGAATTAAAGCTGACAAGTGATGTTAAAAAAAAAAGATCCATATAAAGAGGTCCTCTCTCTTTATATGCTTAGCGAAGTGTTGCCGTCTCACATACTAATGAGGAAAATGCATGCAACGCTGGTGCTTTTTTGACAGATATATAGCAGGATTGTACAGTCAAATGTTACCCATACTCAAGGTTTATCTTCACACCGCTATAACAACGTGCATATATCTTCCCGTGTGTAATTATAAACTAATGTCTTGGAAAAAAATAATCATCTCTCAGAAAACCCCCCCAAAGCAATTCAAATCTTTAAATCAACATAAATGCCTACATCTCCATATTTAATTAACTACTGGCTTTTCCAATCTGATTCATATATAGTCTCAGGTCTTGATCCTGGCATGTTCGGTCCCACACTAAACTCAACTCCCCATACCTATTGTTAAATGCTATTTGTGATTTCATGTCAATCACAGCCCCATTGAATCTGTAGTGATCTCTGGCAAACCAACTTTTAAAAGGCATAACTTATGTTTCGCAATGAGCAATATTTCTGCTGTTTTAATTCAAACAGTGTACTCCTGATATTTGCAAGTGTTAGAAACCACAGGTACCTGTGAATACTAGTAGGGATGATCGCACAGCCCAGCTGACCTCTAAACAAACAAGGCAACAGAAGATCACAATATGTTACCAAAAACAAAAACATCTTCACTGGCCTTTATATTCAACATGATTCAGCTGGAAATGCTTACATTGACAAATTCAATTGGATGTTGCCCTTTAACTGCACTGGAAGTGGGTCTGCTGTACACTTAAAGAGTAAGAAAAAGCTGTGTGTGACCATGGCGGCAAAATACCTACAATGACATCTAGCCGTGAACAAGATGTAAGCCTGTTATTTGAGCAATTGATATAAAACTTGTGATGCAGAAATAAATTAGCTGGTTACCAGATAAGTTTTAGCTTTTTCGCCATAATCCTTGACACAGAGACTAAAAAAATCAACAACTTTATCTTTTGCTGATCGTTGAACCAACCATCCCAAGCCCTACCTGATGGTTACCCGTTTTTGTGATACCGAGGGAGAAAGATACAAAGGTAGCTATTCAGCATTAGAGAAGTGTTTACTAAAATGAAGTCAGAGGTGTAAAAAGATCAATAGAAGAGACATGTTGGTGACAACATGTCAAAACTGCTTCTATGACACAATGATGAAGGTACACAGTTCATTTAGTGTGTAGGAGTTCGACTTTTAGCAGACAACAGGAAGGATGAATGGCAATGGTTTCTTTTGAGCTTTCATTATTAGTGTGTCATGAACCATGATAAATCTTGAAATGTTGGCAGACGTTTGGGAATCTCAAAGAATTGAGATTTTTAGAAAAAATATGCAATAAGTCCATTTGGGGTTTTTATTGCAACATGAGCTCACTAATTTGATATAATAGTAAAGGCAGTTTAAAATGTCATCGCTTGCATTAAAAGAATATGACCTTGTTTTTAAAGTGATTTGTCCCATATAGTGACAGGTACTAAAATAAATGTTCAGTCATCCAGGAAATATTTCAAAAATAGAGAAGATGTCCTACTAATATTACCTACTAACCATATTTATTAAGGATGCATATAGAGACATTTATTGCATATTTGGAGAACTTGACCCTTCCCTCTTTATTTAAAAAAACGCACAGTAATTATAGATTATCAAATTATTTCTGCATGATTTGGCAGTGAGAAGAAAAATTAAAATACATCTTAATTTGCAGTACTTTGTTTTTGTTGAAACATTTGTACAAAATATCTGTATATAATGGCTTAAAGCCATATGTGCTACATAGATTTAAAGCAAAAAGATCAAAAATGATTAAATATTATTTAATCAAATCAGTTGCAGGTCGGGAAGAACTATGATCACTCTATTTGTTTGTGTTTGCAAATATTGATTATATTCTCATCTAACAAAACAGACAGCTGTGTGCTGGCCTATTCTCTGGGAATCTGAGTAGGTTCATATTCTCTGTTTTCCTTAACATGCTCCTCCACATTATATCCGCAATGAAGCAAAATCATTGCATTAACAGCCTTTTATTCAGTGAATTTCTCTTCCTCACTCTTCCTTCCTCTTTGTCGTCTGCGTCAGTGTCAGACTCCTTTCTAAGCTGATTACGGCTCTCATCCTCCTGCCACAACACATTCATTTCACATTTTCCTTCGAAAGTGTCATTGAGCTCTGATGTTAGATTCGATGCCCCTAATTCAATGTAAACAACGTGATGTTTGACAGTATTACCTAGTTTATACGTTTGCGTGTGTGGAACAGAGATGTAACAAACAACTGTAATAGTAGATATCGAAGGGTTTTAGTTGCAACTTGAACATAGAATGACATATTTTTCCTCCATTTTCAAGTCCGCCCACTCACTACGGCCATGCTGTCAGCATCTTTGGTGCTGGGGAGGAATAGATGGATCCAAAGCTTGCAATTTATTTATTAAAAACACACATAATGATTTCAGATACTTATATACAAAAATACACAGAAAATCTAACAAAATGTGTTAGTATGCAAGTGTATTTGTACTAGTGAAAGAAGATAGTGTGCCCAAACAGAATGGATTAAGGCAGATTTCTATAAATGGATCGGAAAAGATGGGAGACAGAGTAACTAAAAAAAAACATGTCTAAGGCTTTAGTTTTGAAAAAAAAAATAAAAAGATTGTAAACATATGCAGTAATACTGGATATGTGGAAAGGATTTCAGTTTACTTTACAGCTAATGAGCACCACAACAAAATAAAACAGGGATTGTATATAGAGATTTTTTTAATTTTAAACTGGAGCACACCTTTATAATATACTTCATACTGAATAAAAAAAACTACTAAATGGATGGATGGATGGAAAGATGGATCAATTAATGAGTGGGTCAGTTAATAAATTTAAGAATGGATGAATGATGGAAGGATAAATAGATTAATTGACTAATGGATGAACAGATGGACAGATGATGGGAGGATGGATGAAGGAGTACATGGATGGATGGAAAGGGGATGAAATTAACAGCCAAATTAACCAAAGGTGCTTTTCTGTAATGATCTAAAAAATCCTGAGCCACCTTCTTTATGAAAATGCTATAAAAGCATAGTGTCTTCAGCCAAAAGGCTTCTTTCGAAACCCTGTAAAACTGATAGCTACCAGAGATCCTTCTTGTCAAGCCAACAGCTTTTACAACAAGAGTTGCAACAACATTTAATTTTCCTTTAGAATTTTTTAAGTATTGCTGAACTGAGTTAAATTTAACCTCAGGGTCACAGATGTCAGTGAGGCTGGTCATGACTTTTTCTCATGAGTCTGTGCGGCCTGTCTTTCTGTCTATTCAAAATCATTGAACAGATTATATGTAAGATTAGAAAGTGTTTAACAGAAAGGCAGCAATAAGTTCAATAGAATCATGCAAACTAGAAACGTTAACATGAACAGTTTCCACTCTTGTCTGATAAGTCTATACCTATCAAGATCTCATTTTCCAAGAAATAAACTGCAAGCAAAGAGAAAAAGGTAGCTGGTAAAACACCTTTCTATATTGAAACGACGATGTTAAAGATTGAAATACTAAACGAATGGAACACATAAATAAATATGTTTACATTTTTAGGAAACAAAAATGGCAGAATAAAGGCTTTAGAGCTGGCTTTGACTGTCGTTGTTACCCACCTATGGTTTGGGTGACGCTCCTTAGTCTCTCCAGCAGCTCTCCTAGAGCCATTTCCTCTGTCTTCATCCACAGGAGCATCTTCCAGAGGGACAGTGGTAAACCAGCTGTCCAGCCAAAATACACTTTTCTAGGAAGAAGAGACAGCTTGGCAGCTTTGTGACTGGATGATAGTGAAGGTGATGGTAAATCGAGACTACGATGACGAGCCCCGGCAAGCAGAGGAGAAGGAGGGGGGACGCACTCAGCGAGGATGTGGCAGCTTGGCTGCTTTCTGTTTAGGTTCGCAAATTCTGTAACTGGTAAAGGAGAGTTGAAATTAAAAGCAGTGTGTGCAAGCTTGGCAGAGGCTGGGTAGTATAAAAGAAAATAATGCTTTCGTTGATGGAGAAGATGCTGCTAAAACGGAGGGTGGATGACGACGGGCCGTCCACAGAGGGATGCGAAGCAGAGGAATGCAGCAGTGAAGACGGGGAGGACTTGTAGCAGGAGACAACCTTATTCACACATGCATGTTTCAGCCTTGGCACTGGTGATGGTGCAAACCTGAGCAAACCCAGGCAGACGGATCTGGAGGGGGGAGGGGACGCTATGACCAGCACTGCAGGTTTATGAAAACAGCTAAAGCAACAGTGACATCCAGTGAGTGGGAAATGCATAACAGCCGCGTCACGACATGAAAACCTCCACAGTAATAATACGGGTCATGCAGATCCTGTGCTTTATTTACAACAGGTCATGACCAGTGACATTCCCCCTGAACAAGACAGGCTACTTCTAATGTACACTGATGTTTACTCATACAGGTATGTAAAAAAACCTCGCTTGATACAGACCCCCACTAAATCCCTGCAGAGTAATCTGTCTGTGCATGGGAGCCTCACTATACTCTAGATGTGTTAAGGGTGTCACAAACCGACATTTATATCTGATATCGGTTTTATATTAGCATAAAAAATGAACAGCCTACATTTAAAATATCAGCACTCCAACACAAGCAGTCTGTTCCAGTGTTTAATCTGAGCCAACATGGCGAAACTTATTTATTTTATTCAATTTTAAAACCATCTTTTTTTACGACAGTTTAATAAAGGAATAACTCATTTGCTGATTGCCCCCTGGATTTTCTTTAAAGGTGAGAGAGTAAATGTTGATGAATACTCTTGCATGGCAATTTTTTTTCAGATTTTTACTTCTAAAACAACGCTTCAAATTCTTCCTACTCACAATTATGTAAACATGTGTAAGAGGCAAACCCCTTTGGTCTCTATATCCACACAATTTTTTTTTTCATATGCCAAAACAAATTTTTTGTATGTCCAA
This sequence comes from Orestias chungarensis, assembly GCA_032876305.1. NCBI lineage: Eukaryota > Metazoa > Chordata > Actinopteri > Cyprinodontiformes > Cyprinodontidae > Orestias > Orestias chungarensis. Next base: position 282,524 of record JAVLVB010000560.1, on the reverse strand, counting down.
TAACATAGACAATAAAGCTTTTTTCTGCTTCTGATTGTCTAACAAAAGAAACATGAATACTAGACGGACATTTGCCAGAGAAAGTACACAAACACTACTAATTGTAAAAAAAATGTTTACTGGACAGGGTGTCCAAAGTTTAAATATTGGTTTATCAGAACAAACCTCTTGTTTGGCAAAAGCCAAGTACAGTCTTATGACTAACTGTTTAGCACAGAGATGTAATTATCATGCAGATCTGATCTGCTCACCATCATAGAGTCCACCATCAATCCTACCATGCATCAGAAAAGTACATGAGGAAAATATGCATAAAATAAAGCTGTAAGAGAACTTGATCCTGCAAAAAGACAATGGAAACTTTTACAAAAAACTATGTCAGACACTGATATATGAACAGAAAAAGCATTTCAGATAAATTATTTTAAACCAAAGGGATTAAAAGCTGGCTTTTAGGGTCATGTGACCAGACTGTTTCCTCTGCTATAAAATACTCAGTGTTTCTTTTGTAAAATTAGTGACATGAGCTTCATGTTTTATTTGAGCATATCAAAATGACTGTGGTTTACTCTATTATTTCAGTATCCTGTGCTTCTAATTTAGCTTTCTGTCTCTTCAAACCCCCAGTCGGTCGTGGCAGATGGCTGCTTGTACTGAGCCTGGTTCTGCTGGAGGTTTCTTGCTGTTAAAGGGGAGTTTTTCCTCTCCACTGTCGCTACATGCATGCTCATTATGAGGGATTGCTGTAAAATCAACGACAACACAAGCCATTGTTTTGGTCTGCCGATTCCAGAGGAGTGAATGCTGCAAGTCAATGACTTGATGCAATCTGCTGGGGTTCCTTAGATTGGAAACTTTTTAAAACGATTTGTTTATGATGTATCTTTGATTTTAATTGATTTTCTGTGAAGTGCCTTGAGACGGAATCTGTTGTAAATTGGCGCTATATAAATAAACTGATTCTTGATTCTTACAGTCAAAAAGCTGACGCGACGTCAATATGTAGCTAAAGTATTTATTATGGTGTTTTCATTTTCTCATTACTGAAATTGTCTGTTTTTACACAATGGTTATCATATATAAACAATAAACAAGGAGCAACGAGAAAACAATAGGAAGGAAACGTACCTTTGTCCTGTCATAGTTCTCTTTTTTTTGTGTCTATTACAAAGCCGGTTGATCATTTCTTGTAAAAAACAAACAAACAAAAAACGACCCTAGACATACTTGAACCCAGTAAACCCTTCATATTAGCTTCTTCTACCATCTTAGCTAATGTTGCATTTTTCTTTTTTTCTATTTGGCTAAGCTAAATTAGTTTATTTGCATATTTTTATAATCATAAAAAATAAATGTACTGAGGCCGTTTAACTGTGTAAGTTATTAAAATAATGAAAAACTGAAAGATTTGACTGCCTTCTGGTTTACCATTACGTTGCGCATGCGCGGAGAGGACGGCTATAGCAACGAGTGATGATTTCACATCATTTTATTACATTTCATTAGGAGTATTTTCAGCGGATATTTGACCTGAACGACAGGTGTCAGTTAGGGAGAGCCAGTTTTTGATTTATGGGATGATGTAGGGCTGATTTGTAGGGTGCTCACGTCCTGTTTGGGTTTTGATAGTTAAGTGTTGTTTAGCCCCATTTAACTGGCTTAATTGTTATATTTATTACTTTGAAAGATGATTGTTACTACATGCATAGTTGATGTTTATATGTTGATTTATTCTTCTATGAAAATATTTAATTTTTTTAAATCTGTAACACACTATGGTTCTATTTTATATATATTTATTTAACTTAAAACACATAATCCAGTTCCTTTTATAGAGCTACAATTCCCACAACAAATAAAACTAAAACCAGACACTGACCCGTAGAAGTGGTTGTACGGCCCCTGCTGGAGAGAGATGACATTACAGGTCAGAAAATGAATAAAAAAAGCTCTAAACCAGGCTATTTGTTTCTTTCATTCTTTACTACAAGCAGAATGACAATACAATGCTTTGTCCTCATTTGCTACAGACAGGCTGGCAAAAGTCAACATGTGAACTTTTAAAATCGTTATCCAAAAACAAACAAAAAACAAGTTCTCAAAAACTGTTTAGTAACACAAAGTGGCATACTAAAGGTACTATAATATGATGTGTGCTACTCGGAGCAGAGCAGTTGATGTTTCAGACCTTCGCCAAGCTCAGGATTGCCTGGATGAGCACCTGCTGTTGTGCTGATGGACTTAGAAAAAGCAGTTTGACATTCTGATCTGCATTAGAAGGCTGGTGTGATAAACCCACTGAGACGGAGACTGCCACCTACAGACAGTTCATTCCAAGTCAGATCATTTGGTCACTTCTTTTTTTTTTTTATGTTTTTATTCTGACCCACAACAATCTTCTTAGAAAAATAATGCGCGGAAGTGTGGACCACGAACTCCGGTGGACAGACAATAGACCTTTTTTTTGTTTTCTTCATGGGTGAAGTGGATCTGCAGTAAAAACAAAGTGCAGTGTGTAGGACTATAGCTAACCGTATAATTTAAATTTGACTCTCACTTTGGTTACAAACATCAACACGCACTAAGTTAAAATATAGTCTTCTCTCTGGGATACAAAACTATCGAAAATAATATGCACACCGGACAACACAAGAGTGACGAGAGAGATGAAAATAATAAATAACCTTTACAGCATTGCTACCGTAGAGCTGGTGCACATGTATGTAAAAGTATGGCAACGATGCAGTGACCACCACAAAGACGTGAAGGTTTGTCACAGGGTGGCTCTTGTGGAGGTTTTGGGTTGAAAACTGAAAGGGCGAACCTAAACTTTCCATTAATGTAATAAATCATCTGTCGCCCCTTATAGAAAAATACTGAGCGCCTATTATCAAATCTATACAAGTTGGCAGATGGCGATGTGTATGAAAATAAACAGTATAAACATATTAAAAAAATGCTTCAGAGTGTCACATTCAGGACTTCCAGAGTCGGTAGATTTCTATGCCGGCAGACGAGATAGACTTTTGGCAAAGAGGTCTTCGGGTAATGGTATCAGAGACGCGTAAAAAGGGTTCGTCCATTATGAGCCACGATCTTCCGATACAGGACACGATGGACAAATCAGTTCCACATTCTCGTTGATTTTGATTGTGATGTCGCCGATCCAAGTCTTCCACCTATTACCGACAAACCGTATCTTGATAACACAACATATCGCAAAAAATCTTTGTCATTTACATCCATACATACAACACTGACATCAATAGTTTTATAGAGCGTAACAAAAAAAAAGGGGGAGATGATGCAACGTGTAGAGCCATAAGACAGCCATCTAATACTGGCATTCTGGCAGCAAATACACAATCACATTGCAAACAGTGGGAGATATAGCAACGTCCATAAATACCCCATCAGCTCCAGACTATCGCCCTACGCCGCCACACAGTGGCAGGAAAGGCCATACTCGCTGATCAGAATAAAAATAAATAAATAAAACATAACGTCACTTGCTATGTTTTGTAATGATCACGTCTGTAATAAGCAGCGACTCGCTAAACAGGGCACGGCATGCAGACACAGTTCAACATGCGATGCTGACGGATGAACCGAAGAAACGCTGACACGATGGGTAGGGAAGAAAGAAGACATGAGGCGAACAGACTGGAACAGACACGTATTCCCTGTGAATATCCTCGTGTTTTCATAAATATGTTTCAACTGACCGACTGAAAATGCATCTGTGAATTAAGGCAGGGTGGCTAAGATACTGCACCCTCCTCTCAAGTCTCTTCGTCTCTCCTCATACAGTGCCCTCCAAAAACATTCACAATCCTTGAACCTTTTCAGATCTCATCAAAATGGGATTTCACCTCACATAGCAACACAATACGCAACCAATGAAAAACAAAGGAAACCTGTACATTGTTTACATTTTTCTTTTCTTTTTACGAATAGATGTAATTTAATCAGATTTCTATATTTAGCTGCAAGTCTTTGGGACATGACTACCAGTTATCAAAAAGTTTGCTAAAAACAAATACACTAAACTAAATTTCAAGTGGTGCACAGCGAACGCTGCATGCTTACATTTCCCTGCATTCCTTGCAGGCAAAATTTAAAATATCTGCATCTCATCAAGGATTTTCTTTTATATCAGTTTTGCATTTAACATTTCCTTTCCTGAGCTGTGGCTGTCTGCAGTTCTTTCAGAGTCAGTATTGGCCTCTGATGCTTTTTATTAAGGCTCTACCTTGCCTTGGCCTGTCAATTTAGTTGGTTGGCTGCATGTGTGTAGTTTGGTAAGTTCTTTACCCCATCCTTACCATTTTATGATATTTGTTTGAACATGCTAAAATCTCAGAGTATTGTTTTTTCACCCCCATCCTAACACTGTTTTAAACTATCTCTCTCTCTTTGCTGACTGTTCACTTACATTCTCAAAAAAAAAAAGAAAAAAGATATCGCAATGCATCATGTATTATTTTCTTTCCGCTTCAGATTTACTTTCTACTGTGTGTCCAAAAAGTGAAGTTTGTGGTCATAACATCACAAAATGCGAAAAAGTCCTGGGAGGGTATAAATGGTTTTGGAAGGCACTGTGATAATGAACATGTGTGTGTGTGTGTAAGGCTTTGTAAAACATCAATTACTTTTTCACACCTTCCTCCTTTAGCTCCCACTTCTGCTGGGTACTTGTAAGGCAAAGGTTTAAAGGTGTGTGTCACGTACAAACATACAAAAAAAACAGGCAATTACATGCGTACTTATAAAGCACATGCACACGCACGCATACCTAAAGGGCTGAGCAAGACCGCTACTCCCTTACTTGGCCAGACCACGGAGTGTTCATGAACAATGTTTTTTTCTGTTTACAAAAAAAGAAGAGAACACAAATATGAAGAGCAAAGGATGTGAATATTATTGAGGGTGAAGGGCATTTCCTCAAGGTTCCCCTTTAGTTGTCAAACTGTTCTGATTAGGGGTTCGATGAGAAACATTATATGAGGCCAAGCGGAGATTAACAAAGAGTCAGGGCACTACAATGTAAAACGTTGTCCACTCAGGTGGAGCCCCGAAAATGCACATGAACATGGAGAGCCCATTCTGTTATTGTGGTTGATAAATTCTTGATCCTTGCTATGGTGAACCAAACATCTTCTGATGTTACTTTGTTTTCTGCCTGTTTTTGTGTTCACACAGGGGTCTCCGGTCCTGGAGCGGAGTAGGCAAACCCTGCCCCTGAGAGACGAAGCATGTATGGGCTGAGAGAGGACCGGTCGGACCCTCCTCCCTCTGCCAGGCGGGC
>JAVLVB010000560.1:248043-277116 GCA_032876305.1 Orestias chungarensis | reverse complement strand
TATATATATATATATATATATATATATATATATATATATATATATATATATATATATATATATATATATATATATATATATATATATAGCTACTTAGACCCAGTTAATGTTTTAGCATGCTAGCATAAGGAGTCTGATTAACTTTGAACTTGGGACGGCAGACTTAATTGGGGGTTACTTGGAAAGCAAGTTTGAGAAAAGAAAATGTATCTTATAAAGTACGTAAGTGAGGACCTAACACACCTTTATAAGCCTGAGCACATGCATGTCTGTTCTGAAACATTTTTTGAAGCTCCATTTTGGAGCGAGCAATCATTTGTGAGCACTGAATTGTGATTTTTTATGTGCTTGTTGTTTCGTAAAGCTTTTTATGCTGTTTGATTTTTTATTATTTAAGTATCATCAGAACTTACCAGGGTTAAGGTAAAACCATATTCTATACTTTCCTGGATATCCTAAGAGTATCCTAGTTCGGTTAAAAGCAGAAAAGTATTTACTGATTAAAAATGACCAAAACAATAAAGAAGTAATACGAATGCAGTTCATGAAAAGCTTAAACTGATAATGTCTAAAAAAACTGCCTAAGTGGTAATAATAAGGACTTAAAGTAATCAGTGTATTACAGATTTCTGAAACAGGATATGATGGGAACCAAAACATATTAAGTGGAGAAATCGCAATAACCAGGATAAACCTTAGGAAGCGTGTTGTTTGCACATTAGCCAAGGTGTAGAGACAAGCAGTTGGACACTGGACCATGCTTGCATGCACACACAAATGAGGGCTTAAAAGACAGAGTCACCTCCTCTTCCTGCGCTTCTCTCTTCTCTCTCTCTCTCAGGGCAAATCAGAAACTCATTCTGCTGGAGGACTGAGAAAGCATGAAGATGGTGGACGGCTCTACAGTAAAGCACGGGCGGGTGGACTGTGGTTACCATGAAAAGGTTGGGAGATTGCAGCATGTCGCAACCACACGGAGAACAAGGAAACAAGAGAGGATGGCAATGAAAAGACGAGACGAGATAAGGGCGGAACGGGGAGAAGGAGATGTAAAGGGAGTAACAGGGAATGTGTCAATAGGGATAATGGAAATCCATACAGTGAAGTAAGAAGTGGAGGAAAGAAGAAAAAGAGATCAGCAGGAAGAAATCAGTCAGACCTTTCGCTTGTTTATTTTTTCCCCTTTCCTTTCATGGTAAAGCTGAGCTATTCAGAATGTCAGAGTAAACCCAGCTGTTGCTCAAAGCTATTGAACACATTCAGTCTTCCTGGATCATATTAAAAAAGAGATAATTTACAGTTTCTGCTATGATTTTTAAAAGTATGAAAACATAAGGTAGGATTTGTGCGTGCAGTATGAGCAACCGTAATTTGAAATGTTCAGAAACTAAAAAAATGAACTAGTCATGTTTCAAAATGATTTGGTCAAGCCAAATATAATCCATCTATTTTTTAGAATAAAATAATGTAATTTTCTTCATGTGGATTTTTTATTTTATTTTTTTACCTGTGCACGCTCAGTAGCTGTCGGACAAAGTGCCCTGCAGAGGACCTTCTTGATGACATCTGGCAGCAGGCTGACGGTAATGAGGAGGATGATGCTGAGCCATGCTGGGCCACTGGACAACATCTGCATGAACACGTAGTACATCCTCTGGTAGTTGAGGAAGGGCCTGAGGAGCAACGGGAAATTTGGAAACTTGTTCCAAAAACAAAAAACCCCTTTGCAAAGACTACATGGATTGTGGCTGAATGGAGGCCTTTACCAAATGATGCCGCCCCAGAGAAGGGAGAAGATGACGTAGAAAAGCAGCGAGCCCCAGATGACGAAGTGGTTGATCCAAGTCCAGTGATGCGTGTCCAAGGCAAGCTAGGCCGTAGAGAACAGAAGTAGAGTAAACAACCCAAAAAACAAAAACACTCAGTAAATTTAATCTTTTAAATCAGTCCCTTGTAATCTTTTGATGTTTTCCTTTAAAATAGTCTTTTAAAGTTGAAAACTTAATACGGGCTTCTTATGTTTGTCATGCACCAACTACGCCAAAACAAATTTCTTGTACGTCCAAAAACTTACTTAGGCAATAATGCTGTTTCGGATTCTGATTCAAATAACTCTATTTAGACTTAGGGTGCTTTTTTGGCTTAGTGTCTGGGATAAAACATCACATTTTAAGGTAAATACATTACAATAAATTAAAAAGAACAAAAGTCAGGCAGATTACATGATACATTGAATAAGATTTTCTTAGAATCAGGGAAATAACCATGCCTCTGTGACTGGGTGCTTTTAAAAAACAAACAAAAAAAAGAGTCCAGTTTGTCAAAGAACTGGCTCCTCATGTACATTTTGAAGCTTTTGTGCATCTGAGTGATCCAAGAAAGAAAAAACATCATGCTTCTGAAAGTACCAAACTATATAACGTAAGGAAAAAGTAGCTAAAATTTTTCAATAAAAAATAGGCATAATCAAAATTGCAGAGAACTGCTTTCAAATATTACAAGTAGATCAAGCAATTTAGAAGCGAAATATAAATACATCTGGTTGACTTAAAACATTTGCCCAAATCAAAGTAGCTGCTGTTTAATTATACACTGGACAACAATCACATTCGGGGTAATTACATGTACCAGGAGATGGGAACGGTGTGATCTATTATCTGCACTGGAAATATGGTGGTCCTGGTATTGGACCGAATATAAGGCTGATATCACCATTAGATAACAAGATACATAACAAGATTCAAATATTTACAGTATAGAAAACGAACAGAAGAGCTGCTGTTACATTTATAATGGTGCTAACTGCTAATGCGACCCGTTAAATACGTTACCACACTATATTTTACGTTATTCTTAGTAAAACTAATACAATTTTTTTTAATGTTTACAGCTGAATGATGCATATTAAATTACACTCTCACAAACGATATCTTTTTTACTTGGGATGATTTCATAACATTTTTTCATCAGAAAAAGGCTAAAACGCTAACAGCTTTGCAACTACCAAGAGAGAATATATAAACAGATTGTTCATATGACTTTTATGTAATTGTTGATCTTCTAAATATAAATTGAACAAATTAGTTTGAATCCTGCAGTAGTGAAATATTTGTTTTTTCAGTTTCACATCGGCCAACCTTTATAATTCAGCTTTTAGAGATTTTGTAACAGTAAGAAAGACCATGCTAACTTCTGACCGAGCCTATTCTATATAATTAAAAAACTCGTGTGATTGCTCTGACCAAACAAAACTTTAAAATCATCAGGATGTTCCCCCCTCACAGACCTTGAGCGTTACGGTGAAAACCAGAACAGTAAAGATCAGCGTCCCAAACGTCCAGTTTCCAAACATCTGCATAAAAACAGAAGAAAACGACAGTTAGCAGCCAAACATGCAATAAAATAAACACCAGTTTATGATTGAAGCACAGAAAACGAAAACGTATAAATAATTTTTACGTTTTAACCAAAAATAGGGACTATTTAAACCGAAAACGGCTATAACTATATTAAGATTTTAGTAAAAAAATAGAATTTATATGTTGCTGAAATCCTAGAGAGGTTTAAGCAGACAACAGGAGTTAACAGATGGGATGGGAGTATGGAGGAGGGAGGAGGGACGGAAAACAGGAAAATACAGGAAGAGAGGACTTATATAACTACTAAATCTGGCTGTTACTATCAAAAAACCTATCTAAATGTTCTACATCCATTACTACGACTTATTAAAAACAAAAAAGACTGTGTAATATTGCTAAAAGTACAAAGAAACATAAGTACGCACAAAAACAAACACAGAAGACAGAGAAAAGAAGCAGATGTTGGATCTAAATCAGCAGAAATTATTAGACTACCTACAACAGCACAAGGCAGGGATAATGTGGAGAAGCTTCTAGGATTTCTACCATGACAGCAGAGTGGTTAAGATTAGGTACTATGCAGGACTTACAGCATTGCAGAAATTTTAAATAGGGAATGTAAGCACTAAGAATCTACATATCCAAATGGAAGTGCATGGATTACGTGACGTGAGGAAGAGGTGAAAGCATAAACAATACAGCACAAACTAAAAAAGGGGAATGGAAGACAGAGAGAGCTGACAGGGGAGGGAGACAGGCTTACCATCTGTGTGTTGGTGGTCATAAGCTGAAGAAGAAGAAGAAGAAGAAGAAGAGGAGGAAAGAAGGAGGAGGAGGAGAGGAGCAAAATAAAGAGCGAGAAAGCAGAGAAAAAAGAGGGGAGGGGAGAAAAAGAGAAAAGAATCAGGACAAAGGGTAAAATGAATTTCAGGATGTTTTAACTTAAATAAAAAAACAAGACCAAAGGCAACCAAAATCAGTTGACGTGATACAAATTAACAATACAGAGAAAGATGCTATTGTGTTGCCGTATGGATGGAGATCCGATGTGTCGGGAAAGCAACGTTGTTGGTGCTGAACTGTACAGACAAAACACGACCACAATGTCAAGTCGCCGCACCTAAAGTGGCACAAAAAAGCATCCGGTGGAGATGAGTGAAGGTTCATGGTGACCTCATAGTTATCCTCCCAGGACTGACGCCTCAAGACACCAACACGAACACCACCGCAGCCGCTTTCCTCTCGCTCCCACCGCCTTTGGCGCCACGGATGTGCGAGCTCACCTGGCCATTGCTGGTGAAGGTGGTGTTGTCGAATAGGAAGTAGGCACCAAAGAAGAAGATGACCGCGTCAAACACTCCCAGGCACGTCCAGTAGAGGAAGACGGGCCAACGAAGGAGGGAGTTCTTCGCAATGTCCCTGACAAACACGCAGGCAGTGGCAAACTTGTTATGGCGGAAGTGAAAGTAACCAGCACATGAATTAAAACGGCGTACAAATGAAAGCTCATTACCTGTACAGAGACGGCTCCCTTTTCAGGGTGTCGATGGTCACATGCTGCTCAACCAGGCTGTACAGCAAGATGGGCAGGGAGGTGAAGCTGATGTTGTACAAAGTCAAATAAGCCGTGTCGTAAAGAGGCTGCAAAGGGAAACAGCGGCTTTAGAGTGTATTTTTGGTAAGGAATGGAAATAGATAGACATAACATTGGTTGTTACTGTTGGCCCAGGTTTGCTTACTTACTGAACTGACACTGATGTTAAGTCGATGTATCAGTTCCTAATTTTGCTGTCATTTGTGTGATTAAAAAATAATAACTGTCTGTAGAAACGGTGAATCTTCTACAGTCAGTACTAATAGCTTCAATGGGACCTTACTGGGCAACATTGCAGAAGCAAGTTTGAATCAAACTGATTTATATTTACAATAATACTGGTGGGAAGTTTTATGATGTGTAATTATTGTTATTACGTGTTGTTTTTAATACAAGAAAAGTTGGTCTGACTTTCAAAACGTGAAGGATTTGTTCAGTTTTTGTCCAAACACTAAAAAGAATTGCTCATGCAGCATAAAACACCTACCTGCTGTGAGAAACCACAAAAGAACTGATACAGGAACTGAGGGAAGATGAAGCAAACATTCTGCAATGATGATTTAAGAAGAGAAGAAAACAAACAAACAAACAAATGATTAACAGCTGAGACAAGAATAACAAAATCTAAAAACACAACGATTTACACATTCTTGTTTTGGTGGGATTATTCCCTTTGAGCCTTAGGAGTAAAATGTGAGTCAGTTGGCAGGGCGCTGCATGCTTTGGGAGCAGCCCACGTTCATCACTGCGGCAGTGAAGTCAGGAGAAATCTGAAAATTGCTGAAATCATAAACCTAAGCGTGTTTTTCACTCCGGTCTTCAGCTGAAATGACTACAGGATGATTAACGTTTATGCACATTCGTACCTCACCTTGTAAAAGAAGTACTGAACAAGCTCAGCAATTCGGATGTAGTAGTAGTGGCCATGGACCAGCAGCATCTTTTTTAGGTGTTTGAATTTTGGGATGGCATAGTCGCTGTTTCTGGCTGCCTGTCGGCCTTCTTTACCCATGATGCCTGAGGGGGAATAAAACGGGCCTTGTCACAATCTGGAAAGTAAAGCTCAGAAACATAAAATCAAGACAGATAATATTTGAATCAATTCCACATTTTCTCACTTCTCTGTTTTCTCATTTGTTGTTATAATGCCAAAAATCCAAATGTTATTCAATTTTAAACAGTTCATAGTCATATTAGGCTGCATACAAATCTGTAAACTAAAACATTTTTCAAGACCCAGTCTTTCTAAAATCTCGCCATGAATTGACTGCTGCTGGTTAGGATTTCCATTTGTAACCTTTGACAAACAGAAACTAAGGAAGCTGGACTGACCGATGGGGAAATCGATGAATTAACTGTTCGATTGATGGGCAAACAGAATAATTGCTGGAGAGAGAAATGGACATACAGACAATGAACTGGCAGTGGGTGGGAGGACGGAAGGATGTGCAGACACACTGATAAATGAAAGGACGGACAAACCAATGAATGAATGGATGGTTGGATAGAAACAAACGTTCCATGTTGCATTATTATCTCCTCATATATCACTAAAAGTGGTGAATTACTGGCATCGGACTTACCAATGCCGACATGTGCTTCTAATATCATGCTAACGTCGTTGGCTCCATCGCCAATAGCGAGGGTTATAGGATGTTCCTTGGAAGATTTAATTAGCTTCACAATCTGAAAAAAAATCCACATAAAGTCAAGTGAAACAGTGTTTCAGACACTTGTTACAGAATACATTTTAAGAGAAACAAAGTGCCTGTAACCTGGGCTTTCTGCAGCGGTGCCATACGACAGCAGAGAACAGCGCTGCAGTTGCGACATATCTCAAGAAAGATCTCTCTGTAGCTCCCATGGCCAGAAATGTCTTGGGTGGGTTTCAATACTGCGGAAAGGGTTGCGCCGTCGATAATCAGTCCAAATTCGAGGCAGTCGACCAAAAAACTGTAATAGGAGAGCAGATAGAGTTTACCAAGACGTTCTATTCAGAAAACAAACTAACCGAGTTCAAGCAGAGCGTCGTGTCTCGTACCCAGACATAGAGCGTTGCCGGAGAACCGTCCTTTTCAGCTCGAACAGAACGTCATGCAGGCTCTGCTCTTTGGTGCGCTTCTTAGTCAGCTCCAGGATCTGGGTGCTGCGACGGAAAAGCTTGCTGGCGTAACACGTGGCGGCAGCCGTCTCCATCTTGTCTCCAGTGAGGACCCAGACTTTGATGCCGGCCTTGTGCAGTGACTCGATGGTGTCCGCAGCCTTCTCCTGCAGCCTGTTCGTCGATAGGTCAATAAGGGTTTCAGTGTGCAGACAGGCGGGAAGAGCAATCAATCAAAGCCTCGGTTAATCTATTACCAACGGGTGATAACTTTTCAATGGACGAAAGGGCCCCCCCCCATCGGCTGTTTATCTGTTAGGATATTAAACTGTCAAGACCTTGATCAATCAATCCGGGGCATGTAGGCGAGGGTGTGGGCACTCAAGTCTATTTCTTTGTGAACAAAAATATTCACTACTGCAAAATTCAGAGAAAAGGAAAAGGACTGAGGCTCTACTTTTTTTTTTTTTACTGCCGTGATTCAGGAAAAACGTCTAAAATTCAGTCTAAAGTTTCAATTATCTACCCCCATCTGTCTCTTTGCTGCACCATTTCTGGATTGCTTCCATTCCTCTACCCCGGAATTGACCAACCTGTCCTCTACCGCTGTAGCACCCAGGAGGACAAAATCCCTCTCGATGACATCGTAGACCTGGGCCAGCTTCTGCTCCCTGTCTTGCAGGGTCAGCTTGGCTTCAGTCAGGTGATGACACACTTCCTGGTACTCAGACTCCGACAACCTTCGGTAGGCAATGCACAGAGTTCGCAGCCCCTCCTGGTTTCACGGGCAGAAACAGAGGGATAATAAGATTTTGTGCAATTTAAAATGTGCTTGGTAGATACATGAATACATGGATATAATCAGTGCCTGTGGAAAAAAAAAAACATTCACTCACTACAGCGTTTTGCTCCACATGGGCTTTAACTTGCTCCACCTTTCCCGATACTACTCGGGGAAAAATAGATGAGTCGGCACCTTTACAGAACAGCAGGTACTCTCCTGAGAAGCACAAACATAAACGGAGAACCAAATATAACGTTAGACTTCTGCAGGCACGGTCCGGCATCTTATATTCTGATTTATAAAAGCCCTGCCGTGGGTGCCCACACCTCACCTGAAATGGACTTTACTATGACGCTCATTCTCCTCCTGACAGAGTCGAAGTTCAATACATGGAGTAGTTCAAACCTAAAGAAAAATTAGGAGTTAAAATCTGTTCACCTCTTTACTAATTTACTTTGTTTTAGATGAAGGATAACAAACAACCTTCTCCTTTCGTTGGCTTTTTAAATTATTTTTTTTTTACAAACCTCTGAGTACATGTTGTACCCTTAATTCTGGCAGCCAGGTCTGCTTGGATCTACTGCAGGAACATATTGCTTCGGCTGAAATATTTATTTCAGATCTGATCAGGCTTTAAGATATGGTCTTTGCTAAACAACAAGCCTTTTATAATTCATATAAAACCCTTTAAAGTACAAAATAAACCGTTATTAACAAATCGCAAACGATCTTTAAACTTTTTGAATCAGTAAAATAAACCACATATATGCTGAGTTTGAAAAAACTGTGTTCGTAAGGAAGGGAAAAACAGAACATCCAATAAGACTTCCGAGTCTGAATGCAGCACACCCCTCGCCCTCTCTCTACAGCTTCCTTAAAAATAGCTCTGTATCGACAGGCCGATGCTGACAGTGATGTACAGCCAGACTGCTCACACAAACACATGCAATGGATCAAAACAGAGAATTTACATAAAGCCTCTCTGGAATTGAACCCTACTTCTATTCCATTTCACTCATCAGTTTAAGCGATTTGATCTGATTAAGCGAGTCCTCTGAGGTTGTGGCTGTTTTTTTGTTTTGTTTTGTTTTTTGTGGAAACACAAGCCCAGAGCTAATTCCCCTCATTCAGATAACGTATGAACATGACTCCATTAGCAGAATTAATGCACTTTTATCTTTTTTGTGTTGAAAAAGCTGCGTCAACGTATTAAACTGACCTTTCAATCTCGTCGTCTTTGTTGAGGATCTCCATGTAGTTGTCCTTCAGCCTCAGATAGGTGTAACCTAGCCTGGCGACGACAGCAGAGGGGAAATGATTAATTAGTGGGAGAGGGTCATGCAAATGAACACTCAGGGATATCGGAGGTGGCGAGACTGAAGATGTTGTGGCGCATGTCGCGTAACTTGAGACGACTCGTACGTACAGTGCTGCTATACAAACCCTATATTTGCATACCCTAATAGATAAGACGCATACAACATTGTTTCTTTTCCTATTTTAGGTCACAGTTAGGATAGCCAACTGTAAATGCCACCATAGGAAGCATTTGGAGAAAGTTTTGCAGCAAACTGTGCGCCTTAACCAAAGAGCAAAGCAAAAGAACATGAAGTTATTGGCTGAAGTTGGTATGATACTGTCAGTAACCGGAGAGAAAAAAGTCCCTCACCAGCATGGGCTAAAAGGGGCCACAGACAGGAAGAAACTATTACAACATTGTAATACAACATTGATTTTAGCCAACGTACATTTTTTTAAAACATCTGTATCAGGCCAAGGTAAATATTACTAACTTGCTGTCTCTATTTTCAGCCTTCTTTAATATGTAAATGTGTTTCAGGGAGGTATGATTGGTGTAGATTACAAATAAAAAGTCATTACATGGAAATTAGAAATCATAAACCAGGAAGATAAAACTTGATGGTAAATGGAACTTCAGCATGGATAATAACTCTAAGCATACCATCAAATCCATTCCAGTTTTCGCGTACCAGCTAGGACTACTTTCCCAAAGTTAACACTGGCTTATAACATTAAAAAAATATCCATGCAGACTTTGTAAGGTGTTTTTTTTATGTGATACCTTACATATTCCACTCCATCATGCTGTTACCTTTTCATTCCTTCCACCAACGCGACCTCATCCGGTGATGAAGAAATATAGAAGGACGTGGGTCTGCCATGATGGATGCCTCTTTTGATGCCGTCCACCGTCTCCTCCTCCTTCACCTGCACCGTGTGACAGAGGCACAGTGCCCGGAAAAATAGATCCTCGTACTCCTACATGCGCACACACAGGTACAATCAAATAAATACAAATTTTAAATATATGTACTGGTCACACCAAGGTTCAATTCAGAGCTGCTGTTGTGTTATAAATGGAAAGATGCGGAGATCCAAAGCTCAGGTAAGACAGACACAAAATCTAGCACATAAGAACAAATACCAAGAAAAAGACACTGTCTAATGTAAATCATAAGAAATCCCGTTGGATCCCTCCATAAACTAGATAGGAGACAAAACAAACAATTGGAAAAAAGAGCTCTGATAGGAAGAAGCCTAATTGAATTGGTTTGCCTACATTAATAATGCTATACAGTATTTTGTGAAAAACCAACATTGGCCATCACGTAAAATACACTGGCCCCACAATGTGATGGTACTGTTATTCTGTGAGGATATGTTTATTCAGCAAGGACAGGGAAGTGGATCACATATAATTAGTAGAAGGTTTAGATTAAATGGCAATAATGGTAAAACAATTATTTAAGCCTGCAAAGAGATTGACACTGGGATAGAGTTCACCGTCCAGCAGGGCAAGACTTGAAAACTGTTGATCATATACACATTTTATCTAATTTGACACAGCCGGAGCTATTTTACAAACCGCAAGGAAAGATGGTTCTCCAGAATAAGTGGGTTTGCTTTCATTTCAAAGCACATTTTCAGATGGTTTTTAAAGATAATTTGAAAAAAACACGTAACCTTTTATCCCCTATTTTACACTATATTTTGTTGGTCTATCACATAGAATCCCCCTGAAAATCTGCAGACGTTTATAAGTTAAAAAAGCAAAAACAAATTTACCCTCCTGTATCCACCAGGCGAGGAGTCGATCATGTCTATGCTGGAGGCAGCACTGAGGATTTGGCCATTACAAATGGCGTGTGGGATGTAGACATTGCCATCCACACAGCATTCAATAAACTCCATGTTGTTCTCCGTCAGAGTGCCGGTCTTATCGGTGAACACATACTCCACCTTGAGGAAAGTCAAAAAAGCAGCATGTTGACGGAAAGATTATGTTTATGGTTATCTATGCTACTGCGTTTGCTTGCGCGTGTCCGACTGCATACCTGTCCCAGCTCCTCGTTCAGGTCGGAGGTGTTCACCTGGGCTCCCTGGCCCAGCTCTTCGTCAAACATCTCCTCATCCCAGGTGATGAAATATGACCCAAGGAACTTCTGCATCTCCACAGTGACATACATGGACACCGGGATGATGTAGTTGAACAGGACCATGAAGGCTAGGAAGTCTGTAAAGGCTCGGATCACCTGATACATGATAAGTATGCAACTTTAGGCAATTAAAAACACACAGCTGCTGAAATCTTTAATTAAAAGCAAAGGGTGAGGGACGGACCACGTGGCGCTGGCGCTCGTTCTCAGTCCTGTGGTTGTACCAGGGTTCGTCTCGATCAGGAGACCACTGCCAGGCATACTTCAGGACAGTGTTGATCACAGCTTTACTGATCAAGATGCACAAGTACACAATCAGGAAGGCATTCATCGACCTGCAGGGAGTGATGGAGCGAAGAGGGGTCAGCGCAACGGGGCTGGGAATTGAACCGTTCCCCAAAGACACACTCTAAATCAAGCAGTAGGAAGTGCTTAATCATTAATCTTACTTCTCGACAGCAGAGCGCTTCTGAGATTTAGACTGGTAATTAAGCGCCATCTTGGTATCCATGCCAGTGTAGACTGAAACAGCTGAGGGAGGGAAAGGCAGAGTTCTTTTCTTATACAGATAAAAAAAAAATCTATTACAAACACTTATCTGGAGGGTAAAGGTTGTTGAACTACCATAAATATGTTGTGTATTCTTCAGTGTGGCTCCTCTGAGAAGTAAGTTCTCAGCTCCAAGTGTTCTGCAAGAGTAAAGCGTATTGATTTTTTTAAATGATGTCAATAAAATAATTAAATTGATTCAATTATAAGGATAAAAGTCCATAAAACACCCTGTAATTTCCTAGAATTTAGACATCTCCATGAACTGAGATTTCAGTATTATGAACACCCTGAAAACTTCCCAGGAGCTTCTCCAAACCTTTTCCAGGATAGTTTAAGGCCATGGCAAGGTACTTTCTGTAACCTGTTACAGTAATTTCCATGAACTTTAAACTGTTATGTTAAGTTAAAAGCCTTGGTGTAATAAATCCACGCATCCAGTATTTCTTAATTTACCCAAGATGTTCCAGGAACAAGCCTGTTAAGTTTAGGGAAGTACTTGGCAATTTCACAGAAACTCTGAAAGTAAGCTGATAAGTTTAAATGGTAAGCTGTGGGTAAGTAGTCACTAAGTTCTACGCATTTCCACAAAGGTTGCTGGTAAGCTCGGAGATAATATTAGGTAGGTTTTGGATGATTATTTGGTAAACTCCAGGTGAGCTGAAGGAAGGTAGGTTACAGAAAAGTAACTGAAAGCACCAGGTGGGCTTCGGGAATGCACTTGGTAAGTTTTGAAGAGTTTTTTGGTAGGCTCAAATTTCTGTACCTTAATTATTCACCTTTATTTATGAAAGCTTTATTAATTTGCATTTACACATAAAAAATGTTCATCAATAAATCAGTCACTAGCAAAGTAAACAGGTATTACTAGAACGGTACTTGCCAACATCTGCAAAGTACCTAGTAAGTCCCAGAAAAAATGTGCTAAATTTCTGGAAAGTATGCAGTAAATTCCTTCAAAGTTTCAGCAAACTACTTGATCCAACTACAGGAGTCATTCACGTTTTTAGGGAACTATCTAGTAAGATATGTGAAACTTCAAGAAAGTAACCTCTAAATTTTAGGAAACTAAATAATCTAACAGGTTATGCTTCAGATATTTAGGAGACATATACTATATGTACATGTTTTTTTTTTTACCTAGACACAGGCTCCTCTTTGTCCTTGTAAATGTTGATGCGTCCCACAAATCTGGAACAAAGCAGGGAAACAAAATTAAATCAAGATGTCCATGGCCATAAGGTTACATCTTGTAAAAGGTCTGTGTACAATGACTCGTCCGCGTGGACACACTCACTTGTAGAGGTCGGGCTGTGGTTGTTCACATTCAATAGTGGCATGTAATGAATCCACCTCCTGCTCCGTTTTAAAGGCCATGGTATCTGGTACAGCGTAATAGGTCTGTGACAAAAAAAGGTGGCAGAAGGTGGTGGTGGTGGTGTGGTACAGAGGAAAATGTCAGCAACACGCTTCCTATGAGGCAGGGATTGATTTAGGGCATTAGCCTGTTCAGGTTCTCTAAGTAACCGCAACAAAATGCGTAGACGTCAATAAGATCCTAAGGAACGTTTCCTGGGTGAGTGGGAAGATGGCGAGCGAATGAGGAGAGGACGGTGAGTTGTACCTCTATATTGCTAACAGTATGCATGCTAGTGTACACACTCAGACTCGTGTAAGGACATGCAAATGACATCAAGAACCTAAGATTAAAAGTGTAAACACACCGTTTACTAAAATAGATCAAATCAACATCTCTCCTGAGAAAGATGCAAACCTGGTTCCCCTAATGCCTCTAATGCTTAATGATGTTTTGCAAACCAGATGTCACGGATGAGGATCTGTTTTGATTAGTTTTGCATAATGCATAAAATCAGCGATATAACCTGCCTGGGAACAGCAATATGAGATTTTTTTTTTAAAATGGTGACAGGAATAGAATGTCTACGATGGCATAACAATTATTGTTCAGTTTGAGCAGTCGTGCGCCGTTGGTTTAAAAGGGGCTTCAATTTTTGGTATGTTGGTAAATCAAACATGCTCAATTCGGGCCATTAACGTCTTATTGGTAAAGATGTAAAACTACTCATGATATCGTTCATTTTAGATGTGATCTTAAATACTGTAAATGTGAGTTTAAAACACAGCCCAGAAAGTCACTCGTCTCTGGTGAGCACCTTGTGACTGGACTCCCCGTCGAGGCTGGTGGTGGTGACGTAGCAGGTGCCATCGTCTCGGCTGGAGGAGAGAAAGATGAGGTCGCACGGGAAAGTCTCGTCCTCTCTTACCATGACGATGTCGCCCACCTAAAAAAAAGGGGAGAGACACAGCAGCTCTCTTATTAACAAAAAAAACGACATGTAGTAAGATAAAAAAACAAAAAAAACAAGAGACTTGCGGGCAAACATCCGCTTTAACCATCTCTTACTGCTTTTTTCCCCCAAAGGGATTGAGAAGTTGGATAACGAATTATGTGAGCAGAGCGGCTTAAATTCGGATAAATCCCGTCTCCACAGTGACCATACACATAACACACGCTCTCTGATTTCGTATGATTAATGTATTCATCATTATTCCTGCTCCCAGTGCACACTCTAATCCTCGCTGTTTGATCTATGAAAGAGAACGGAAACTGGGAGGAGGAAGTAAGAGAAAGATGACATGCACATTTATAGCAGAAATGCATTATTATTAAAGTAGATACAAGTTGCATCTCCCTCGCACGAATTTGAAGAAAACTACAGCAACGGGAGGAACGAGTCTGAAACTGTGCAATTTCCTCCGGGATCATTAAAGTCTATCTTATCTTATCTTATCTTATCTTTATTGCTTGGCAGCCGCGGTGAAGCCGTACATTCTGAGCTGACCCTCGACTTCCCACGCAGGCTCTGCACATTTGCAGGGAGCGGCAGACGCACCAGAAACCAGATGTACCGGCGCTCATTACGTAGCTGCTGACAACTGGTGCTACGGGCCTGAAATACAGCAGACGGAATCGATAGATCTGAACCGGAGGTGATGAGCTAGATCAGTCACATTATACGGTCTGACACTGTTTTCATTAAATCCTTGGATGGTGGAGAAAAGATGTCTTAATGGGTAACAAGCAACTACATGTGTCGGTTTTTAATGGCTTAAAATAAATAAATGGTGAAAGTAAGCAACGTTCCTGGGAATCGGAACTTAGTTATATTATTGACACCACCAGTTTCCACTTGGTTATTTTTTCAGGTGGTTGTAGTAGAGATTAAGAACTATAGAACTAGCCCATCAGTAGCATCCTCCAATAAACAGGGTCAACAAATACAGATATTTGGTCTGGTTGTGCATAATTCCAGTATTGCAAATTAAAAAAAGAATGTCCAAGTTTATAAATGCATGATACAATCTACGTTCGGACGGTGATACATTTTATTTCCTTCATACCAGTTTCCTGCACTGTTTCTCTCACTGTTTCAATAACATTTTCAAATAGGGTTAAAAGAATGTAGTTCCTAAGTAGCAGAATTGCACAACTTATTTTTATTAGTGTAGTTAAGCACCCCAAGTTAATGTAAGTCTTTCAAATTGAGCCACGGTTGTTTGTTGCTTATGTTGAGATTGTATCATATCATACTGCCCATTCTTAATGTATTTTACTTGACTAATATAAAAATTGTTTATTTTCCATGAAGATATGATTTATGATTCAGGGAAAATGGGTTTTTGCTTTGGTTTCTTGCAAAAATACTGCACAGAGAATTAAAAAAAATCTATCCAGCTGCTGGAAAAAAAGGGAAATAGTTTGTTAACAGGACCATTTTATTGCAAAGGTTAACTGTAGCTTAGATCTGCTGTTTTGGCAAAAAAAAAACAAAAAAACACAACAAATATCTTATCTGTAGTTTTTTTTAAGGATTTCACCACCACATTAAGATATAATTTTTTTTGCGACACACAACATCAATATGTTAAAAATTACAGGTACCGTTTGTGACCCACTGTAAATTATGTCTAGCTACAACGTGTAGAAAAAATCAACCATGAGCAAAAGCCAAAAAATCTGTTGTCAAACTATCAAGCAGGGTAACTTTTTGTCAGAGGAATCATCAGCTCCAACATTTACGTCACCGCATAGAGCATCAGAGTTACTGTCCACTCTCTTATTTATTAATATTCAATATAATATATGTATATGTCACATGTCCAAACAGAGACCACACAGCCAATCTACTCTCATATTCCTTCCAAATCACAAACACCAATGGCAACAAGATGCAAATTAACATTCATAATATACATATTCAGCCGATACTGACGTGAGAAAATGACCAACATTAGCCGACAGCATTAAACTCTACTGTAAAGTATACTGTATAGTGACAAAATATTGATACCCCATTAACTTTTTTTTTACATACTTTTCTTTTCACAACCACATGTTTCAATGCTTTCATTTTAGTTTTTATGTAGCAGATGAACAAAAACGAGGGCGTAATCGTAAAATCAAACCTTAAACTTAAGCCTGTCTGAGTCTACGAAGGTTCTCCTTCCAGCAGGACTTAAAGCTTAAACCAGAGTTCCAATAGGATGCATTAAATCAAAGCACATTCATATTTCAAAATGACACTAAATCCAAAACAACAACCTAAAATTTCAACAGCAGCAAGAGGTTGTTCAATTAAATCTTTATTCAGTGGGACTGATTGAAAATGCCCGATACACTTTTCAGATTTTCATTTCTAAAAGATTTTGAAAACAATATCTTATTATTTTTCTTTCTCTTTATAATTCTGTACTTTTCCCTGCTCATGTTTCTTAATAAAATAAACTGAAGCTGAAAGTTCTAGTGGTTTAAATGCTTTTGCAAGGCACTATGTAAATATTTAAATCAAGAAGAAGTCATTGCCACTTCACTAAAGACTAACCAGCTCCTCGTCAGAATGACAGGAACATATAAATTAATGACAAGAATATCATGACTCATAAAATACACGCGTTGGAGAGGACACATGAGGGAACGGTCTGTCACAGATTTACAGCCAATAATTGGGAGACAGTCAGAAAGCACTGCAGAGAGGAAAGCAAAGTGGAAGGGGGAACAAATTGAGCATTGCAGCAGTGTTGCTTTATGGCCTCAGGTGCAGCGCTGCCCTAATGAGGCCATTCTTACCCGTAGTTTGTGACTCTGCGTCCTCACCACCATCCCCTCCTGCACTACATCCACCGGACACTCGTTTATGGAGCAGTCGGCTTTGTGTCTGAGCCTGTCTTCATAGCCCTGGCAGAGAGGCAGCAAGAGAAAAAAAACAAAAAAAAGAAGCAGGTTATATATATTTATGTAACAATCTACCATAAATATGTTAGCACAGAGTGTTAAAGAATAAGACCCATACATATAAAGGAGGAGAATTTCAGATTCTATAATTATTAGGTATTGAGCTCTGTTTGCTTACTGACCTGTTTCCTATATTTTAAGTGGAAATGTCATGTTTAGATTAATATCCCGTAATGCTAGATCGGCTTCATCCATCAATAATAGTACCCCTTGTATCTCCCAGAGCCACAGGATCCTCCGCTCAAGTGATTAACAGAAGAGAACACTCATTATCATATTTTTCACATCACCAGACTTATTCAATAGTGTGTCCCTCTCACCAGAACAGGAATGTGTGTACGCAGCAAACAGAGCAGCCGCAGTGTGGTTTGGTGGAGTGAAGTGTGCGAGTATATGCGAGGCCAATAGTTCTCTTTGGGTGATATTTTCCCAGAGATCAGAGCACGTTTGCGGCCATCTCACCTGTTTTATGGCGGTGACGGTGATAACAAAGAAGAGGGGCAGGCCGCTGGTGACCGGGCTGGTGGGGGTGTCGATAATAAGCTGTGAGGAAAAAAAAGGACAAATGGGACGAAGGGAGGGAGATGAAACGGGAGGAGGTTGAAGACAGGACAAAGGAAAAATATGGAGTCAAGGAAAGACGAAGCTGACGAAATTACTGAAAGAGCATCCAACTTTGTGACCGCACTGTTGCACTGCATGCCGTTGTGAAGGTGGAAATAAACTTTTAAAAAGAAAAGAGAAAAAAAAATCCAAAGAATTAAACTTTATTTATTTTTTAGTGCGGTGATTAAAAACACAAAACTCAAACTGATGTGCTGAGCCACACCGAGTCTCTCCCTCCAACAGGCTTCAATTATTTCACGTGCATGTAGTGAAGACGGACAGCAGGAAGCAATGACTCTAGCCCGCCGTAGGGTCAACACGCGCATTGAGCCCAAAAGCTTTTACTTTTTTCCCTCCCCCTACACTCTAAACCCTAACCGCAAATTAATTAGGTTATGACTTTTCAAGTTAATTACTTCAGCTGTACTAAAGAAAAATACCTTATATCGTCAAGCTAAAGTACTATTAGAAGGTGAGAGGCTATTATTTGGTCAAAGTAAACTTCTGGTTGTTCTTTAATCAACCTATGATCTGAAAGCTGTCGGCTTAACTCTCCTGAAAACTACTTAAGAACCTTCCAGACGTGTTGAATATTGGGCATATACAAATTGTTAATGTTGAATAAGGAAAGGCTTCAGGATGAACTCTTTACAAGAATAAAAGCTGAGCGTTTTGTATTATTTTATTTATTTTAACTCAAACATAAATCTTACCTGGACCAAAAATATGAGCAAGAAGTAGAAGTTAGCGATTCTCCTGAATTGCTCAAACAAGTTCTTGGGAATGAAGTTCCACAAGGTGTACTGTGGACAAGAGAGATGAGGGGGGGAAAAAAATTACTCCTCAGCGGAGAAAATACAGACAGTCAACAGAAAAGTTTCCTTTTTCAAAAATGTGACAGAAGATATTACACGGTTGGCCAGATTTAAAACAGAAAGGAGCAAGAAGATAGACTACATCGTGACAGACACTGGGGATCGCTCACCTTGGAGGAGACGATGCGGTTGTCAGGATAACGCTGAGGGATGTAGGCCTCGGCTCCCGGAGGGGGTTCTTTATGGCCGATATATACCGTCCGGCTGTCCACCCAGTTCTCCTCCCCTGCACACTGACAATGAAACACAGAATGTCAGGGTAAAAATAGCAACAAAGAGACAATGAAATCATTTCCCACTTAAGCTATTCCTAAAGTCTGAGCTTTTTTCCCCCTGTTATGCCCCCCCCCCCAGTGACAACGTTCTGTGTTTGTTTTAAAAGTGTTCAACGCAAAGCCAAAGAAAACTGGTGCTCTTAACAAGCTGCATTACAACCAAACAGGTACTTATGGTAGTTTATTCCAGGGAATTACATCAGCAAACACTAAAGACTCACCCTTCATTAAGCAATACGGCACTATTGTGGCAAGAAAGCACACCAAGAATAATACATAGCTTAGAAAAAGTCAGCACTGGAGAAATGCTGACCAAAAAATACCATGTGTGCTTTAAATATCTTAAGCAATTCTGTACCTTTATAATGAGCTGGTATTCTCAGACCCAATTAAGTAGGTTTTTCACATTGGTCCAGTTTGATCTATTATAAATATGACTTTAAAAGCTACTACAGACTACTTTTTGGACAAAAAATGAAACAAAATTTGCCTAAATTGATTTCAGAAAAAGCTCACAGATCTAAACTTATCCACTGTTTATCAACAGGAACTTGCCACGAGGTAAAAATAGTGATGTAGCCGTCGCTGTAAGCCGAGTTAAGAGCCCGCCAAAGCATTAGTGGAGGCAACATGACCCCGGCAGATACTGTGAAACGAAAACTGACAGGGGAGCGCAGCAAGCGACTGGAGCAATAGAAGGAAAGCATTATACTTAAAAAAAAAAAGACAATACTAAAACTATGAAAAAGACAAGAAATAAAGACACAACAATCAGATTTTATAGAGTTTCATTTATGATATAAAACTATAGACGTTACTTGAACCTTTCAAAACCTATTATCCATAATCTTGTGTGTTTCGGTTTTAATTTGGATTTTATGTAACAGACAGACACAAGCATACACACATAAAGTGTAAAGAAATTCTACATTTGATTGTCTTTTTACAATCTCAGTTTAAATGCCTGAAAGGTTTGTTAGAAAACACAAATGACGAAAGCGCTGGGGAGACGTTTAAAGCAGGGTCGGGTTATACAACTACAAGTATTGTTCAGTCTAAAGTCAACGTGCAGCAATACAGCAGACCCACATGGCCATAAACCAAAATTGACAAGGCAAGAAGAACATCAACAGGAGAGGAAGCCAAGACGTAACTCTAAAAGAGCTGAAAAATATTTACAGCTCGAGTGTGTTGACATAAAAGCCATATTTTACAAATATGTGGAAGATGTTTTTTTTTTAAATAAGATTTCTGTATTCCAAAAAAACCCCAAAAACATTATACTCTGTACACTTCAACAACATGATGAAACGCAGCAGTGGTAGCATCATGCTGTGGGGATAAGTGTGGATTGCAAAAAGTCAAAGAAGTTTGAAGTTTGTGCAGCAAAACAAAAAAAAACTAAAACATACAGTGCTTGAATTTTCTTTCTAGTATTGACTTAGAATCTATCAGTACAATCCACTCTACTTTTCCCTTCCACCAAACTACCAAATTGGCTTCCTGCTCGGCTGCAGGACATGGAAGCTTTGTCTTGGTCGGAGTTTTACATCACTACCAATCATCGGCGGCGACGCAACATCTGCGATAATAACGAGCCGTCCCACCGCTGCGGCTTCCTCGCTGTGCTCCGACATAGCTCTCGTTAGCATTTGGTGCCTGCTGAAGCTCTGGATTTAAAAAAACAGAGACAGCAGCGGGGAGTAGCTGCTATTTAAAAATTCAGAGATGTTGCTATAAAAAGCATGAGGAGTATTTCTAATGTTGGCATGTTCTGTATTTTATCTGCATGCTTTAGCAGATAGAGCCCAAAATATTCAAAGCTGCGCTCATGAAACAACTTCTTCCCGTTACAGGAACGCAATAAAAGATGCCCACCATTAAGCGGCCTGATCTAGCCATCATGTCTCAGACTTCCTCCACTGTCCAGTTACTCAGTGCTGTAGAAGACAGCACACCAAACTGAGATCCCCTCATTAACCAGCAGAACAAATCTTTCAGACTGAGCTTTTAATGGACTCCTTGTGTTATCGCAAAATGAATAAGCAGCAGCGCTCTGAGGTCTAACCCATTAATTGAAGTTTGATTGAACATGATTAAAAATATATTTTTTCATCAGAGGTTTTCAAGTTAGCAATTCCAAAACATGTATATGCAAGCATAATGAAGGGACAAATCTTACGTAGCATGTGTGCCTAAGCCTAAAACTTATATCACTTACTGTTCCTTTACAAAAAGAACAATGGGGAAACTATGATAACTCTACCAAACCTATAATAGGCATAATAGGTTTGTCAGCATTTTTTATTCTTAGTAATATAGGCAACAGTTTTTTATACTAACACAATTATCCGCTGTAATAATTAATACTGCGTGAATAAGAGCAAAAATTATGATTATATTGTATGTGAACATGAAAGGTGTGAGCAATGTGTCTGCGTTTCATTTTAAAAAAAATATTAGTTCTCAAAAAAGCAGATATTTACATGTGCTTGGCTGTAAAAAACAAAATTCATGTTGGCTTAAAAGCTGGCTTACATTTTGTTGGTTAAATGTGAGCATCAGAAAGAAAGAAACCTAGCTCATAAGCATTAGATTTAATTTTTTGAGACGTGTTTGCTTCTAGGGCTCTAATTGACGCTTTTCAAGAGAAACCTCGTTGTGGAAGTGCATCTCTTCACAGAATCTAGAGTCTGGCGTCATATCTACCGAAATTGGGTTTGTCTCGACTTGTTAAACTTACAAAGGGGCCTTTACAGGAATCATTAAAAAAATAGTTAAAAAATAATTTCTATGGATAAAAATTAATCTACTTATAATCAAACACTAAGATGTTTTTTCAACTTAATTTAGAGCTTTCAAA
This sequence comes from Orestias chungarensis, assembly GCA_032876305.1. NCBI lineage: Eukaryota > Metazoa > Chordata > Actinopteri > Cyprinodontiformes > Cyprinodontidae > Orestias > Orestias chungarensis. Next base: position 255,338 of record JAVLVB010000560.1, on the reverse strand, counting down.
ATAATCATCTTGGGGGATTTAAAATAACCCATTATGTTCTAAACCAAGACCTATTGATCTTCATAGCTAAGTCTTATTGCAAAAGCAATGCAATCATTTATTAATTTAATATTGCTCCCAGCTCAGATATAGGCAGCCTTGAGACGATAAACATTCACAAAAGCAACATAGTTCAAGATATCTTCTATTAATCACCATAGTAACTCTATGTCTGCAAGTTCGTGTCCTGAAGAAACAAGACTACATGGAAGACATTTATTTCATAAACTGTAAATTGACTCACTCCATTAATGAATCTATTATTTTGAAAACTGATTAAAAATCTGATTACCAATGTAGGAACAGTGATTAATTTTTTTTTTCATTAGACTTTCTCGCATTTTCTTTAATGGGGGATTGGAAATTAATCCTGTGTAAGTCCCTGCGGTTTGTTGAAAAAGGGCCATTGTTTTTATTATAACTTCACTAATCTTGTGAATTGTGGCTAAACTTCCAAATACCATTTCTGCAAGTTACCCAGTGTTTAACTCTTGTCTTATGTTCAACCCAAAGTAATATTAATGTTATCTGGAGGTGGCTGAGCTGCCAGATTATAATAAAAATAAGCTAATGTTTTTAATCTAGGCTCTGTTGCAATTCCCTATCCAGTCGGCGGCCTCATGACCTGCAACTAGTGTCGAACACACCTCACTATTTTCAAGCGAAAGGAAGGAAAATAACAATTTGTGATCCGTGTAACCAAAAACAAATGAACTGAAAGTGAACTTTTTTTTTTAGAATGATACCAAAGTTTTAAGAGTACTCATGTTCAATATGAAAGAAAGTGACATTTGCAGTTATTTTAGTTCAATTTATTTATATAATTCACAACACGTTGTCTAAGGGCGCTCTGCAAAAAAGCAATACAAATTGATTCTAGTTATCTTAGTTTAAACAGCTTTAAATCTGATGAAACCAAGCAAATTACATCAAGACATTGAATTGAATTGTTTACTCCTCCTGAAGCTAACACACCTAACCACACTAACTACTTATATAGAGCGTTAATAACAGCTCAAAATCAGGACTGCTTGATTATGGGTAGAAATCCCAAATATGTTATATAATTATTTATGGAGTTTAGAAAAACAACAAACCTGTTGAACTTAACGGTTTCTGAATTACCTTGAACCTAAAAACGCTTTTTGTCCCCCTCCAAATGCAGAATATTATCTAAAAATAAACAAAACACTTAAAAATACAGTTCCTTTGAACATTCTCTGTGGAAAAAAAAAAAACGGAAAATAAAAATGCTATCAAAATCAAAAAATAAATTTTAAAAATAAATGTTATATAGTAAAATGAATTTATTTCAATCCATAAACTAAGAAAATGCATTATAGTCATGACTAATAATAACACCAAATGTGTTTGCTTTCTTTTTAGTGTAAAAAACATGGAGATTGGAGATTCAGCCACAAATCCTTAATAGCAGCATTTTTTTCCTAATATATCCTTATGACCATGTTATAGAATCAATTATGGGATAAACCAGTCAAGAAAAAGAAAAAAAAAGACTTTGGATATTCATTATTGTTAGTGGGAGGTTAAAGCTGTACACCTAGTGGGGAGAAAAAGCCACCAAAACGCCTGATGGTGCATCTGACAAATACCTGGGACAAAAATCAAATGCTGAATATGAGATTACGCTTCTGAATGTCAACATTTGTATTCGGATGATGTCCAGGGTTCCTCCCTCACTTGCCTCGCCATGATCCAACCGTTACATAACTCCTTAATCCAGCTGTGCTACTTCTCTTCGATGCCTCTACTCTCTCCATTTTCCTCTGCTGCTGTAATACGCATTCCAGAAAAGCTCTTAATTTGACGGCTGAAAATGGCTCTCAGAAGCAAAAAAAGCTCTGGGGACCTTGCTAAAATAAAAAGACAGAGATCACGATGGACCACCTGCAGTTTGGTAAAAACAAAATCACTTTCTATAACATTAAGCCAGCAGGCAAAGCTGAGGCCAATCAGCATGATTTTTCTCTCCAGCTGAACCCCCTTCACCGTGAGGTAGCAGTGACAAACTGTAACGTACCGCAGCAGACAGCACTCGGCTTTCAACACGTGCCTTTTAGCTTATTCTCAAACTTTTTCTCTGAGATGTGACTCCAGGCTTACGTTTTAGTAAGTGCGGGTATTTAATCCACACAACCTGCAGCGATATACACCAGGATTATCACGCACAGACTGTGACCTCATACAGCTGGCACGGTCTGCAGCATCACGCCATCGCTTTTATTGCCGGACAAGAAGAGGCTGCTGAGTAGAGTGGGACAAACATCACATTATGTACAAACACACTGAATTAAGCTTCTGCACATTTTACATGTGAATGAAACAATGGAGTTAATTCCTTCCAACAACAGCAACATCCCGACCCTGGGTTGACTCTTTGGTACTGTAGAGTATCACAGCGCACGGTTTACGTACAATTTATCGAACCAAATGAAGGCCTACACATTACATTCTCCAGAAAAAAAAAAGCTGATAAGCGACATGGATTTCAGACAATACGAAGCTCCTCGTGGTTCAGAGTAGGAATATTAATATATTAACAGAATTTCCTCCCTTTCTGGTGATCAGCAGTTACACGTGAAACCAATCTCGCTAAGGTCTGAAAATGCTTTGCTGTGGGAAAACATCACCTGACAGACGTGCTTGGGTTTAACATTGATCACTCCACTGTCACCAATTTAAGAACATTTGACCCAGAGTCAGTTATATATATATATATATTATATATTTCAAAAAAATTTCATATGCGAGTAAAATGCAATTTGGTGCCCCCATTGTTCAGAGTCAAAAAAGGTTATCAGTGTGAAATATAATAAAAGATTTGTGTGATATTATTGAAATAGAGAACCGCAGTTCACTTTAACCGCTCCTACTCATTGCTACCAACACAAACAGTGTAGTAGTGATCACTGGGCTCTGCAAGCTGGATACAAGCTGCTAAGCTGAAATGGTGGTGCATATTAAATACTGGAACAGACTGCGTATGTAAGAGTGCAAATATCTGTCATTGTAGAAGCAGGCCGATGTAATCTGCGTTTTTTGTTTGTTTTCTTTGCTGATATCGACTGATATCTGATATCAATATTGGATCTGGACACCTCTGAAAAACTGTTAGCTTGTCTTTAATGGAGTACGATAGGATCCATCTCTAGTGTTGATAGCCACAATTGTAATAAATGTAAACTTTGTGTCACTTTGATTTTACCAGGAAAGCATTTATGTTAACGCTCCCATTCTTTTATAATAAAGAATATTCTAGATTCAATTACTGTTTTGCTGGGGGAGATATTAAACAGATATCCTCATTTTAAAGTACTTTACCACATTTGCCCATAAATGTGGAGAGCCCTGTTTTTTTATTTCTCTAAATAGCCATTCGAGGTAACACCTAGGCAAGAGTAAGCAATAGCTACGGATAAATAAAAGACTTCCCTTGCAAATTTAATATAGTAATATTTCATATAAAAAAATGTCTATACTTCAGTAAAGCAGGACTGACCTAAAAATGACTTTCATCCTCCAAAAGAGCAACACGTGGAAATTATGAAAAAAAAGGATATAGCAAAAATTGCTCATTACATTGTAATCACCTTGGGTGATGTAATTTTTGTTCTATTGTGTAGTCCCATTACGGGAGCATCTGCTCGGAATATGGGAGGGTTAACACAAGGTCCGGCACATCATCCGTCCTTCGGATTGTAAATCAATACCTTGATCATTTAAATAAAGATGAATACCTTGTTGGGTTAATAATGTTGGGGGATTTGTCAGCATGCAAAAGCGGCGGGGTGAGAGATGAGGGGTGCGCTCGGTGACCCACTTCCTTTTCCTGCATGCTTCTCCTCCCTGCCTCGCTGTGAATCTGATTTCCCTTGATGATGGCTCTGAGTGAGCATGGGTCAAACTCCCTGTCGCTCACACAGGCGGCTAGACACGACAGAATCTAAAAAAATGAACCGACTGTCCAAAAAAGTTTTCTTCTCAACAGCACCAGAGCTTGTCTCATGACCAGGTAAACTCATTGGAAATGTGTGAAAACCGCCGAAAGCTCCACCAGGCCTGTCACACCCGGGTTCTCAAACAGTCTGCTGGGGTGTTTTTTGTTTTTTTTTCTCCTCTAACTCAACCGCCCACTAGCCAGCTGCTACGCGTCCTGCCAGATAATCAGAGGTTGCTGAGGGCAGCGACCCATTCAGACCGGGCAGTAACCAGTAATGTGGCTAATGCTTACATCTTAGCGTTACTCTGCTTATGTAATGTGGACTTTTTCAGTTCACTACAGAATGACAGTTTTTTTCTTAAATGGAGCAGAGAGCGGAAATATCTGGAACGGGGTGATGACTGCGAGTTGGGATTTAGCTTGCTTCAAATAAAGCGCCAGGGGAGAAGGTGAATTTAGTAGCTGTGTCCTGATATAACTTTTTCACTTCCGGTACCGATATTTCAATCCTCATTAGATCCCCTGATCTAATATCAGCTTGAATCATACAAGCTTTAATTACTTTCATAGTCTGGGATGTTAGACCCAGACCCAGAGTCAGTTATATATATAAAATAAAAAAAATCAGTACCAGTAAAAGTCAGAATCAGGCTTTTCAAAAAAAAAATCATAGGCGAGTAAAATGCAATTTGGTGCCCCCATTGTTCAGAGTCAAAAAAGGCTTTATTAAGCGACATTACTCTGAGAACAATAGTTTTGAGAAAAACTGATCCATATATCATTAATCAATGAGTTACATAATTATTAAACTTTCTTTAATGAAAGAAGGTTCTATAAAGAAATGAACTAAACAAGACAATGGTGCGTTTTGCAATGGTGACACAGATTAAAAGCTTTGGCTGATATCCGACCAATATCAATATCAGATCTGCACATTCCAAGAATGTAAATGAAGCATCCTGTGACTCACGAGCAGTGCTCTGCAGAAGTATTCAGAACTATTTTGTCATGTTACAACCACACGGCGCACTGTTTTATTGGGAATTTATGCGAACGTAACGCATAATTGTGATCAGAAAGAATTTGAAGCACTGTTTTAGAAGTACAAACCTGAAAACAGTGCCATGCAATGATATTCATTAACATTTACTCTGTTACCTTTAAAGAAAATCCTGGGGGCAACCAGCAAATTAGTTCGTCTGTGTGTAGATTGATTTAATACAGCTGTTCTGAGAAGGCCTCAGGGATTTGTTAACGAATATTGGCAAACAAACAGCATTGTGAAGCCCAAGGGACAAAGCAGAAAGGTCAGGGGTAAAGATGTGAACAAATTAAAAAGCCTGATTAGGGTGTAAAACAAACGTTAAACGTCTAATGACGCACAATACAAACAAATTTCTTAAATCTTAAAACACAACTGCAAAAGGCATGGCTTCCTCCCAAAACTAAATAAAAAATTCCCAGAAGGAGTAAAAAGCAGCTTCGCAAAGCAGAAGAAATCCTCGATTAGGAGAATCTTTAGACAGTACAACACTTAACCGTACATTTCAAAAACTGGCGAAAACAAATGACGAAAGACAATCCAGTTTAAAGTCACACTGAAGAAGGTTTTCCAAGCAGACGAAACCAAAAGTTAACTTTTTTTTTTTTAGTCGGCTCAAAACTAGAACCACACCAAAGCCACTGAGAAACACGGCGGATTCAGAAACACTCTATAGAGATGGATAGGACTTCAAAAGAATTGAGACAGATTGCCCTTCCAGCACGCTGATCCACAATATATCAAAGTATATTTTGTATATCAAATCACAACCGTCAAAACAATATCCATGTGCGCGAGATCACAACAGCAGAATGGTGTCTATTAATTACACCAAATGTGACTGAGATGCTAGAAGTGATATAAGGTTTCGATGACGTGGTGAAATGGCGTGAAAAGATAAAATTGCCTGCATAATGTGGGTTAATTTTAACGGATGCCGCAATTGCATTTTGCAGCAACATGGTTGAAATTGGTTTATTTCCTCTTGCTATACTGCGGGCCATGTTTACATTCGAGCACACTCGTGAGTTTGAATGGTGAAGCTCATCTGCAGACCTACTAGAAAACATCCGTCTGGGTGTGCGAAGTCGGAAATGGCTTCACACGTGGTACAACGAGTAGGATGTTGGTTGTTGTAAAATGTACTCTATATAGTAATATCACTTAATCAAGTCCTTTCTAATACTTCACACTAGGAAAAGTAAGAAAAGTATGTATGATTCATGCCTATATCGTATCACATAAATATCGGTATGGGGCACTAAAATACCGGTATTGTATCGGAAGTGAAAAAGTGTTATCAGGCAACTCGATGTTTTAGTGTTAGGGGGGTTTGTTTAAAGTGTCCACCACACCCCAACAGTCATTACTGGACCTGAAGCTACTGGCACATTCTCATTGATCTCCACAACAACCAGAACAGTCAGACTCTCTTTCAAAGAGGTTCATCACTGCAGATGAGCAAGGCATTTGTCATTCTGCTCGTCACCCACCTCCTGGGGGGGGTTGTGGAGAAACAACCGTACGGTTGGGGTTAAAATACGGACAAAAACATCACGTCGACAGGCGGGTGGCCCTTACGTATCTGCTGATGATGTTCCGGAGAAGGCTGAGATCCATCCTGGGAGACGGCTGCGGCTACAGACTGCCGCGACAGAGGAGGCTCGATCTACGTGAGGCGCTACCTGGAAAAGCGGACGCTTCCAGCCGGATCCATCTTTCTCTCTGTGTCCGCCAAACACCTCCAACAGCAGCCTTGTTGCGGGGAGCCGCGGTCTCTCTATCTCTCAGTCACTCCGCTTCTGTGATTTTCATGGCATCCCAGGAAGACCCACACAGCGACCGTTGCCATAAAAAACCGTTACTCCGGCGTCGCTTAGCGCATTTCAGCAGCTTCGTCTGTTGTTTATTCATTTATTTTTACAAACTCCGATTCATTTTGCTGTAAATTCAGCGTTTGAAAAACCCCCCCAAAAAAGTGAGCAAGTGTTTCATCCTCAGAAGAGATGCCTTTCAGCGGAGACGGAGCGGAGCGTGTCTCCACTCTCTGGTGTAAACCGAAGCGGTCGGAGCCGAGCGTCGACGGCGCGCTCAGCCGTCAGGTGACCGTGCTGCGCATGCGCACGCACATTCCTCAGTTCTCCAACGTAAACAGCGTCTGATGAGGCGAGCCCCCTGCTCATCTGGAAACAAGAGAAAAAGCAGCTGTCCGCCAGCACTGCGTTTTATCTTTTAGTCCAAAACTTATTCAGA
>JAVLVB010000560.1:204894-243755 GCA_032876305.1 Orestias chungarensis | reverse complement strand
ATATATATATATATATATATATATATATATATATATATATATATATATATATATATATATATATATATATATATATATATATATATATATATATATATATATATATATATGAAGGGAGAGGCGGAAATGACAACCTGAAGAGGGCAGAGACGTTAAGAGAACAGAGACTGTGGAACGTAACTCATAAACAATAAACAGGAAGAGACATCTTTCTAAAAACAAGTTTAATTTCATGATTATAAATGAATAAATTAACTAACACAATATAATAAACGAAAATGACAATATCTAGTATTTAAACAACAAAGACATTATCAAGACGAAAACAAAAAGAGCTCTAAATAGAATGGAATAGAATACAAAGCCTTTTATAGTCATTATACACATTGTATAACGAGATTGCAGGACCACTCCTTTCAGTGCCGTGCAGAAAATGTCAAAATAATATATACAGAAAATACACAATGTGTAAAAATCTGCTGAAAATAAACAATGTATAAGAATATGAAAACATATACAGAAAAATAACTTTGTAGATAATTAGACAGTCGTGGTGAGTTTGAACTTTGAAATAAATATAGAATAAACATCAAATATTGCATTGATGGATAGTTTTAAATGAAAGCAGGTCAGTTTCTTATAGTCCTGCTGTCCAATTAAAAATGGAGAGCAACTGAAAAGTTTCTTTGGAAGAATAACTCCCCCATAGAGTTCATACTTCAATGTGCTAACTGCTGAGTTAACTGCTTATACTGGAGGAAAATGAGTGGCAGTTGCTGTGTCAGTAAGAGTATCGTACATTTTGAGGCATTTTTTCACTTACAGAAGCTAACGCTGACTCAAGAAGGTTCATGCAACAGAAGAAAAAGGAAGGAGAAATGGACAAATCCGCCAAGTCGCATTTGCTGACAAGTTGTACAGAGGCTGCTACACTACTAAAATATTTATACGGGAGATTTTCACTACACGTTTTTGTTGTACTTTTCATCAGAACAGCTCTCGCAAGCAGCTGAGACTGCATTGCTGTCAGCACAACTCCCAGATCCTATTATACTGTACACATAAAAATGATCCCCATATCTGGTTTCTCTCTCGGAAAATTGTGAATATGAGGAATCTTGCAGACAACATCAATATTAAATGAGCAGTTGTCCCGTAAAAACCTTTAGAATCTGCTCTACAGAGGAATGAAGACTTTGCTTAAATGAACTGAGTGGACTATTAATTTAAACGTTTATTATTAGCATTTAGAATTTAAAGCCTGCACTTGTGGTGATGTTGGGAATGTGTTAAAGCTCATTTTTGGAAACAATGCAAAATGTGCTTGTTTAAATTTACAGAATGGAGTTATCAACGGAAGCAAGCTGCATGTCACGTTGTGAGATCAGCCGATAATTGCATTTGGTGAGAAATTGAGAGAAAGGAGTGTGACAAAGTGCAAACCCACTAACACATGTTTCTGAGTAAGGAGAACATTTCTGAGGAAAGCAGCAGAGAGGCCCTCGTAAACTTTGGAGAAATTTCTAAGCTCTACATCTCAGATAAAAGAATCTCCTGAATCATTGGTGGTTTTCTTCACTAACACGGCCTTTATAGAGGAGCGTCAGACCAAAATTGTGGTTGCAATTTCCCACAAGCTGTGTAGACCTTTTTCCACATGTGGGAGAAGGTCCTTTGGTCAGATGAGAGCTAGACTGGAGTCTTCGACTGAGATTGAAAAATATGTGTTGAAAAACACAAAAACCCTTAACTAGCCATGGCCACATTTAAACATGGTGATGGCAACATCATGCTGAGGAGATGTTTATCTTTTTGTGTGGAAATCTGGTCGGATTTGATGGGATGCTGAATGGAGCTGAACACACATGAATGCTGTAGGAACAGATAAAAAACTGAAAACATACAGACAGAGCCTCAATGAACGATGTCAAAGATGGCCCAAAGATTACACCTGGAGTTAATTTAACTCTGTGGAAGCACTTTAAAAAAACCTGAACTAAAAAAATTTCTCTTTAAATCTATGACCATGTTAATCTGTAGTTAATCTTCTTTCATTTGGCAATTATTTCTTTATTTGTGTTTTTCGGTTATATGAAAAAAAACATAATACTTTTTAATTAAGTGTTTCTAACTTGTGGGGAAAAAATTGTGAAAAAGTTAAAGGGATTTATAAACTCTTCTGACAATTGAAGAGATTGAAAGCAAACTTTCTGGTATTTGGCGCCATCTACTGGACGTTGTCCACAATCACACAAATTGGCAAGTGAATGCAATGGCTCAGTTACTACGTATTCAGGTAATTTACTCACAAATTATATTTCCTGAGTACCTCTAATTAGAGAACTGGCAATGTTTATCCAGTACCACGCGAGAGCAAATTAAGACACAGTGACAATTAAGTGCAACATGTTTTGTTTTTAGTTGATTAATTCACACCGCTGGAACAGTTGCTGACACCTTAGACTTGTTTGTAGTCTTGTGATTCACTGAGTTTTGTAGCATGTTCAGTTCAGCGTGGTTGCAGGGTTGTGTGACCTCTTGCCTCCTGTCTGAGGTTAGCTGTTGCCACTGATTCATCCTGCAAGACTAATATTCCTCACACGTGTGAGCTGCACAACTCTGGGCACAGATAATAGGTGTGTTTTTGTCTCTGGTGGTGCTGATACACGTCACATGCCATCTCTTCATGCCCGGTCCTGGTGCCAAGAGAGGGGCTTAAACCTGCGTCTGGAGATGGGAGTTGTGAGATCCCAGGGAGCGCATGCTTGGCACCGCGAAATAGGATTTGGGAAGGACCGAAGCAATAAAGCGAGAGGGAGAAAGGCGACTGCCAAGTCCTCTCTGAGGATTTGGTAACCCCCTCCTCACCCCCATAAACAAATAGTTTGAGTCCTCACACACACATGTGGGGGTATGAAAGAGAGGATTTTGAGGATAGAAAAGACAGAGACGGAAATTTAATGAGAGCAACAGTGATTGGAGCAGCCCAGTGACCCGAACATGTGTTCCTCACCAACTCCTACAACTCTCTAATCCCGCCAAGGCTTCTTCAGGTGCTTCCTGCCCACCTATGCCACCTTATCCTTGCTCACATAAGCAGTGACATACACAGGCTACATACTTCTCTCACCCACATGCGAGATCAGCACACCATTCTTCAAAAGTGACAACATAGACAAGAAAACGCACCGACTGTAGGAGGAGTTGGGGAGGGGAAGTTAATGGGTGGGACTTCCCATTCGGCTGTCAAGAAGGTGATTGATTTTCCGCCCCTCTGTTATCGAGGCCAGCAGCCACGAGGACCCTGTCCAACACTCGCAGAGCTATCAGCGGCTCCATGGGCCGAAAATAGGCCTATCAAGCCTCATCTGTCTGTCTCTCTGCGTCACGTGGTCATTACGAATATCTAAACGGCATAACTGGCTGCGCGTTTGCATGCAGGAGAGTCAGTCAGAGGATGCACACAGCAGAGAAAACACAGCTGATGGAGCAGGGGGCATTTTAGTCTGACTGGAGGAAGTAAGTGAAATCTGCCTAGAACGAGGGGTTTGCGAGATTTTGTAATTTTGCAGCGACATAGAACGATGAAAGAAAATGTGCCATCAACACTGCACTGCTGTTTGTACGAGTGGAAAATGTATTAAAGTAAAACCTCCGAATCTGCTTGTCTCAACCTGCCGTTCCACCCCTTACCTTTTGATCCCAACCCTTTCCAACTCCCCCTGTTGAGTGATTTCTTTGCTTTTTTTTTCTCTTCCAATTTTCCACAAAAAGGACTTCTGCAATTTTGCCATTACTCATATTATTGCTGGTGGCTGCAAAGCGAGTCTTGGCTCTGTTCCTCGGGGGTAATTGGAAACTGCAGGTGTGAGAGGGCACATTAGCATACCCAAGCCTCGCACAGCACACTGTTTCAGCCCTAATGGCAGCGTGAAAAATACATCTATCACACTAATGCTGAAAAGATGGATGTGCGCTGCGGTCGCACTGCAGAGGCCAGTCATAAAAATGCGATGGCCTGTGGCGTTAGCGAGCCGCAGGACCCTTTGCCCAAAGTGTTTCGACAGTATTTATGCTCAACTGTCTGAGACGTGGTAAGACAGAGAGAATATGGTGGGCATCTGAGACATACTCAAATATTTGGGAAATTTCCCTTAGAAATGTGATTTTTTATTCAGTAAAAACACACAATTCTTCAATGGGACAAAAAAAAAAAAAAAAAGGTTTTACAATGAATTGTGAAGGCCATTCGACTAAGCACGGCTCAGCTTTTAGAATTACTTATATTAGTTTAAATCGCATTGATTGAAAGAGCGATCAAAGAGAAACTGCAGAATAAGCCAAAAAGGACTTCTATATTCACTGTGTGTGTGTGTGGGTGGCCTACAGTTACACCTACTAAAAATATTTAACAAACAAAATGAAGTTCATTCACAATTTCTTTAAGTGGTCGAAATGAATGAATCCCCGAAATTAATTCAAGAAGTACAAAAAAAAAACGATTTTTGTAAAAACGTTATCCCAATTAGAATAAGCACTGCCTGCTACCTTTATTGACTACATCTCCACATACTTAAAAACCAGACGTGGTTTCAGTTAATCAGTCTAAGGCTTTGTTTTTGTTTGTTAGAAAATACCTGGAGCTTTCTTGGAGATGTCGTTAAGTGGAGATATTTCACTGCAAGTTGTGGCTACCACTACCTTGCTTTTAAGAGGAACAATCTTATAACTGCTAATTATTGTACAATTTGAATTATTTTATTCTGATGATAAATGTTTGCATCAACTATAAAAAGATCTTTGATGATAAATTTATGATCGTCATTCTTGGTGCGAAGAGAAACCTACTGTAGTCCCCCTGCTAATTCTGGGGCCTTAAGTAGCAGTCTAATTTGGTTGTGCCTTGCCCTAGTTCTGATTATATAATAAGTGCTTAATGTACCTAAAAACATAGAGAATGTTAGGCGATGTGTTTCCTAGACCAAACAAAATAAACTATCTATTCTATCAATCTATTCTATGAACAATTTCTTATTATCAAGATTATCAGACATTATCAGACTGTAATGTGCCACTGAATGATATTGTACGTATTCAACTTAATTCTAGCAGGTTCAAATGTACATATAACTGATGTATGTATGTTTTTGTACTATTAAATAAGTTACATCATAAATTTGAGGTGAGTTAAATTCAATCTATTTAAATAGCTGGCCTTTATTGTACACAACAGATCACTGATATTACCGAGTGGGAATGACTATTATGTAAAGTATCATTATCTCTAGTTTGACAAGAATGAGAACTTCCCCAAAAAAATTCTGTTTACTGATTAATGTTTATAAATATGCAAATATGCACCTCTTTGGAGTAAGGGGAACCAGAAAACCACAAAAAAAACCCCTCTCATTCCTCTGTCTGTCAGGTAAAAAATATCCAAATGCACAAGCATTTTAAAGAAACCAATTTGTCAAATCTAATTGCAGGATATTTTGTGTAAATCCGTGCACAATGAATCACAGTTTTTCCATCAGAAAAGAAAAATTTAAAGCATAGCAACTAATTTCTTCTAAGGAAGCAAAATAATCACCCATTTGGACCCCCCACCAAGTGTGCATGAGGGTGTATGCTCCTTCAGCCTGCTAACCATATTATCAAATGGAAGGGGCACAGAAGTCTGTATGTGTTATTACCATATCACACACACACATGAAAATGCAAAGAACTGCACATTTCTCTTTGTCTTGTCTTCATTTTTTTATTCTTGTCTATATGGCGGAGCTATAACAGCTTGTTAAACAGTGACATCCATTGACTCCCAGGCCCCCTGCGGAGCACGTCTCCCTGCAGTCGAGACTGCATGCACTCCACATGTGCCAGCCGTCACTCCACGTCTTCAGGAAAAGCTGTGGTTACTCCACTGTGAGCAGCCTGATCTGTGCTCCAAGATCAGGCTTGTATTTCGAATGTAGAGAAGGACAAACAAACAGATTGATGCTGAAAAAGATGGAAAACTGTCAAAAAAAAAGAAAATAAAAATGAAAATGGATAGCTTGAAAGTGGGTTTATAAAGACTAACCCTACTCTGTCTAAAGGTACCCTAATGACCTGTGTGACGAGTGCATCCTCAGAACTGTCAGTTGCAAATGGCAGAAGGTGTTTAAATTAAAATCAGATTAAACGGATTTAAAATCCATTTTCATAATTAATTTAATTTCTAATAAACACTAAGTATCAGAATATTATAAATATTTATAAAATACAAATATGCAGCAGTGTTAGTGCATTTTAGTTGTGAATCTATTTAGTATAATAAATGCCCCCACTTGCAGTGTTGCATTAAATTATGGAAAAATATGGTAAAAAAACCACAAAAAAAAACATGCATCATTTAAATTTCATTATAAAGTTAGTGGATTTATTGCATGGATTTCCTGGATTAGTTTTTTGTTTCTAAAGTTTCCATTTTGGGTTTTTATTTCTTTAATAAATGAAAACATACAAATTAAATCTGAGTCGTTTGTTTTGAATAATCTTGTTAACCTTAGCAGCTGGTGAAGACTTGGTTTCCTCACTTCCCCTTAAAATAATAAAAAATGTGGGATGCCATTGTTTGCAAATTCTTAACTGGATATATTTTGGAGATACCCTCCAATGGTGATGAAAGTAGCTTTGCCAGTGAGAAGTAAGTCTCTCAATATTATCACCCTGCCTCCAATAAAAGATGCTTGGTAATAAACTTTTGAAAGTTTTCAAATGGATGCAACTCATGTACTCAACACGATTTTTCAGCCCATGAATGCAATCAAAATCCTTTTATATCTGCCACTGAAGATGTTGATTCTAAACATAAGTGTGGTCTTGTTGTTTTCAGCCTTTTGCTTCTCATTTTACAGGGCGTGAAAATAATCAAATCACTGTTTTCTGGCTCCTAAAGGGCAAAATGTAAGAAAACAATCAACAACAAACAAGCACTCTGTGTACAAACCTATATGTTTGGAAAGTTAATAAATTGTTTCAAAAAAGAAAAAAAAAAATACGCCAACTCATGGAAAATGTTGAGTACATTTAATTATCAACAGTACTGCAAAGTTAAACAATTACATTTGTTGCATCCAGAAAAATCACATAAAAAAAGCAATAACAAAAAGCATAACATATAATTTGTTGAAGTGCATATTAAGAGAAGGTAATTCCTGCATAAACTTGACAATTAAGAGAACATTAAGATAAATCCATCCATCCATCCATCCATCCATCCATCCATCCATCCATCTATCCATCCATCTATCCATGATTTAAAAAAAAATACATTGATCCATTTTCTATGCTTACACTATCTTGTTTAGGGTGAGTCAGTTTGATTTCAACCCAAGCATTTAAAAAATAAAAACACAAGTTGGAAACCAGGACACTGCACTGAACAAGTATTAATACCCCTTTAACCTTTTCACATATTATCGTGTAACAGTCACGACAGTGTAGAACCACATATTGCTATTGCCTCAAGCTCAGTCTGGTTTGATGGTGAGCATCTACACAAATTTATTTTAAACTCTTGTCACGGCTTCTCAGTTGGATATGCGTCTAGATTTGACTTGGGCATTCGTACGCATAATTTTATTGAAAGTATATCCCCTGTTAGCTCCAGTCGTATGTTTGGGGTCATCATTGTCCTGCTGGAAGGGAAACCTCTGAACCCAGTCAGGTTTGTGCTGCTTGTAGGAGGTGTGCTTGCAGGAACCTCAGTCAAGCATCTGATCGGTGACAACCAGCTTCTCTGGCCCCAAAGGAGAAAAGGAACCCCATAACATAATGCTGCCAACACCTTGTTTTGTGGTGGGAATTATGTCTTTAGGGGGAAGCTACTTTTTGCCCTTTTCTATATCAAAGCACCTTCTTCAACACCTTTGCTGCATCAACTGCATAACTTGTTGCAAACCTAGAACAGGACAACTTGTGACATCTGTCAAACAATAACATTCTTCTTGCTAATCTTAAATAAATGCCAGATTTGTTGACTGCATGAATAAAAGTTATTCCAATTGACACTACCAGCTGTGTTCGCTGAATGTTTGATTAATACTCTCAGGTCCAGCCAGATTAGTTGGACTAAGTGGCTCGCCAGACTCTTTCCATTTTCAGGTGATGGATTAAACTCTGCAATATCTTTATCCCCGACCTGTCTGCTATGTTTATTATCTTCTTAATGCTGTTGGTTCACATGTTCTCTCTAACAAACCTCTGAGACCTTCAGACCTGGTCCAATCCTGAGACCCATACGGATGGATTTCTATCAAAGGAATTAATTGCAGAACATTTTCCTAAGGGTATTAAAGATTTACCATTTACAATTTTTCCATCTGCTCTTAGTTTTATCCATATAAAAGAGTCTTCATTATATTCATCATCTGTGGAAGTAGTCACATTTGGGATTCAGGTAACACAGCCAGCATTGCTGCTGAACGTAAGAAAGCAGCAGGTGTGTATCTAATTTAAATGTGGACTGTCCTTTAAATCACACATCTTGCCATGTCCACAGATCCATCCTCAAAGTGTGATGAAAACATACACAGCATGTGAGCCGTCGGCCTCTTGGGTTTGCTCACTTATAGGTGTCAGAGTGTTCATGTGTGTTCGCAGCACATGTATTTGTCTGCATGTGCTTCGCTTGCCGGAGGTTTGACGCTCCCGTGCCGACTTACTGCGAGGGATTATTAGGGGCTTCTCGGTTACCACGGTGAGATGATTATCACAGTGGCTGTCCTTTGATCTTAACAGGGACAGCGGCGTCAATCAAACAGGAGGTTCTCAGGGACGAGGGAGAGAGGCAGCGCGGCTGCGAGCATCAACATGTGCTGGACGCTCGCTCAGGGCCGGGTGTTACATGTGACGCTCATGTGTTGATGTCTTGCGTGAATCAACTGTCAGCTGTTGGATGGAGGGGACAAAAACCTTTTTTTTTTTTTTCTTCCACCAGAAGATGAGTGAATTTATGTTATATGGAAATAAAATATGGCTCTCGCCCCCCTCCTTGCCTCCAGATGGTCCCTGTGGAGAGAGGGTGATTATCTGGACTATCTGAGACAGGGAACCTGAGAGTGTTGATGTTGGGTGGGCAGTGCGGTACCACGCCAAGTCTCCTGTCCCCAGGAGCCTGAACACGATCCCTTTTACCTGCCCCCACTGTCTCTCTGGTCCTCCGCCCTCCCTCCACCTCCTCACCACCGGCTTGACTTACTGCAGCTCCCCACAGAATGTCTCCACCCTGGGATAGACTTTCTCCCTCCTGACAAGGCACGGCCTGGATTACAGGAATACCTGAACTCGCTGGAAGACGGTGACAAGTGAGACAAAAAAGACGGGAAAAGCAAAGAGAGACAAAGGGAGGTAACTGCTTAGGTGCGTAACAGTCTGCAGGGATAAGGTGATAGTTGGGAAATTAGTAGAGCATTCTGTTCCAAGGTTGTATTTAGGTACCCCATAAATAAATAACAAGAGGTCAACGCTGATGAGGCCGTCATCTTTCTTGATTTTCAATCTTCAGCTCCATCTTTTCTTTCTTTCTATTGCTATCTTTCTTTCTCTCCTCACCCCTCTCGTCATCGTTCTTGTTCCTGCCAATCAGGCCGTGTCTTTAGTTTCTTTGCCTCAGTTTGATCAGAGTTTATCAAAGCTGTCTGTCAAAGCCACAGGGGTCAACAAGCGATGCTGATGGACCAGAAAGCGCAGGCAGAGCCAAACAGGGATCACGATCGCGGAGATGACGGATCGAAACCTGAAGAGCTGCTGCTAAAACCTCCGTCAGAGGAAAGAAAATATGATAAGCTAAGATTATTATAACAAGCGGCTTCATAGTTTAACAGGATCTGCACAAATGTTTGAGAGGACTTTTAAAGTGGACACCGTTAAAATTGAATACAAATCTAACTGATCATGCCAAATGTCAAACAGCTTGCACAGGCCGGACACAGTTTTAAGAAAAGTATTTTGAAAGTGTCTTAATTGTCCAAAAAATATTTAATTCTCCAAAAAAAAAAAACTTTTAAAAGACAGGCTCATATATTCTCATGTAAAATTATTGATTCAATATATTTTTTTAAGATCAACTTTTGTAAACATTTTGATATACCTTTAGAAACTGAAATAGTGACATGCATCACCATAGAGATCTGGATTACTTGAACAAAGAAGACTCACAAGGCTGTGGTCAATACACGCATCTTTCATGAAATAATTTTTTAATTACTCTGCTATGATAAACAATCCTTATTCCAAACCTACACAAATTTTAAATGTACGGGTCGATCCACTATGTTATACTGCTCCAACCAGGCAGTCGTGCATTCACTCGTTAATATAAAATACAAGGAATGCATTTTTTCAAATTGGAAATAAGATTTTTCTTGTAAACTGCCTTGAGATCACATGTGTTGGCACTGTCTAAATAAATTGAATCTATTAGGCATTAAAGACAGTTACTTACAAGTGTTTTGGTGCCTTTTGACATTACTTTATTTATAAATTTCCATAGACTGCGCGCTTTCTTTTTCCGCCCCCCCCCTCTCCTATTAACACCTTAATGGATCCATGCTAAGAACGTCTTAATGTATAAGTGCAATATTTAATTTAAATAACTGCTGGTCACATTTGCTCAGTAACTTACCTCTTCCTTGGACAACCATTGACAAGATGCATAAAAATATCCTTGTTTGTTTGTAGGTAAGTTTGTACCAGGTCAGTCCATTAAAAAATTATTTTGTTGCACTAGATAATTTTCACAGGGAACAATAAAAAAAATCCATCCTTTAATATGAATGTGGAAAAAAATATGTTATTATTTAAGAAAATCATTGGAAACAAAAATATTGACATCCCTAACAGTTACTATGAAGTAAATATACTAGATGTATTTTTATTTTTATTTTGCTTCTCAAGATGGCAATTAAAGAACTTTTAATAAAACAATTAATAAAAGTAATGGTATAAGGAGTCCCATTGTTTCTAGTCAGTCCTCAAAAAGAAGACGAATAAGTTTACCTTTATTAGTTAATCTTTATTAGATAATATTCATGGTTTGGATTTCCAAAATTAAAGAGCTGCAACATTTTCTTTTGGGAGATAACGTTACTGCAACAAAAGCAAATACTAATAAATATTGAAATAAAATTATTTTAATTTATAGCGTTTTAAAAACCTTTGCCAAGTGTATCGATACATGTGAAGGGAGCTGAGTATATATTAGGCCATCATTTAGTTTGTTTGGCTTTTTAAAACGTTCCTTCTTCATGTCCCCAGTTTCTCCTCCAAGCATCCACATCCACTTGGAAATCACTTTGACACTCGGGTTCAGTGTTAAATAGCTTTGATTCTAAAAATGATATTACAAGAAACAAGTTAAATAAATATGTATCAATTTGTATGGCCATCTAAATACGTGGTTTTACTGTTAATTGTAATTATAGAACCAAATATCTTAAATAACTTAAATAGTGTTCACATGCCTAGGTAAATCAAAGGTGATTTATAGTCTAGAAAATTAAACAGTTTTTGTTTTATAAGATATGCATTAAATTTGCAATAGTCTTGTTTTTTTTATATTAGTAACAGAAATAGTAACGCCGCCCACATTTGTGCTCCTTCCTTTTGTCTTTGATTTTGCTGTAAATAAATGTAACACACCTCTAGAGGTGATAACCTTTAATGGACTTCTTGACGATTTGAACGGCAATTAATTCCCGTTACATCACCCTTCATTTATACAGTACGCACTAAGAATGTATTCTACTTCATTTTAATGTAAAATTAACAAGTGAGTAATCTTTGTGTTTTTCACTTCTGCAGTGGGTTATGGAGAAACACTGCTGTTCATTCAAAAGAGGGCTGCGTAACCAAACTTGCAGGTGATGCTTTGCTCTCACTAACATGATTACTTTCTTTCCACACAACATGTAAATATATTGTGTTTCTTAACTTTGAAAAGCTAAGCCTATCGCATACACCGTCTTGTTTTTCTTTCCCCCCATCAAATTATTAATCTTTGGGGACAGGGCAAAACGGTCGGAAAATTTTAAGTATTGCTAATTTCAACAGACATTTTCAACAGTTAGTGAAAAACGCAGTGGTCAAGCTGTGACACAAGAAAAAAAAATCTGCACCTGGTAATTGCCGCAACACCCACTGACCCATGAGCAACCTGCATCAGCATACACCTTAAAAAAATTGCTTCATAGTTAGTGCATTATTGTTTCAGTGATGGCGGAGAGGTTGCCTTGCCTGGCCCTGGGTGGCATCATTAACACAGGCTGGAGCAACACGTTTAAATCAGATGGCTTTGTCACAGGTGTAACTACTGCTGTTCATGCATGTGATTAATGTCCCCTTCTTTGATTAATTTCCTACGTTGGCTGAGAAGCCCTCGCATTTGTGATTAATGAACCTGCCGTCCAATATAATAAAATACAAGTCTGGTAGGTGCTTATTTTATTTCTTTCTCTTTTTTTCATTTTATACATACATGCATGTGTGTAGAGGTGTGCTCACTTTGTTTGCCGCTGTGCAGCATCCTTTAAAAAAACCCAGAGCTCTGTCAGTGAGGACAGCAAAAGGTCAGGTAGGAAAAAAATTAATGCTTCATGACAAAAAAGAAAAGCAAAAAACACTTTCAAAAAAAGGGAGTTATGATTATTTTAAAGCTGCAAATGTGCCAAATGCAGCCTTGCAAAACTATCCACACCCCTTGGATTAAAAATAAAGTTCTATCATTGTATAAGCATCTTTTTTAATTTGTGAGATTTATTGCAATCAGCAAACACACAGAATTATAAGAAGTGGAAGGAAAAAGTCGGGCAATTTTAAAAATTTATTTTAATAAACAAAAACTTTAAAAGGTTTGCTGCCACTTTTACTCTAACGCCCTCAAAAACAGCCTTCAATGCAACCAGCTATTGTTACAAGTAAACAGATTTGTAAATAGAGTTAATTTAATTATCATCTCACCATGGTCATCCAAACACCTTTGCTAATCCCTCACAGTCAGTTAGCTCGGGATATTCCTACCATCTGCAAGGAAATCGCATGCAGATAAATATGTGTGCTCAGAACAAAAACAAATATAAAGACTCTAAAGCAAGCAAACAAAAAGACCCAACAACTTACATGTGGGGTTTGTTTTCGTCACACCTTCACATTTTTAGGACAAATCTGTAGGCAGTACAAAATTTGAGAATGAAAGAATCATACACCTTCGCATAAGACATACACCTGATGCCTCTTACATTAAATGGCAGCCACCGCTCAGTTAGCTGGATGAGAAAACATTTGGCTCCTTCTGCAGAAATTAATACAATAAAAGCTTCTTTTTAAAAATATAAAATAGCAAGATGAAACAAAACAAAAGGTAAATGGTAAATACACTATTCACATTCCTGCAGGCTTTAAAAGGATGCATTGTTTTTAAAAATAAAGATTACTTAAAGTCTAAAGAAAATTTTGTGTAAGTACCTTCAAACAGAGGCCATCTCCGTAGAGCTTAATCTTATCCAGCTGTTTTGTGACGGCCACAGAGGTTTCTTTGAGACGATAATTAAATAAAAATCATCATGAAAATAAAGCAGACAGTAGACGGTCTAGGGGAACACTCGTGGACAGGTTTAAAGCACAATTAAGTTGTTAACCAATATCCAACACTTTGAACATCTCTTACAGCCCTGTTTCATCCATTTTTAGAAACTGAAAAGAGAATAGCCCCAGAAGTTTGTAAATATGAGAAACAGCCAAGTGGCCTGTTATACCTCTGGGAGAGCTGGTGAGATGTACAGCAAGTTGAATAATCTGACAAATGGGCAACTGTTAGTTGTGCTCTAAGCAAAACTGTAACTTTATGAACCATTGATGAGAAGAAACCCCTGCTGAAAAAACCCAGTTCACTATGACGGACTACTTTGACATAAGATCCTTATAAAAAGCCTCCAGTTTGTTATTTTAATGTGACATACTGGGAACATTTTCATGAAGTAGCAAACACTCCTGGAAGGTAATGTATTCTGGTTTCAATTATTCAAGAATGAAGATGGAAAATGTGTGAAACCTAAAAATCTATGTTCAGTATGTAGATTATGCTTTTGAAGGCTATTATTTTTATTACTTACAAGGAAGAAATATACATCTTGGTTTACCCCTCAGTGTTGACCTTTTGATGTATAAGTTGATATTTTCTCCTTTTGTCCAATCTCCTCTCGAGTCTCTTCTCTTCCTTCCTTTGCCATTTTCCCAGTGGTGACAGAGACTCAGGGATCTGTAATTAGCTGCTTGACCCAGGGGTTGGGTTGTGTGACCCCGGCAGCCGCGAAGCGCATATCCCGGCTGATCAGATGAGTAATTCTCAGGGATCAGTGGTTGAAAGACAGCCGCCTCCGCACCTCAGCCAACTCAGTCACTCTAGCCAACCCCTCGCAAAGACGGGCACGGTTACAGAGCCCAGCTGGCGAGGTCCAGACGAGCTCTCAAACACCTGTGTGGGCCGTGTACAAACATACAGACGGATGCTTTTTGACTGCGTTTGACGGTGATGTTGCTGCAAAATATATTACCTGTCAGTGAAGGATCGGGAAGGAGGTGTGGGTGGCTCCGGGGGCTGGTAATATGACCCCATTAGGGGAAGGATAGGGGAGGGAGGGGATGGGAGACGAAGGAGGAGCAGCGCTGGCCCTTGGTCAAGTGCCTTGTACTCTGCAAACAGGTGGCATCTAGTTACACTTTACCCGAGAAGCCGGGTCTGAAGAGTGGATTAAGAAAAACAAGCAAGGACCCCCAGCCTGCCTATTCCACTAAAGATGGACATTCTTTGGTTAATGAAAATGTCCCATTTTATTATTTACATTAACAAGTAGGTATCCAGTGCTTTTAGAAGTTGTAGTAGGTATCCAATGCAATCCTACCAAAAAAAATAAATAAATTTAAAAAAGAAGGCTCGACAACTTGGTCACACCTCGCAGTTAGTGCAAAGCATTAAACTAATGCTTTGTTAAAGCACTCCTTCAGCCTACATAATTTCATAGCAGTCTGACAGCACTTTTTGGGTTTAGAAAATGTGCCTATTCTGCCTTACAAAGGTTCACCAAATAATTCTGATTGTGACATCAAGTCTTGTCAGAAACACCCCTCAGGCCATACCATACAGATTTCTGACATTTAGTTTTGAATGTATGCGTGCAGGAATGACTAGATGTGCTCCGGACGTACCAGACCTTCTACTACACAAATAGGTGAAATCAATCTATTGATGATTCGTCTGTGTAATCTAACTGTGGTGGACAAAAGTAAATTTCAGTGCATCTGCATTTAAAACACCGGAAGTTGTTGGGTTAAAAACTGACTGGTATCCACAAGTTTTTGTATTTTAACCCACCTTCGCAAAACCCTCAAATCCACTCTGAAAAAAATGTAACATTTTAGCCATGACTTTAGACATGTGGAGAAAAAAAGCAGACTATGATCACACTCACAACACGACTAGGACCAATTATTGTCATTCAGCAGTTTTAGTCTTTCGTTGTTTGTTATATTTTGGAGAAAAGGACTGTTTTAGTAACATCAATCTTCCTTTGGTGCGTGTGGCACTGATACCTTTGCATTGTTGGATAACTTTAGCTTCTGCTCTAACTAGTGTTTTAGCTGAAGGATCATTAAAAGAAGTGTCAAGAAAATCTTACTAGTCTAGCTAAACTTGTTTGTTTTTTTTATTTGTTTTTTTACTTTAATCAACACTTTACATCTTTAACAGATGTAAAGTGTAACCCCCAAAAAACAGAGTAATTTATTTGTTTGAGGATGCTTGCATTTATACAACAAGTTTATTGCAGATTTTTTACCCTTCCCAACAGATTTGTTTAAATCTCCGTTGGGTAATGCAGAAAGAACCTGAGATATTACCAGGGGTGTGCAGACTTTTGATATAGAAAGGGAAGGAGGGGGTCATAAAAGACTCGCTGGGATAGATGTTCACCTGAGACAGTGCAGTCACTGACGCTCTGGGGGCATCCAGCGTGACCTGAATGCTGACACTGTTTGAAGTTGGAGGAAAAACATTAAACAAAAGCGTCTCGATCTGAAATTATTGCCCTCGGGGTGGAAGGAAGAGATGGGAAGTAATGGAGAGGAGGACGGACGGAAGACAATAAAAAAAAAGGACACTTTTTCCACAGGCCGGCGTGAAAGTTCAGCCCAGGTGTTTTAGTAGGCCTGTTCTGTCATCTTACCCTTCTCTACGTCTCCTAAGTCGTCGTGTTTACACAAGCTGTTACTGCCGTTTCCCTGTTGTCTAACCCGCCACTGCTCTTCCTCCATCTTTCCTGTCTTTCTTTGTCTCTTTTCCTGCTGGTTGGAAATCTGTGAGGCTTGCTCATCGGCGCCAGCGTCTGTTAATCCCCTCCCAAAGCACCTTAGCAACGCTAGGAATTTAGAGATACTAAAAAAAAAACACAAACACAAACACACACACACACACACACACACACACACACACACACACACACACACACACACACACACACACACACACACACACACACACACACACACACACACACATGCATGAATGCATGCAAGAAACAACAACTGTTCTTAACACTGGGCTCGTATTGGCAAGAGTGGCCACATCTTGAGATGTGTGTGTATTTTCCATAAGTAGTTCGTAACAATCTGGAAGGGTGTGATAACCAAAGGATCTCTCAAGAGTGTGCATTCGGTGTGTGAGCGTGTGTGCAAAGAGAGAGCGCAGTTTTTTTTTTTTTGTGGGAACACCAGAAACCTGGTAATCACTGCATGTAGTCACCTGAGAAGCTCATTATCTTGTGTCTGTGCGTGTTTTTTTTTTTTCTTTGTCCTCTCACTGTTCGCCATATGAGGCAAAAAAAAAAGAATAGACAAATTATTGCATGGCTTATGCTTTTATGGGTCCAACTTTGATGTTGTTACTCAAATGTTTTTTTGTTGTTGTTTTTTTACAGAACAAAATCAATAAAGCAAAGTTACAACACTCACAGGAATTAGGACGTCAGTTATTTTTCCATTTATTGGTTTTGTAGTTTTTTCACAACAACACAGATCACCCTTCCACCTCCTGCTTTTCTCTACCCAAAATCAATTACTTAAGGGGCGATAGTAAAATAATTGAGGGCACATTTAGACCTTGGAATTAATACATATTTTAAATGCTATAACTTTTTCCCCCAACTTTTAACTTTGAATTGTTAATTTACTCCTGAATAACAAAAGCACCTTTTATCTTCATCTCATTATTTTTAGGCAGGGAAGAGGATTTGACAGTCTATTTAATTTGTAATTTTTTCTCTCCTACCCCCCCTCCCTTCCCCGGCTAAAACTAATCAAAACCTTGTCATCAGCTGGGAAACAAAATAGTGGATCGGAATCTAAACAATAATCTTTATCATTCACACTCGCATTCACCAGAAAGATGTTAATTATAACATAACTCCACATCCAGGTACTTAACGCTGTTTCCTTTATTGCGTCTCCATTAAAAAAAGCCCGGCAGAGGTTTGTTTTAAAATAAAAATTGCTCCCTCTTACCACAATGATTGAGGGTCATGGTCGAATAGCAAACAGACAGCAGAGGTTTGATTGATACCTTTCAACAAGCACTAACTCTGTGCAAGTTGACTGTCCTCTGGTTACACAGTAAATAGGAATCTTTATTATAAGATTGTGATCAAATTTGCTCATCTTAAATGCATTGGATTCTTGGAAAACATGTCAGCCGTGGGGCTAAGAGGAAGCAGACAGTGAGGTGGTTTTCTACAAATAGGACGAGGAAATCAGAGTCATTGCAGATCATCCAGTTTTTGTGTGTGCAGTGCCTTACAAAAGTATTTATAACACTTATAACACATTAATTTCTTTATATTTTGACTCATGACAACCACAAATGTCAATGTATATTATGTTATTTTTTGGGATACAACCCCCCCCCCCCCCCTCCCCCTCAGAAAGATATTAGTTACCACTCAGTGTATGTTACTTGGGCCTTTGGGCCTTCTGTGTTTACCTAAATGCTGTAAATGAGTGTCATCATTAATGTCAAATCCTCTTCTAGCATATTGCAGGTAAATTGTTAAACCCTCTTTTTGTAAGTCGCTTTGAATAAAAGCCGTTTACTAAATGCGTAAATGTAAATGTAAATATATAGAAAAAAGTTCACAAACGTGAAATAATAAGGAATAA
This sequence comes from Orestias chungarensis, assembly GCA_032876305.1. Lineage (NCBI taxonomy): Eukaryota > Metazoa > Chordata > Actinopteri > Cyprinodontiformes > Cyprinodontidae > Orestias > Orestias chungarensis. Next base: position 225,512 of record JAVLVB010000560.1, on the reverse strand, counting down.
TCTTTTTTTGTTAAACAAATCTAAATCTAAAAAAATCATACCTTGCCTTCTCATTCATTATTATAAAGAAAGCATCTTTAATGTCTGCCAAACATATATGCAATGGATATGCATACGTTTGCAAGACACTGTTTATGTAATAACAAAGATACACTAAAATCACATTTTACCAGTCAGGACTAATCTAATTTTATGTACATATGTTTTTTACTATGTGACCTTATTGAACAAGTTTATTTTTTATGGACACCGAAAGGTCAAACAAGTTCAAAACTAGCCAAGACGGAGAAAAGGGCTGCTCTATTTAACCTACATCAAATAAATTGAGGGCGATTAAAATTTACAAAGCAAAATTTAATTTTGTCTCTTCAGGTCTGTGAATCCAAAGAGGGCCCAGTTTCTCAGGGTAAAGGAAGCAAAGATCTCACCACATCCTGTCTGGGCGTTTGGACCTTCTGACTCCAGGACGGAGCATGTTCGTATGTTTAATTTTAAAAGAGACACAAATTAACGGCTGGGTTTACTATAGAAATTGTGGTAATCAGCCAATCCAGAATGACCCTGGGTACTTCTAGTTAAGATTAGCACCTCTGTTACCATTAATATCACTTCTGTTAAGAAAGTCTTCTGTAATCTGTAAGCCAAGAGCCAAGTTTATGTTTTCTTCAATTTCAGACAAAATTTTGTGGGGGGAATTTATATTGTTGGCAATCACAGTGTAAAGAGCAAGCAGAGGAAATTTTAGGATCTGATTGTCTGACATTTTCTTGAAGGCCCTTGTTCCCTTTCCTCGCAGCAGATATCTCCCATTTCTTGATGTAATGATGGCCTGTCAGTTGAGTGGAAGAGACAGGGTGCTCTCAGTAAATCACTGTGTCCGCCGGATGATCCACGTCCACTGGTGATGGTCACTTTGCAGGAAGAGACAAAAAAGACAAAGATGGAAAAAAGCCGTGAGTATTATTCGGTTCCGTTCAGTTTAGTTATATTGCGCCAATTCAAAATACGCTGACTTTACAAGAGAAATTTGTTCAATCCAGTCATACATATGTTAAGAGTCTTTTACTCTCTCACGATTGTGATTTATTAATTTATCAGTTCAATCAGATATAATCCAGTGAACCCCATTCTGAAAAGCTTGATATCTGGCATCAAGTTAATGGCCGGAGAAACTAATAGCACAGAGTTGTGATCATTAGGAACAATTTATCTGTGCCTCTTCGACATTTTGCTGTGACATACAAATCCTTCACTTGTCCCTATCGGACTTATCTAAATGACCCGGGTTGTTTATCACTTGACCCAGCGGAGTTCAAAGGTCAGCTACTTCAAGCGGCTATCAGCGGGCGCAGGTTGCAGCAGGTGCCATAAAACAGCTGTTTCTTATCCGGACTCTTTGACCCCTCATTAACCCCTCGCTGCCGCTTTGAGAATTATCACCTGACACAGAGGACAAGAAATCCTTCACAGCATCTAGTGGGCTCATGCGTTTATGTGCGTCTTTGGATGTGAGTCAGAGATTTGAGAAGTTATAAGAAACATATACATTAAATAGGTGAGAATGTATTACTACCTAAATGTTGTAGCAATTTATAATTTTTTCAATATATAAGTGTAAAACACATTATTTAAAAATGTTAATCTATTGTGTATTATGTAATTTTATGTAATTATTTTTGATGTATCGTAATATATCATTGGACAGGTCTAATTGGTCTGCAGTGATGTTGGACACATTAATCAATCAGAGGCTTTCTTTGCATGAAATGTTTTCATCACATTTCTTTTTTTTTTTTACATGTATTTAAATCATTATTGTATTAAAATGTGTCAAAAAAAGTTAAATGATAAAAAACAGATGATTTAAAATGTTTGTTGTATTAAGACTCATAATTTAATTTAAATGTTGTGTCACTATTTGCTATTTTTCCTGCTTGAGGCTGTACGGTTAACGTAGTCGATATTTCACACATCGCAGGTTTTAAAATGAAAAATTCCTCTTTTATTTGCACGAAAATCGTTTCACTCTGAAACAGTTGGAAAAGTCAATCCTTTAGCTTGAGTTCATTTATACGAAGGGAGGAAAATATGTTTAAGTTTAAGAAATATTTACTTTTTTTTTTTTTTTCTTTTATCTCTTTCACTGCACCTTGTTGTACCTAAACAACATCAAGGTATTCTTCAATCTTAATATTTAAAATATTTAATTGTAAGCTGACTACATTGTTAAGGAGCTTTTATTCATGATCTGATAATCAGGCAAGTTGCTAATCTTCATAAGATAAGAAATGGCAGCAAAAATGCCTGCTTCTAAAATGTTCTCCATAAACACAGACAGATAAAAAGTTAAAAAGTTGGAGTGATAAAATCCAAAGTGTACTGTTAGAGAACTTCAAAAATGTAAAAAAAAATGTAAAAAGATCAATTTATGTACGAGGGGTCTTCTTCTGCCAACCAGCTGCCGGCAAAGTGGCTGCTTCTTCAATAATACTTGTTGGTTGTAACTCATCCAGCAGATCACAGTTGGACTGAGCTCTGAAAAGTTCAGAGACAAGGAGCAAACCTGAAACTCCAATTGGTTTTATCCAGTTAACAGGATCGAATAAACTGATGTGCATTTGGGCAAGTAAATCTTGGTTCACGTAAGAAACAAAACAAAAGAATGGTTAGACCCAATGATTTCCAAAGGTTTCTTTGTTGCCCAAAGAATCATGACAGCTGGGTGGTGGGCCGTGTCTTTCCCAGATAAGAGATGCTATCAGGCTCATCTTTATGTAAAAGTAAGCAAGATTCATCAAACCAGGGCACTTTCTTCCAGTATTGATGAATACATCAATACTGACCAGTCTACAGTTTCACATTCAGCGTTCAAAGCAAAACACTAGACACATGCGCGTACTGACTCCTTTCTATCACAGGTAGGCTTTACATCTTTTGGTGTTCAGAGGTTCCTTTCATTATATCACAAGTTTACACAACAGTGAATCTATGAATTGTGAGTATTTGTTACCATGCAAGTTATTTATCTTCAGATTTCATCTCTTTGTTATGTAACTACTGAAATAAATTATGCTTTCCACATGAGCTGGGCTTTGGAGATATTACTACCTTGTCTAGAATCCAGACATCACCTCCAAATTAATTAAAATCTTCTGTCTTGGTATTCCTCTGCAAAGACAAAACCTTTCATTGGGGTCTACTATATGAAACTCACTTCCAGCTGGGATCTTAAAGAGGTAGTATATATTTCATATCAGGATTAATAATTAAAGCGAGAAAGAAGATGTTTAGTTAGTTTACAATTTATTGAGCTTAATCAATCAATCATCAACATCATCATACCATGAAAAAACAACTTGAAAAAAACTAATTGAGACCAAAAATGTATGACAAATGTAATGCAGAGGAGAGCAATTAAACATCAAAACCATATTTTAATCATCAAAAATGACAGGTTTTCTTGAAGGCTTCATAATCTAATCGGTGTTAAGACAATCAAAGGTTTAGGTGGAGTTTGTTTCATAATAACACCATCACCTTTCCATCTTAAAAGGCTTGTTGGAACAAATACAAATAAGCTGAGTACTCTTGGATGGATGAGGTGAGTATGGAAATGTTATCATTCTAAGGAAGTCAAAATTACCAAAAGCTAAATTCTTCACCCCAAAAGCACAATACCTGTGCGCAATGTCAGGATTTTAAAGAATTTTAGTTTTGCTCAATTGCGCAAAAATGGACACAATCAAACACAAATTGTACCAAAGAGATAGCAATCACAGAAAACCAGAACAAAACAAATTACAAACTAAGGGCTGCCATATAGAATATATATTCACACATACTTATTTCTGTTCAACTTAATTCATTTGGTCACATTACAAGCAAAGAGTTTAAGATATTTCTTTGAAAATGGAAATGTAAAGACTAACATCATTTTTGTAAAGAAACAAAATATTAAACTGGAATTAACTGCAAGTGCGATTTTCAAAGATTTTTACATTTCCCAGCAGAGGTTCTTTTATTGCAATGTTTTTCAAGTTATGACACAAATATTTAGATCAACGTCAATAATTTGACGGGGTCATTTATGTTTAGGCTTGTTATACATCTACACCTCAATCTCAAGTCTGACGGGTTTTCTTCGAGGATTTTCTTTTATTGAACTCAACTCTCCCTGCTATGAGGGAAACCTCTTCAAAGTTTGTTTTTTCCTTTTATATGGTATTCCTTAACCCTCTAATAAATGTGGACGATAGTAAAAATTCAAACATTTAAAGTTTAACTATCAGAAGATTCCTTTGGTTTAACTCTAACCCTTTTATATTGACTAAAACATTTATTCAGGTCTACTCCATACTGAGAAACAAGGAATCCCCTTGTTGTGCTTTAGTAATATTTACTCCATTCTAAATTCCTTATTTTGCATCTGAGCAACATTACTTTTCTGAATACTGTTTTCAAAAACATTTAAACAAAAACTTGTCAACAAAAGCTAATAATTTTTAGAAGTGGTTTTCTTTTGAAGGAAACAAAGCAGCAACAAAAGAGAATCAGTAGATTTGTTTTTTTTTGTTTTTTAAATCCAAGGATGTTTCCTGTAATGTAAAATACCAGAGAGGACTGTAGGAAACGTAAAACAAATCTCAAATCATCCCACTGCACAAATGGAGATTCAAACAAATAAAAGATATGGAAGATAGGTATGAAAAGTTTTACAATTTTTTCAGTTTTCAGACCGTGCAAACTATGGGCAGATAAAGATTAGGCTGTGGTGGCTGTACTGAAGTGAAAGCAGATATACAGAAATTTCACCAAATGTGCAAAGTTTCCTTTAACTGCTTTCATGCTTAAGCTTGTTTTGTCAGTTGACTACAACTAGGAAACAAGTCCTCATTTACCTACATATATAGTAACTGTTACATACAAACATATGTAATCTAACTTTAAGGTCTTTCATAATTTTAACTACATTTTTGAAGGCTGTTATGACTGTTAGTCTATTAGAAATTCTTCCAGGCAATGTGTACAACATGCACCCAACTTGACCTGCAGATATAAAAGTCAATTTACAATAAGTTGGACGTTCTAACAAGAAACTTTGGTATTTAAAACAAGAAAAGGTCACAGTGTTTTTATGAGCCTTTTGTATACAATGTATACCATTAATGTTTAAACAATTAGTAGCGAAAGTAAATCCACTCCTATCAAAATGACTGGGCCTTTTCCCTCTATTGTGACATGTGAGTCAACAGTGTTTCAGGTTCTCAGGTGTGAATTAGGAGCAGGTGCTTTGAATTTGGTGTTGTCTCACACTGTTTTATACAATACAGGTCAGTGGAAGATCAACATGGCACCCAATGGCAAAGACCTCTCTGTAGATCTGAAGACTATATCAGCATCCCGAAACTGAGCCGTAGGTGGCTGAGACCATACAGAGGTTAAATAGGAAAGATCTAAAAGTGCAGGTGCTCATCTTCATAGTCAGGGGTAGATTCCTAAAAATGAAGCTTTCTGAGTGGCTCTAGCATTGTCGCAGAGGTTAAAGGTTCAGACCATATGCTGCACATTGTTTCATAAGCAGTTTTGGTCAGATTGGCTGTTGCGGTAGATCCCCTTAAGTTATGGAGTGGGTTGACTCTACATGTTAGGCAGGCTCCTTCACTTTCGTATTTTAAATCCTTTTTAAAGACTTGACTTTTTCCCTGGCATTGAAAACTGTGTGGATTTTTGTGGTTCTTATTCTGTCAAGCATGTGTGGCGGCAACCAGGTAAGAACCAAAGAGACAAGTGTGTCCCATTCACAGTCAAGTATGGTGGTGTGAGTGTCAGGGTTCAGGCCTGTATGAGATCTGCTGACTGTGGGAAGCTACAGATCATTAAGGGAAACCATGAACGCTGGTCTGTTCGGGAACATACTGAAGCAGGATATGATTGTATCACTTCAGAAACTGGGCAGCAGGGCAGCTTTTTAAAGTGAGAACAATTTTAAACATACCTCAGAGATAACAAATACCTTGGTAAAGAAACAAAGTTAAAAGTCATGTAAGGAAAAAATCCAAATCTAGTCTTTCTTTTACCGGTTTTACTAACCCTAATCGTTATTGCAAAAACAAAAGAGATTTTCAGATGAGATAAGACTTGCACATTTGGTAATCGACCAATGAATAAAAATGCAGGCCACACTTTCCAGGTTTGTCTTTTCTAAATTGTTTGAAAACTTTGTCTCTTCTTGTTTATATTGGTCTAGAAAAAATGATAGAAATGTAAAGGAAGCTGGATTATTTATACAACCTTTAGCTACATCAACGACAGAACTCTTTAGTTAGCATGAAACTTTACGTTGCACCTAATAAACATGTCAAGGTGTTGCAAATGTGTGAATCATATATAAGATTGGTATTTTAAGCTTGAACATTCAGTCTATAAATGGTTTTCCGTGATGCATCATTATGAAGGTGTGCCTATACGGCGTTGGCAAAAATGGAGTGCTCATCCTATAATTTTTGGCAGAGCGGAGATCCTAATTAGAGATGACAAGGCATGTGATGCACACGCATTTCTGTTTGTTTTTTTGTTACAGGAATTCTAGACGTACTTGTTTTTTTTACGCTTTTCTTTTAATCAACGATATGAAAAAACAAATGTTGGAAATCTCTCACTTATCTCTTTTATTGTTAAGTTCTATATTTTTGCAACAGAAATCCTGGAAAACACAACGCATAGATGCAGTTTGAGATGAAGATAAATTAACTAAAATTAATGCAGATTTTACTTTCAAATGCTAACTATTTTACCATACAAGGACTAGCAGAGCTAGCGTATTATCTGCCTTAATAGCGTAAAATGATGACTGGTGAACAGTCTTCCTTAAGCACTCTTACAAACATTGAGCCTGAGCAATCCTGTTGTTCTACAGATTAAATAAATTGCTCCCTCAGTAAATTCAGATAGTCAGCAGACCTAATTCTTTAGGCGCATAATATTGCTGGACCTACGGCTTACCAACCGCAGTGACCCCAGGTCATATTGTTGTCCCAACAAGCTTTACAGTATACACTAGGCATGATTGGTGAATCTCTCCATCCTCTTCCAATCTTTATGCTTCTTTGCAAATGTAAGCATTTTTGTTTCCAGTTTACCTGATTTCTTGTTTTCTAATGGCTACAGAGCAGTTCAGTCCCTGCCCATTAAGTTCTCTTCAAACTGTGTGTGTGTGGAAATGCTCTTGCTTTCACCATTAAACAAACCAATAGGTTTATATATATGACACTATGATACTTGAGTGATCCATATTTCTTCCCTCTTTTGCTACCAGTTAAGCAATAATGTGTTTCAAGGTTTCTAAACCCAGCCGTTGTAATTTCTGCAGTCCCTAGACTTTTCTCAGCTTGTTTTCCAGGACCCCAGGATTTATCTTTCCATGTGAGTTCTTGTGAAATTGCATTTCATTGCATCAGTTTGGTTCATATAACCTGTTGCTACCTAAAAGTTACCATTTGCTAGGTTAAACTAAAGTGGCGACATTTATTTTTGGCCAGGCAGTGTTCTTTCGCCGGGCTCTGCATACACCAAAGTTGAGTTGGGACCTGGTTTATACCAGGTCCCAACTCAACCCAACTCTTTTCACATTTTTAACCTGCGCAAATGAAGTAAGGCTGCGGCCTTGTGGACAGAAAAATGTTGACTTTGCAATTAGTGCCTTGCTTGGATGAACAAGCACAATTTGAAAAAAGATAATGGAGGCCATTACTCCTTTTTTCTGCAAGTTTTCCTACAGAATCAAAGCAATGGAGATTTGATGTACAGTTGCTGCTTTTCAATGGACCTAAATTCCTATAGCAAGCTTTAGCTCAAAACAGGAGAGAACAGTGACAATGGTATGAGTGGTATGAGTAGCATGGGCAAAAATGTAGAACTGACCTTTTACTGAGTACTAAGAATGAGTATGCTTCGTCAGTTAAGTTGTAATGCCAATGCCACTATGGGGATACTTCAGCCTCAAGCAGAATATAATTACCTTAAAGAACTCAGACAAGAAGATGTCACGTCTGTTGCTTTGTAAATAAACAAATTGCACAAATACAACCAAGCATTGCATCCCGCTTAGAGTTTTTGATGCTAGTTCTTTTGGGAAGAACCTCTAGGACTTAATCAAATTGACTGTCAATTGTGTTTCAAAATGTGACTTTTTTAATAAAGTTGCAAAAAGTGCTTTTGCTGGTTACTGTAAGTTTCTAGGCTGTTATTTTTTACTTGGGAGAAAATTGGCTATCACCATATTTGTTTTTTATTGTCTCACCCATCAAAACATGCTGTATGCAAGGCTCAGTGGTGAACTGAGAAACAAAATGAAATACCATCATGAATGTTGTCAATTTATTCCTTAAAATTTCAGGCTTACAAAACAGCTTTTTTTGTAAGGAGATCATTGAGGTGTTTGCATACCACCTACTGGTTAATGATGATGTCAGATGGCTCAGCAAAGGGACAGTTTTGGACAGTTTCAGTAAACTCCATCGGGAAACTGTACCATTTGTACGAAGACATAAAAACAAGAAGGCACCACCAATAGTATGATGGTATAATGGTATAATTCAACTTACTGCATCACATTTTTGGACCTATGAACACACTGAAACTGGACGTGCTGAGATAATGTTGCACTTCCCACACCTGTGCGCATTCATGAGCTCTTCCCTCAGGGGAGAGAGAAAATGTGATGCCTTGTTTCAAGTCAAAGCTGAACAAAACTATAATAAGGATATCCAGGATTTTAACATTCCTGTTGGTGTGCTGGAGTTCCTGAATAATTTTCCATTCGGATGAAGACTGATTTCTGTTTCAAAACCAAAAAGATAATGCTATTCAATCATGAAGATATCTATCAGATAGAGATGGTGGATGGGTATTTTTTGCTTTAAAACAGGACTTTTAGTTTCAATACGCAGATGATATTTGATGTAAATATCAATGGCTCATAGCAAGATTAATAGTTTTGTTTATACTCACAATGTTTTCATTTAGTTAAACTTCTCAGTCAAACTTTTTTTTTATATAAGAATTTCATTAAAACATGGACACGCTCCTTCTTGACCAATTTGAAGTGGCATGAGACCCACAGGATTACTCCTATTAAAAATTATAACAAATATACAGTAATTACAACATCAAGGCAATGTTGTTTTTTTGTCATAATTATATTGACTTTACTCAAGTCCCCACCTCTAGTTGAAAGTGTTACATCAGGGTTGATTTACAGTTAGCAAAAGTGTTACAGCACCCATTTTTAAAGCAATGCTAAAGAATCAGGAAACCAGTGTGGACAAAAGCGGTAGTGATTTGCCTGAAGGAAGACTACATTTCCCCTGTGGACCAGCGCATATATGTAAAATCCTGGTCTCCTGGTTGCCAGCAGTTGGATTGGAGTACATTTCTGTTTCCGGTAACTGTGTGAAAGACGATGTTGGGGGATGTTGTAATGACTCTAATTGTGCCAAAGCAATATCATATGATGATGTTGAAAATAAGAAACGGGGGAAGTGACATAAGCCGTAAAGCAGTTAGCACATTTGTAGATGTTTTGTGTGGCAGGGTTCCTGTCACCCTCCTCAAAGTTGCTTAGAGCTGGTTAAAGTTATATGGACCACCTCGGATCATGACAGAGGTGTCATTCAACAAGCTGTAAATTGATGTCTAATCCCAAAAGTTATAAAAATATAACATATATATACATTTTCTGAAGGTTGAAAAGTTATTTTGTGTTGCTTTAAATAACTGATATACTTTTAAATACAAACTTGACTGTTTTACAGGTTTCGTTTGGTTTTATTGTGTTTGTTTCTTTTACTACTAAAATATGGTTGGTCAGGATTCTACAAAACATTCTCAATGGCCATATTGTAATTTGTCTTTGGGTTTCCTGAAAGGAACTAAGTCAGAAAATACACAATGATAATAATCATAGTAATTAAAGGTGATTTACAGCAACACAGATGAGGATGCAGTGCATTTTCAAAACTTCAGTATAGATTCAATTAAAACCTCAGATTAAGACCTCAGTCACTCTCTCTTCTGGACTGTGAGGCCTCTCGTCATGCTACACCCCATCCCCTAAATTCACAACTTGTACACACTTATTATCTACTTTCTCAACTCAGTTCCCACTAAGCAGTTGGTTTTGTGTGGACCCAGCACTTTCCTGTTTTCGTCCCTTCCCTGATGGGTTACCCGCCTCGTACCAAGGCCCATCCTCCACCCTTCCTCGCACCTGTGCTGCTCCCACATCTCTACAGGAATGCGCTGGGGCTTGTAATCGCCTTTGTGGGGGCCATTAAGTTGTATACGGCTGACTGAAACTTCCCAACCTCACAGTGCACTGCATGGCCTCTGAATGGGACACAGCGTGGGGCGACTCTCCAACCCACGGTCGCTGCCAAATTCCTACACTGGTGCACCACAATCACTCCCACACAGGCCGTGGTACACCGTCTGGCAGTAGGGGATGGGACGGGGGGGCACAGTGGGCCCATTACTGACTGTCATAAATGTGTGAACACCATGAAAAACACGTTTGCAGGGAATTTAATGTTTGCCATCAAAATGGTTAGGAATTTAATTGAGTACCTTAGTTTCTAAATGCAACATTCTGACAAAATTAGCTACAGTATTTTGTATTCTACCTGCTCAAAAGACAACAAAAGGCTTGAATATTGATTATAATGGCATTTAAAGAGTGAAATGACTGCCCTGACACTATAGCTTGAGAAGGTTTCTTTGGTAAAAGACTTTAAACGAGCAGGAAAATCAATCAGACTCACCTAACACATTGTTCACCCTCTATAACAAAAAGTTTTTTTTTGATGGGTTGGTTACAAGAAGGCAGCTTCCGCAATTGATGCTCATAATTTTAAACAAAGTATGGCTAACTTGTATTCTGGTTTTATCTGGATTTTTACCTCACATTTGTTTTTTTCTGATGGCTTTGCTTATTTTCTGTAGCAAATCCCCCGAGCAACTATTGGGTCTCCAGGTAATTCGGTGAGAAAAAAAACATTTAAGTGGTTCATGAAGAGAACCATGGCAGACTGGGAAGGACAGATTTTATTTTCAAGTCCAGCTATACATTCTACAAGAAATGTACAACAGCATCTCCCGCCGTAGGTATACTAGAATGATCGCCAAGGAGACAAGGTGCTGATGGGTCTGGGAAAAAGTCATCTAGCTGCAACAAGATTGCACACCGAACAAGATGCGAGGTACACTTTTAATCACAACACAGGGACCAAGTGTAGGGTAGGGAATGCATTTAAACTATTTGTACACTCTAGACTTTAATCCATGCAGCATATAACATTTCACGCAGTGATTCATAGCCAAACTCTGTGTTTAAGACAGGTAAAAACATGAGAGGCCATCAGTTGAAAGATAATCATTTCAGCTTTAAAGACCATTGTTTTCCTTCTCACCACTTGTTTCAGCCTCTCAGATGCCTCACAGATTTTCGCAGCTCAAAGACACGATACCGAACTGCTTGTTGCCAGAATGTTTTCTCTGTCAAGGTCGAAAAGAAGGAAAATAAAAAGCATGACTGCAGATAATTTTTATATTTTAGAAGTTTATACTGAAGCTGACAAATCCCCCTGAAACACAACCACCTTTCTCCTTTGCAGTTGTTAAAACTTGTCAGGAAGCAGAACTTCTTAACAATGAAGCAGTCTTGCCAGTGATCGGCATATTTTCCTCAGAGAAAAGACTTACCAGCCATCTTTGTGGATTTAAAAGTGTATTTCTAATGTTTCTTTTCTCGAAAACACATTTGTGTTTCTTGTTGTTTACTAGAAAATGATGAACCAGATAAGCTAAATAATATTGATAATACATTTTTTTGTGTGAAAGGGCATATTAAAGATTTGTTGGGATTTTGCTAAATTAAATAAAACCATATATGAGGCAGAGCTTTTTTTAAATTAAAAGCTCAAAAGGCTCCCAAGAGAAACAGTTTTTTCTTGTTTTACCTCCAATTATGACTAGATATGGGTTTTTAGTTTTTATTTGGTTTTAATATTAACAGTGCTTAAAGATAACTCGTAAAATAGGCAGTAAAAAAGTCTCATCCCAATTTTCTAATTTATGCACAGATTGAAATGCAGGACAAATCAGAGAAGGGAGGAGAGAAAAAAAACTGAGAGTAAAACAGAACACAGTGTGTTCATTCGGGCAAAGTTGGTAAATAAGGCCGATTTTTCTTAACTTTTGTGTTACGTCTCGGTGCATTAGGTCTGTGACGCGCGGTAGCTGCGGGTAGATAGAACAGAAGCACTACAGGATTAAGAGGCAGCAAGATTGTTAAACATGTCAACGTGTAATAGCACGATAAGGCCCTTCCGAGGAATCCATTGGCCCAGCTGCTTTCTCTATTCCGCGCTAATCTCACCCGGCACATTCGCTCCATGTGCAATCTGTCTCCATAATCTTCTGTGACAGAGAGCAGGCTGCCTGGTAATTTTTTTCTTTTTTTTTAGGAAAAAGAGGAGGGAGACGTGGAGAAAATATGCAGAGGCGTGATAAAGTGACGCTAATTATCCCCATTTAGGACAGGGAGTGCAAGGGATCGGGGTTTTGCGAGCAACCGATTGCGCGCCGCCGCTGATGGCCTCGTTGCGCGCAAAAAAAATAAAAATAAAAATATCGGTGGCTACAAGATAAGAGTAACGCACGATGGAGAGATTTATTGGCTGGTCAGCTGAAAGGCAAGCGCACAAACGCGGCGCGTTCACGCACGCACGAACGCCTCCGCGCGCAGCTCCGGCACAAAACCCCCGTCCACGTTTGCGCCCTCTTTAGCACCTCGAGGTGTAATTTATGCGGGTTAAATTTGCCAGAACGCGCCTCTTTTAACCTGGCGATGCGCCGTGACTCGCCCCGCCTCTCGCAGCTTTCAGTTTCTAATCCGCATCTCTTCACATCAGCAGATAAGAGAGGAAACAGATGCAAAAGAGTCCCTCCTTGGCCCCAAGGTGTGCACGGATCTAATCGCGGATGCACTTTGATTTTGTTTTATTTTATTTTATTTTATTTGCGCTTTGGAATTCCAAGTCTCCGCTGTTCCTCTTAGATTTGCTGTAACAGACTGAGGCGCATCCAGACATTTAACACGCTTCACTGTGAGGCCTAACAGGTTTAATTGGCGCGCCACGCAAATCTTTATCAGTGTGAAATAGGCCCTTTAACTATGTATTTGAGAATTGATTTTTAAAACGCGTAAACAGCCATAAATTCCTCCTCCCTCTTATTTGCATTATTAGTCTCTATCATTTAAGGAGTCTATCTCAATCACAAACTTAACAGCTATCAAATATGAACTCACCTTAGTAGCAATTTTGATTCTTAAATTACTTAAAAGGATTGAAACTTTAAAAAAACTATTCCTTTTTTACATAAACACGACGGATTATTTCTGCGTTATTCCTAAAAGAAATTACTCAAGCACGTGGGTAATTCAACATCTGTCACCAGTGTGTAATATATTTTTTTCAAGGTTCCCTACTCCGGGCGCATTTTTACGAACGCCAGTATAACATTTTTGTGCCATTAAGTTTTAAAATCTGGAACAATTGGAATAAAAAAAATCTTCATTTTGGTCAAACATTCTTCACGGACTCTCAAGTTTCCAGTTGTGGTTAGATGATTGCTGCACCTTAAGCACTTAACTTTCCTCTATTTTACTGACTTGAGGATATCAAGTGTCCAAAAGAGAAAACACAGAGAAAAAAAAACTCTTTAAACGTTTTTAAAAATGGGTAAAAAGTGTGTTAATAATATAATGATGAAGATCACACATACCGTTCATCAAGTCAGTTTTTCAACTATTTAAAGATCTTCCTTTACTGTTGCTTATCAGCAATTATTTTACAGAAATTACGCACGTGTCTCACAGAGCGATCTCACAGTTATGACCTGATAAAGTGCAAATAGACATTAAACGATGGTATCATTGCAATCTGGGTTACATCTAAATGTTTAACAAAGACCTACTAATGTTTGGGTAATATTGGTAGGAATTAAACAATATTCCCTGAAATGTCAAACTTTATTTTCTGTCAGGTTTTCCTAGTTTTCTTTCTCTAATAATTATAATAAAAAAATGCAACCATTTTGTGCCATTTTTAGAATATATTTTAGATAACCCCAAAATCTGATGTAAAAAATAGAAGAAGAAGAAGAAAAAAAAAGGTTCTTAATTAAAAGACAATTGATTTGAAAGGAAATTTCAAATTTATTTGTTGGTTATTAATGTTTTTCCCAATTATTAAGTGGAAAAAAATAAAGTAAAATTAAAGATTATTAAATATTAGGACAATTAACAGGTGGTTATTGCAGGCCTTCTTGCATTTTGTGTGAAATTATCTCATAGTTGACCTAAAAAAACAAGCATATATGAGGATAAAGTTAGTATGTTGTTTAAAAGAGAAGGGGAAATAATATGGTTTTTATTATTTAAAAGAAACACCCCGATTAAAATGAACCCATAGCACACTTTAAACGTCGCTTTTTGGGAATAAATAGGCAGAAACAAACAATTTGAGAATAAAAAAAAAAAGAAGTTTGTTTGGAACCTCTTGTTTTCTCAGAAAGCTTGAAAGAATAATCAATCTAAGACCATCCTGGTTAATCAAAGCAACATCTTGTGAAATTTATTCAATTATTCTTCATTGCAATATCAGGGAAGTTTCACCTGCGGGAAAAGCGCTAAATGACAACAGCGGACGGCCCGTTATTCTGTGGAAATATTAAAGTTATTCACAATTTACATTAATTAGAATGTTACAATAATAATAATAATAATAATAATTAATTAAGAAAAATTAACAGATGACCAGAAATTAAGACATAGACTTCTGCAAATGAACACAATTATAAAAGGAATGGGAGTTTTTTTAAAGCACTTTCTCGTGACTTTCACATGTTTTCTCACTGTTCAATAACTTACATGACTTAATAAAAAAAAAAGAGAGAATGCGAGCGCTTAATGAAATAAAGGACCCCCTCCCTCCCCCACCCCCATCCCATGCATGTCTAACCTGTCGTTCCCTTTTAAATAAGACTGTGAAGCGTTGAGCAAACAGATGGAAAGCACAAATAACTAAGTTCTCAGCGTCATATTCGTTATATTATTTCCACTTGGGAGGACAGCTGAGGTCAATATTATTATTTACCCATTCATTTACAATATCATAAACATTCTGTACACAGAAAAAAATAAAATAAAGAAATGCATGGAGCTCAGGGGGAAGAGGGAGGGAGAGGGGGATCGTTTTAGAAAAGAGGTAAATATTTGGTTATGTGTTCAGTCGCAGTTTGCGTCTGTTTTTCCGTGCGCTCTAAATGTGCGTCAGAGGGACCGTCCCGTTCACTCCGGCCGCTGCGCTCTGGTAATGCTGCGGTAAGGCGTGCAGTCTGCTCTGCATGGACGGGTCCCCCGGCTCCCCGGTCGGTAAATACATGCTTATCATCTCCCGCAGGTCCCCGGGGCAGGGTCCCCGGGGGTGCGTGCCGCTCACGGGGGGACTCACGCTCGGTTCCGATTTCACCAGCGACCCCAGGGTCCCCATGGCGGCCGAGGACGACACGCCGGAGCCTTGGTGCTGCGCATAGCCGATCCCTCCATAGCCGGACGGAGAGGCGTTCACGTAGCTCTGCGAGTTCGAGATGGGGCTGTACTGCAGAGCCGTCATGTCGTAGCGGTGCATAGGCTGCGGGTTGTGCGCCGGGTGGTGGTGGTGCGAGTGGTGGTGGTGGTGGTGCGCGCCTCCGCCGGGGTGTTGGCTGTAGGCGAGCTGCGCCTCCTGCATCATGGCTGCGGCCGCGGCGGCCGCGGCCACCTGGCCCGAGTACGCGCCGTTCGCCCAGCCGTTCATGTGCGCGTAGCCGGAGCCGGTGGAGCCCCCGAGGCCCCCGGGGCTCTCCAACCTCTGACCGACCCCGGACGAGCTCATGCCGACGCTCAGAGCCATGCCGCCGCCGCCGCCGCCGGGGCCCGACAGCAGCCCACCGGCCAGGGAGTACTTGTCCTTCTTTAGCAGCGTCTTCGTCTTCCGCCGCGGCCGGTACTTGTAATCCGGATGCTCCTTCATGTGCATGGCGCGCAGCCGCTTCGCCTCGTCGATGAAGGGACGCTTCTCCGCCTCAGACATCACCTTCCACTCGGCGCCCAGGCGCTTGCTGATCTCCGAGTTGTGCATCTTGGGGTTTTCCTGCGCCATCTTTCTGCGCTGACCCCGGGACCAGACCATGAAGGCGTTCATCGGTCTCTTGACGCGTTCCTGACTCACTTTGGAGCCGCCGCTCGGCCCCGTTTGCCCCGAGATCGTGTTCGTTTGGGGGCCCGGGGAGTGGAGGTCAGTCTCCATCATCATGCTATACATTCACCCTGATTTTAAGCTTCACCGCCAACAGAGAAATAAAAAACAAACAAATAAGAAATCAAACAAAAAAGAAAGAAAAGTCTGCTTTAAGATGAGGTCAGGCGCGCACAAGTTGGTACGAGGTGCGCTGAGGATGACCGAGTCTCAAAATTACTGTTTGCACCCCTTAATGAAACAAACTGTAGACGAAAATTAATCCGAGAAGGCATAAATATGTTTATAAAAATATCATTCCACGCAGTATTTCTCTCAGGCTTCGGTCTTGGGGGTCACTTCTCATCCAAATGTGACAGAATGCGCGTTTGAGCCACTTTTTTCCTGTTTGAGTTGGGAGAAGTTGGTTAAAGCGGCGGCCATGTGATGCGCACTGACAGCGGTTAAATGAGCCACGAGCGGCCAATGGGGCTGCAGCAGCGGAGTGATTTGCATGGCGTTTGGTCAGGTGACTATGAAGGAGCATGGGGGAAGAGGAGGAGGAGGAGGATCAATCCGGCAAGTATAGCTCCAGGCATCCGAACATTTTCAGAGACTTCACAAAATAATAATAATAATAATAATAAAAGCAACTAAGATTTGATTTGCAATGTTTCTGTCAGTGATGGCTGTGGGTCAGATATCTCTTAGAAGAAGATTTATGGCTACTGATATCTTAGGAAAGGACACTAGAAAGTGTTTTATTACGTTTTTTGGAGGAGATGTTGGATAATTTCTTTGGATGGCGCCATTTCACTTTAAAACAAGATTACACAAGTAACTGACATAAAAAATGTAGTATCATATTAAGATAATCAACGTTTTAATTTGTTATTTATGTAGTCATTTAGTTTTCTGTCTGTGTGCTGCATTCATATGACAACTGTATCATACAACTTCCTTGAATGACGCCTGACTTTTGGTTTTCTGCGCACTAAATCTAAGGCTGTTAGAGACCAAAACCATCCCACTCATGGGACCCAAACATTTTTGGAGACACCTCTGGAATGGCACATCAACCCAAAGCCACAGTAGAATTTCGGGCAGTTTTCTCAACATGCTGCTGCTGCGAAGTGTGAACTGTCGTCAAGAAAAACGAAAAATAGGCATTCATTCACGCATAAATAAAAAACAAATAGATAAGGAAATTCACGATGGAACTAACTTGTCCACATTTCCTGAATAAATTGTGTAAAGGCCCTTCCGAGCAGGAGGCACTCAAAGAAGTTCCAGTTGTTTCACTGGGTGGCAGACGCCAACTATTACACGTGCGTAAAAATAAATAAATCAATGTAGGAGTTTTGTAAGCAAATTAATAATCTCGTGTTTATTTTTTAAAAATGTCTTTTCAAGCACCTTTATGCAATAAATGAGAACACCCATTTTAATTTTTACATTCTGAAAAAATGTATCCATGATTTAAAAATGCTGGGAATTATGAAGCAACAAACTTAAAAGCCTGGCAAATAAAGATATATTATCATATTAAAATGAAACATAAACATAAATTAATGTATGCATAAAGACATCAATAATATCCCGATTATTGCGCATCTAAGCAGCTCCCTCTGCTTAACGCAAAGATCCAGATTCAAAAGAATAACACCCTTCTTCATCCGATCTCATATGAACCAGTCACCTCTCTCTCTTTCTCTCTCTCTCTCTCTCCCTCTGTCTCTCTCTCTCTCTCTCTCTGCTGTCCTCCCAGGTATGTAATTAAGGTATGTAGTAATAACATGTGTCAGGGAGAAGAAACGCACGCACTCCGAGGAGGAAATGATATGAAAGCGATTTTGTAAAGAAAGCAAGGTAAATGTTCCAAGAGGAGAGGTTCACAAAGAGGGATAGCCGTTTAATGAGGTGAAGCTGGGGGGTGGAGGTGGGGTGTCAGAGCGCAGGTATCGCCGTCTGCTGGTGATGCCGGTTTCCAAAAACATTTAACTGTTGCATTCTAGCCCTATATAGTTTTTTTTGAGGGGCCGCGCAAAACGCATAATGGCTCTCATTAAGATTCCCTTGAAGGATGCATCTCGATGGCAGAGCATGGAGCAGAGAGGAGCAGTTTACATGTCTATGATGGAGTGCACGCATACATAATCCAGATTTCACAGCTGACCTCCTCTGAAAAGCCCAATCAGCCTCTAATTGAAAAAGGGAAAACGAAATACCACTTCCCGTGGCGAGACTAACGATTTAATCATTTCTATCTTGCTTCTCTATGTTCTTCCCCACTCCTTTCCTCGACTCTGTCTTAAAAAAATATAGGGGTTAAGCTTAAAGTTGTTCACGAGTAACGGGCCTGTGGGAGACGGATCACTTGGACTGATCTGCGGATCAGAGCGCGCAGCCTGTGGCTTCAGGCCTGAGGATGATGACTGTAACCATGAGGTGAAAGCCTAGAATAAATAGCATTTTTTACGTTTAAGACCGTATAAATATGGTTTATTGTATTTTTTAATTAATGTGTTAGTGATTTTTTAAGCCTTTACCTTTTTCAACATACGAATATCACAGCTTTTTATCTGCCTTAAAGTAAGCAGAGGCAAACCATGTTTGCATGGAATGGATTAACATTTGAGCTAAGGATTTCAATTGTATTAGTTTTCTAATATTGGTGTCATACTATTAGGTGATATAATAGGCTATCTTTAACGACGCACGCAACAGTGGAGTACATTTTATTATAACAATGTTTTGTCGTCCTCCTGGGTGCAATCGTGAGGTCACATGAATGTAATGCTGCTCTTTATTCTACAACGTTGAGAGAGGATTTAGAAGTTGTACATGGAGGATTAGCCTTGCACCGACACTAGGACCTCGGTGGCCCCCTGTTTACTTTCTTGGCCAACCCCCTCCTTTTTATTTTTAACAAACCACCCTTTCAAACATCCACGCTCCTTTGTGGTCCCTTGGCTCTGGTAGAGAATGTGTGAGCGCTGTCAGAGTGTGCACGACTGGGACCAAGGAGGGGGTCAAACCAGTTATCCAGCACACGACCCCTTCAGTAACACACACACACACACTCTCACACACACACACACACACACACACACACACACACACACACACACACACACACACACACACACACACACACACACACACACACACACACTCACAAAGGTTGTGTGAATGCGTAAAAATCGTTGTGCGTATTTGCGCAGCGGGTGGTTAGGATAAAAAAATGGCAGCGGATCATCTATTGATCACCTAAATGAAGTAAAGAGACAAAAGAGTGCACTGTTGCGTATAAATCTACAGATCAGAACCCCCCCTTCCCCCTCCACTCAACCTACGCGCAACACGTCATTTCAAGAGCTTCCAACCAGGGAAGGAGAAATAAAAAAAGAGCTCGTTTAAATTATAAAATAAACTATTATATATATATATATATATATATATATATATATATATATATATATATATATATATATATATATATATGAAAGCTCAGACATGTGCGCTCTCATTTACGCCCCTACCCCCACCCCCCCTTCTCCAACTCCTGGCTCTAAAATAAAACCACTGTTTGCAGGTGCGTCTGCACTGAGCAGAGCGCGCACAGCAGTAAACCAGAGCCACTGAAAGAACAGATCACAGTCGGATTTCCGCCACAAAGCAAACAAATAATAATAATAATTAAAAAAAATAAATAGTTAAACCCTAAATCTTTTATCTAGTCGTATGCAAAATTATCCAAACTTACGCATGATCCCTGCGTCGCTTCTGCGCCACACAGAGCGGGCAGGATTTGTCCCATCCACTGTCCTTAAGCTGCGCCACCACAGTCCGGGGCCATCCATGCCCGGTGCCCGAACCCACCCCTCAACACACACTGAGGGGCCGACACAAGAAGAAATGACATTTATTATACTGAGTAAAAAAAAAGAAAAAAAAGAACAACAACACACACAGACAATTCCAAGTTATTGTCTCTCTCTACAAACGGGGCTTGCTTCTAACATAATGAACGCCTTTTGTGTGGTCCAGAACAATACAAAACAAATATTTTAATAAATAGGCACTTTTTTTGATGGGGGGTGGAGTGGGAGGGGGGCTCCAATATAAATGGCTCTGGAGCCGCGGGATTCTGAAAGGCAGCTGTGGCGCATTCCGGAAAGGAGGGGCAAGGACTTGGCGAAGAGCCTCACGCACCCCCACTCCACCCCCTCCTGGATACTGACTCCCATTACTGATCAGAAAATGATGCAAAAAAAAAAA
>JAVLVB010000560.1:160932-194260 GCA_032876305.1 Orestias chungarensis | reverse complement strand
CCAAGTCAACATATCAGCTGAGGAGGCTTCTGTATGAACTAAAAAAAAAAAAAAAAAAAGGGATCAAATCACTTCAAATTTTATCTGTTGCCTTCTATTTGAAGATTCTTTCTCAGAGATAATAATGCATAATAAAATGTATGCACACATAAAAATGTTAGATATTCTCAGTAGGAAGCGTTGCTGTAGTCATGCTCTGTTAATTTGCAAGTTTGCATCGACAAGAACAACAGAACTTGAGCTGAAACAATCCACTTGTGCAGTGGTGTGCAATGGTGACTGTGTGTGAGTGTACAGCGTGTGCATCGGTCAATAATTTCATCCGGTAGAGGGAAGGCAAAAATTATGAAAACCCCAAGAAATGATTCTCTGTTTTGTTACCCTTTAAGCAATAGCTATTGTGCCTGTCTTTGTATCAGAGGCATTTATGGTGGTGGAAACACTAATGGTTTATACAGTAAGCAGCCTCGCACGTCTCACTCTCACACTTCCTCATGCACGCACACACGGACGCACACACGGTGTAATGGATAGGAGCTGGCTGAGGGCGTCTGTCAGGGGCGACTGTTCTAATCAGAGCAGTGGGGAGAGAGATAAAGGAGAAAATAATGAGTGTGGCATCGGGCCTTTCATAGCGCAACAAAAGGCCACGGGATCAGATAGACACACACAATGTGGAGAGGAGAGGAAGGGAGGAGAAGAAGAGAGGTAGAGGAGAGGGGGAGAAAGGTAGGAATGGGAGGAGGCATAGATCTGTGAGACTGAACGAGGGGATGGCCATGAAGAGGGTTTACAAATAAGCCTCCTTGCACCGTGGGTCATAACAAAATGAGTTAGTTATGTCAAATTACAAATGGTCCGTTACTTCATAGCTACTTGTCACAGACGATGGATGCAGGCTGAGCAGATGGAGGTTGCTATATGACGGCATCACTTATTTGATGCCACATTGACATTTACCAGCACAAAGTGCCTTGGAAAAGCACTTGAAAAAATTACAACACAACCACAATCTCAAGTTTATTTATAAGGATTTAATGTGGAGGATAAGAACTGGAAAAATAATGACATGTTTTTTTAATTTTTAATATGGCTTTTATTTTTTTTTCAGACCCTCTTGCACTCTACTAATCTTTCTTTATGGAAAAATGAAAAGAAGAAAGTCGTATAAGTTTTATTTAAAGTTTTCTACACACCCTGCTTTTGAAAAGTAGTGTAGTATTTTTGGCTTATTTGCAAAATTAGCCCCACACATCCACAACATACCCATTGAGAAACTCAGTGATGGCAGCAAAGTTGAAGTTGTGGTATAAATTCACTTTCCAGCAGGATGTTGATCATAACACACCCCTAGCGCATCAATACAGCGGTTTAGATCGAGTATTCTGTTATTTTGGAATGGCCTAGTCCAAGCCCAAACCTAACATTTTTTTAAAAATGTGCAAAGAACTGATCTTAACAGCCATTTTCCATTCAATCACTATAAGTCGAAGCTGTTTTACAAAGACAGGCAACATTATCTGTGAAATAAGGTAAACTTTATGTTAAAGAAAGAGGGGGTATAAATACTTTAGCAAAAGACTATACACTCTATCCTTTGTTTATTATTATTATTTTTGCTTTACAATACTTTTCTGTTCCTCTGCCCTCTCCCTCACTACTGATTAGCACTGCTTCATTTTCTGCATGTGATAATTTCGAGTCATCCTTTGATTATTAATGCCTAATTTACCCAGATTACACTCCTTTGATTATTAATGCCTAATTTATCCTGATGACACCAATCATTAAACAGTGCACCAAACTGTACGCAAAAAACCTCGGCAGTCACTCAGTGTACCGATACAACCTCTTCTAAAGATAATGATACTGTTCCTAGAGGCGGAACAGCATTAAGTCAATGTTTCTCCCAAACTCCCATCAAACTTTAAAGGGAGAAGAAATACTAATTAGAAACTGCAAGCAAGGAGAAATGAGCAGCTAGAGTCAGAACAGAAAATCCCATTCAAAGACTTAATGAGCTTGTCGAAGCTGAATAATTGATTTCTAATTCTAGCCTGCAGCTGTTGACCCGACCAGGGAGTGTTTTGAATGGAGCTGAAATATGTTGTGGTCTGACTTGGCACCGTTGACTTTCTGGTAACGAACCCGAGTACAAAAAACGCTTCTACGTCTACCCAACACACCGTCAAGTATGATGATTATTATTATTATCGTTAATAAAAAAAGACACTTTTAAGTGTTTGATTCCTCCCGCATAACTGTGATCCTCTCTTTAGTACCCTGACGTTTCAATCCTCCCACAGATCTGGTTGGATATGTCTTTTTTATTTTTTGACAGGAGGCGGTTTCATTTTCAGCACCAGGAAGCTCGGCGAGGTGAGGCTCTCCCCAGCATTGGGAGCCTCAGTCCGTATCAGATTGTGGGTGTTTTGTGTTTCGCTCATTTGCTGCCGAGTGATTCTTTGTTGCCCTGCGTGGACGATCATATCCTGGGGGGTTCTGGGGTAGGAGCAGCATAGAGCACCCTGTGTGTGAACCACAGCCGCCCAGCGTTCCTGTAAGATGACCTCACGGAAAATAGGCCTAATTATTACCGTGACAGGCCGCGCTATCATATTCTGCCAGATCAGTCACTACACAGGAGAGACAGGGAGGGAGAAAAATTAACAGAAATATATACCCTGGTGGCACCAGCCCTACCCCCCCACGCCACCTTCTTGGCTAAACTAAGCCCATTTATTTTTAATAGCCTAATCAACAGGGCCCAAAGGTGGCCCGGCTCTCACTCACCTGTACAGACACAGGTAAATCCTGGTAGGTAAGCGTGAGAGGAAAGGCTTGGCAAAAAAGGCTTGTGTTTGAATCAGGCCAACATGCGACTTCTGGTTTGTTCAAAACATTTACGTCTTGGAGGCAAAATGAGACAAAATGGCAAAAAGTTGCATGTTAGGGAATTATATTTACAAAATCCAAAGTTTAAGGAAGACAGCAGTGATTAACTTCAGGCTCATCCTGAACTCACAAGGCAGTAGTCATTAGGGCCAGATCATTATATGATAGATTTCAGGGCCATTTGCCTGGTTTTGTTCCCAGGGACAGTAGTCCAAGAGACACCCTGGGAATGGGACATACTACACCAACAGCTACCCCCGTGAGAAAAACACAGCCAATATCAATGCTCTGTGGCGACGTGTGCTCTGCGCTAATGTTCTGAGGTGCTCACCGTGAAGCACACGAAATGCTGCCTGAGCTCGTGATTATACAGAACCTAGGAATGACTCCATTGTAAGAACTGAGCGTTTTCTAAAACGGTTTCTTTTTGGCTCAGATTTGTTATCGTTTGTGCGTCTTTTTAAAGACGATTTTTGAAAAAAAAGGAAATTTAAAGAAAAGCAGATTTTGACTAACTTTTGCAAAGGAAAAATGTGGTTTCATTTAAGTCAAGCTGTGTTGTTTCCGTAAATATTGAAGATGTAGAAAGATAGGAAGTCAGGTTTGAGGCTAAAAACCACATTTTTTGCATGAGGTACAGAGAAAATCAAATGATAAAAATCAAAATTATTATTTAACCAACAGTTTTCTGTTTTCTACTTAAGCATAGTAAAGTGCTTGAGAAAACCTATTTTCTCAGCCAACTCAGTTACCTTACGAATGTTTAATAGCTGAATACTTGCCCTTTCACACTTGTTAGCAATTCATTTTAAAATCACTAACATGTTTCAACCTTGTTTATAGAGTGAAAATGTTATCATTAGTCTATGACTGCATTTTGAATCCCCATTATTTTGGGGCATGCCTTAGAAAAACACATGACTTCTTAAATAACCAGGATTTAATCTATCACACCTTTATATTGTATCAAAATCTGACCTAACCTAACGTTACTTTTCACTACATCCTCTTTTTCCTTGGAAAATATTATGATTAAAATCATGGGTGACTTGAATTGTTGTTGGATATTACTTCTAACTTAGGATAATTATTCAGAAACACTTTTATTTTTCCTTTTGAATTAAAATTTGCTCAAAGTTGTTATGACAAATGCATACTTTGCATTTAAAAAAGTAGCAACCCCTGACTTTAAATGACATCTCTTTTTAACTTGTTCCCACCAGCTGAATTAATCACATTTAAAAAATAAGGAATACAAGTGTAAAAGGAATCGGACCACATATTTATTTCCTAAAACCTCTCCCCTCATCATAGGAGAGTTTGCCGAAATCAAAAACAACTCCGTGATCCTCCTGAAAACTGAAGGTCCCTGAGAGAAATTTCAAGTCAAACATGCTCTACAAATTCTTCTGCTGAAGCACAAAAATGCACAATGTCGGGGTCATCTACTGAATCCAGGCACGGCACACATCTCAAGCTGGCTTCCTTTCAAAAAGGGAAGATGCGTGTCCAACAGGGGCATCATTTTTGCAAGTGGCAGAATCAAGGGGGGACCCGGTACACCTATTTTCACTTCAGAAAAGTCTGGCCAGAAGTGGCTCACTACCATGAGAAGTAAACTACAACGAGTAGCGTACAAAAGCCAAAGGATTGGCCTGAAAAGAAGAGCAGCATGTACTCTCGACAGCAGTCTGTGGCTGCCACAGGCCCGAAGAGGGCTGAGAGGTAGGAGGTGACACAAGTTTCATGCAGAGCTCCAAATTTACTTCTGAGGAGGTAGATCGCATAGATTTAATTCTTTATAAACTAATTCGCGTTTCTTAAACTTTTTGAATTTTTTTATATTTGTAATGTTAAAATTTACTGAATTTGATAACAGGTTTATGCAATTGACAAACACAAAAAGTTTCTAATTACAAAGTAGCATACTGCAGTTACTTACAATTTCTCTGATTCCTCTGAATAATGTCTAGTTTAACAAATTGTTTAAAAAAACCCATCTGATAATTAAACACAGTCCACATTTATGGAATTTCATCTTATTTCAAATACATCTAATAAACAAGCTATTAGAGGTCTGTAAGCATATAGGCAGCTTAATATAAATAAAGGAGAAAGGTCAGGGGGAGAGGTTTTAAACCAGGTTTGGTTATAAACAATATCCCAGACTTTGAAAATTTTACAGTGACAACTGACAGTCCGGGCGATAAAGGGAGATAAAGCAGCTGGGAAACACAGGATGACTTAAGAAACAGCAACAATTCACGACTGAGCAAGAAAAAACTGTCCACTAAATACTATTACTTCTGGAGTTATGGAACAAAGGCCACACTAAACATTTAGCACAAACCTTGCAATGTCAGGAAACATCAGGAACAAGGTATGTCTTATCTGTTAAACTTTTAAGTCTTAATGCAAAAACTCCAATTCATGTTTTGAAACACGATGGTAACAGCATCATGTTGTGGAGAAGATGGATGTAGCTAAATGCAGGACAATACTGGGAAAACTTTCATCTTATAATGTCTAAAAATGTGGTTAGAGCAACAATATCTTTAAAATCAAGGCTTTACTATGTGTTTAAAAGTCCATCAAAATCCAGACCCAACTCAACTGAGAATTTGTGGCAAAACTCAAAAATGGATGTCCACAGACCCCCTCAATGCAAAATCACCCAAAAGTGAGAGAAATGTAAAATCTGATAGGTCACAAAATATATCTAACCCGTACTGATCAAACCCAATACTGATGTTGACAACTGACTGGTAATTGCCAACATCCCTTTAAGGCAGGGTTACATCACACTCAGTTAACCAGCAGAGTTGTTCAAAGAGATTTCAAGATGTCGAACAAGTTGGAGTGAGTGTGGAGTTTAGTTACACTTTGCCAAGTAAACTGGACAGGTTGGGTGTCAGAGACACAACCTTCTGATTGTTTTCTCTGTGTTCTGAAGGATCCACCTGTGGACGAAGGAAACATTGATTTAATGTTAATGAACAAAGACGCACAAGTTTTGTTAAGGAGTTGCTGCATGCCAAACTCTAACAGAATAAGGGAATAATTTACATTTTATATTCTGTTAAATGTCTAAAATTATATATATATATATATATATATATATATATATATATATATATATATATATATATATATATATATATATATATATATATATATATATATATATATATATATATATATATATATACATACATATATATATATATATACATACATATATATATATATATATATATACATATATATATATATATATTTTTTTTTATATATATACATACATATATATACATACATATAAATATATATATATTTATATATACATACCATACTTACATATATATATACATACATACACACACATATATATATATATATATATTTATATATATATATATATATATATATATATATATATATATATATATATAATCTGGACATGAACCAGATTCAGGCAACACCAGGGACAGTTTCCTTTTTTTTGGAAAAAAAACACTACAGTAGTAGCTGTTTTAACCCGGCTCCACCCTCCACCTCCCTGGACCCTCTCGCTGTCACTGGTCATGTGTAGTGTGTAATAGGGACTGACAGTAGCGGTGCAGGTCGTAACCCCGTGGCCCCGTCTAATTGAGGCTAAGGATCCCGGCTTGTCCTGCCATCTATAATTAACCGCATCATCTGCAGCCATATAAAAGATTCAGTCGGACTGGGAGTGGCTGACACATGATCCCGCCGGTGGCGCTTATCCGCTTTGTGTTTATGAATATGTTTATTAGTGGATGCATCAGAGAAACTTTGAAAAATCTTGTTATCTATAGAGCCTGGCAAAAGTATTTGCACCCCTTGATTATTGACTACCCCACTATTGGTATTCTGTGTCATAAACTAACAAACACTAGAGCACCATTTTGACAAGGAAGGAAAACAAAACCTAGTTTTAAAGTGTTTTAAAAAATAAAAACCTGAAATTTATTGTGAAGCATTTGTCATACAGTTTTTTGATACAATCTTTTGTAAAACCATACTCTTCAACAATTACAGCTAAAAGCATAGACCCAAATGTTGAGTTCTATCAGGTACCACCAGCTAAAGACTGGCTCTGGCTGCATACTTAAATCTGTTGTTCCATCTGCAAGAATCAAAGATTACCCTGTTATTACCTTTATCCATCTTCTCAATCCAGTATCCCTGTTAATATTCAAAGTTATTATCATTAACTTATCACTCTGGGCATGCAACAGTCTGGGTGGTATGCTTCTTTGGGGCTTCTCTACACCGCAACTCTCGGATGTGGGAAAAGTAGTAAAGGTGGACTCATCAGTGAACAATACATGT
Source organism: Orestias chungarensis (assembly GCA_032876305.1). NCBI lineage: Eukaryota > Metazoa > Chordata > Actinopteri > Cyprinodontiformes > Cyprinodontidae > Orestias > Orestias chungarensis. The sequence goes on along the minus strand of JAVLVB010000560.1, from coordinate 187,012 downwards.
TTCACATTGTCCACAAACCAAGATTTGCTCTCCTATTGTCATTGAAACCGACGTTTGGCATTGGCATGAGTGACAAAAGGTAAGACTATAGCAGTCCGGCCGTGTATATCAAATCAAATGAAAAATACTTTATTTATCTCAAAGGGAAATTAAATGTTGTTGGAGTATCTCATTTAACTGAGGAGTTGTTGTAGATGATGATGGCTGTGGGCAGGAAAGATCTTCTGTAGTGTTCTGTTTTGCAACCAAGGTGAAGAAGCCTCTGACTGAAGAGACTCTGTTTTCGGGGGTAACAGTCTCATGAAGAGGATATTCAGGGTTGTCTATGATTTTCTTGATTTTATGTAAAATCCTTTTTTCCAATCATCAACTCCAGAGATTCCACATTTGTCCCCAGAACAGACCCAGCCGTCTTTATCAGTTTTTTAAGCCTTTTTAGGTCCCTAGCTGTGACGCTGCTGCGTCACAGCTAGGGTTGTTTAGAGATGAAACTCTAAACAAAAGACTTATAGAAGATCTCCAACATCTTGCTGCAAACCTTAAAGGATTTTAGGTTCCTCAGGAAGTAAAGTCGTCTCTGTCCCTTCATGTAGACGGCTTTACTGTTGCGTCTCCAGTCCAGCCTGTTGTCGAGATAAACACAGAAGTATTTGTATTCCTCAACCATCTCTACTTCTTCTCCCATGATGGAAATAGGGGTTGATCTGACCTTGTTTCTCCTGAAATCTACAATCATCTCTTTTGTTTTGTTCACATTCCAGATCAGATGATTGTTCCCACACCATACCACAAAGCGCTCCACCAGTTCTCTGTACTCAGCATCTTCTCCATCTCTGATACATCCGACAACTGCAGAGTCATCTGAGTATTTATGTAGCAATCTGACTTGTACTGGAAGTCTGAAGTGTACAAAATGCCTGCTTAGTCCAGGTGACAGTGGGAAGGTTGAAGCAGCTGTATGATGACATCCATGGCGATAAGGAAACTGCAGGGGGTCCTGGTATGTGCTGGTTAGCTTACACTTTTTTGGTACAGGAATCAGTCAGGATGTCTTCTACAACAGTGGAACCTTCTCTTGGGTCAGACTAAGGTTGAAGAGGTGTTGTGGAAACCAAAGAGCTGCTGTGCACAGGCCTTCAGGACTCTGGGAATGACACCATTTGGAAATATAGCTATGTTCCGGTTCAGTCTCTCCAGCTGCTTCTTCACCTGACTTCTAGACACAGAAAGTGGGAGGAGGAAGGGGCAGCAGCATCTCCGGATTTGGCAAAAGAAAACCCTGTGGAACCAGAAGAATCCATGACTGAGATAGAGGATAAAACATCTGAGGTCTGACTGGACAGCTGCGGGTCGAAGGAGGGTGGGATGTCTTTTTGGCTAGTTGCAGGAGGAGATGATGGTGAGCTTATTCCTGAACTGAACCTGTTGAAGAAAGTTTTCAGCTCATTTGCTCTGTCCACACTTCAATCAATCAGATAATCTTTCGACTTGAAGCCTGTGATATTCTTCTTTCCTGACCACACATCTCTGATAATGTTCCTCTCCAGTTTACTCTCCAGCTTCTTCCTACACACCTCCTTGCTCTCTCTGATCTTAACTTTGAGCTGTCTCTTTATACTTCTGGATAACTCTCTGTTTTGCTCCACAAAGGCTCTTTTTTCATGTTTAACAGTTCCTTCAGGTCACTGGTGATCCAGGGTTTGTTGTTAGGGACGGGAGCTCCTGACTGAGAGTTTTGGTGGAAACAGGAGAGTTGAGGTGCACATTTAATTCCGCTGTGATTTGGGTAGTCGTAGTTTTATGTTTTTTGGTTACAATCCGGGTTAGCACCCGAACATCCCTTTTAGACAGCTTCCTCTTGCGTTCACAGTTAATCCTGTTGGATGTGGTACGTCCTTCTTGGTGGTATGCTGACATTACCCTGGATACCGTGGCTCTTGATACATCACAAAGACTTGCTGTCTTGGTCAAAGATGCGCCAGCAAGGCGTGAGCCAACAATTTATCCTGTATTGAAGTCTGGTATGTCACCCATAATGTTGTGTGTGTTGCAATATTTTGAGTAAAACTGTGCGCTTGCACTGCTAATTGGACCTTCACACTCTGTTCTTACTGGTGCAATGTGCAGCTAATGAAGATTGGCCACCAGGCTGGTCCAATTTAACCATGAAACCTCCCACACTGAAATGAAAGGTGCTTCAGTTTCATTATCCAACACCTGTACACATTTGATGCTAAAACCACAGTTAGTCAATTTGATAATCTTCTGTGAAGTTATGGAATTTAAAGTGTTTAAAAACTAATTTAAAGCTGTGCTGTCGTTATCTTCATCCTCATTCTTTTGTTTTCCAGCTTGAGTAGTGATGGGACCCAAACTCTCAACTGTACTCTGGCCCTTCAAACACCTTGGCTCTTCCTTCCTTTGCATCTTCCTCCTCCTCCTCCTCCTCATCCTTCACAGAGCCCCACTCAACTCCACTCTTCGTCCTGTCGATGCCTTTGAAATATGCCTTTCAAAAATGCTGCTTTCTGAATTAATGAATAATTTTTCGCCAGGTGTAGTTGAGGGAGGAAGAGGTGGGGTTGGGTAATGGGGGGTTGGGGGAAGGAGCAAAAGGGGGAGGCAGTGGGGGCTAATAAATACAGAGTGCTGAGAGTCTCACCACTAGCAGACCCTCCCCTGCTTTGCCCAGCACACTCTTCATCTCTATACACCCAACGCAAGCACACATTCACGGGCACACACGCATTTGCCTTCCTGCCGAAACCCCCCACCCACCCACCATTCCCTCCACCTCCACCTCCACCCAAGCCCTAGATGAAAGGCCTGGCTCGTTCCTGTACCTTTAATTTAAAGCTGAAAAGGAAAACGAGAGCGGGGGGTGCGAAACACGCTTATGAATATGGAGAAAATTGAATGAGAACCATCCCTTTGAATAAATCAGTATGAATATCCCTTGGCCTTGTTGGGAGGAAGGTCACAAGAGACCCTTGGATATACAGATGGAGAGCGGCTAGATGGACCAACGTGTGTGAGCGTATGTGCTTGTGCTACGAGCTGTGTGTGTTCTCATTATGTGTATGCAGATGATTTAAGAAATGGAGGCTGCTCATGATGCTTTTAGTCAGCTCTGTAAATAAAAAGTGCATCAGACAAAACACAGAAAAAAATAGCCAATTTCTGATTAAATGAAACTGTGATAATTGCACAGAGGATGTAATTCAGCAGCTATGAAAGCTTAATATGACCACATCTATGAGCAAACAATAAAAAAAGAGCAAGGAATATGTAAGATGTGCAAATAAAGTCAGACATAAATAAAGCATTGGTATACCATGCGTACACAGAATGGTAAAGTATAAGCAAAAAGAAACAACAAGAACAAGATTTAAAGAATAAAATTTTTTTTCGTTATTGTAAAATTTACTGTATACATTTTAATGTCCTTTATTGTAACTTATGTGGTGGATTAAAAGGAATGATTATTATTGATTTTGCAGATCGATCACTCCATCTCCTATACTTGTTTATTTTTGCTAGGTAACAGGTGGTTGTTGCTATCGCCAGCAGTCATGTCTCAGTCTAATTTAACTGGTCCATTTTACCAAATTCATATTCTTAAATACAAACCAGTTAATTCCAAGTTTTATATTTAATTTTGCTGTAAATTTAAGAACCTAAAGTAATTTTTTATGTAACAAAATGTGAGATGGAAAAAAGAGTTGAAATGAAATAGTGAGTTTTCACTGTATATTTTTAATATAAATGATAACGATAATGGGGTAGTCTGATAATTCAAAAAAGGCAAGATTGGTAGATAGGTCAGGTTTGGGAAAACAGGAAGTTTCAAACCTTAGTGGAGTTGTGTGTTATTCTGGCCTTAATTTACTCTCACACTTTTATCACTTTTACACATTATTTTTTACAATTTTTGAAAATCCTATATTATATATGAGCTGATATTCTTAACTATCAAACTTCATGGTTTTGACTTATGAGTTAAAAGGTTAAGCCAAAACGACATTTTTATTGAGTTGGCAGTGATTTACTATTTGTAATAATCAGAAAAGCCCCAACTTGGCTCGTCTTCAGGGACATCTGAACTTCAGAATCAGTTTCTTATAACAAGTTTAGATTCCTGGGGTAAATTCTCCAAATAAAAACAGATATAATTGATAAATACTTGACTGTCTAGGGGAGTTCATAGTTTTGGTATTTACCTAAACCTTCAGAGCTGAGTTTTGTAGAAGGATGCTGCTAAAGATGCCAGTGCACTGTACTTTAAAGATATACCACATAACTTAAAAACTTTCTCAAATGGGTAACGCCAAGACAATATTCAGAAGACATGGCTGTAAATCTGGCTATAATCATGCTACAATTCTTGAAAACAGCTGCCAAACTGGTATTTATAGATATATGGAATAAGTTGGGATATACTTTATACATGCCACAGAATGACATAGCTACGACAAAATTATTGGTCATAGCTGTGTTGGGTAAAGTCTGAGCTTATCACTTTTACATGAGGCTACAGCGCTCTTTAGATTCCACTATAACAGCATCGTTGGATGCAATTTACTAAAACTGCTCAACAGTAAAAATGCACAAAACATTGTTTGGGTTACTCAGGATCTGATTAATAAATGTTGAGGAAAGCATAATAGTCATAATAGTTATGCTGCCCGTTACCTTTAATTGACTCTTTTTAATTACTTTATTGATTTGAGGATTTCAATTCACTTCTCAAACATGGACAGAGACACACGTCCACACACACACACACACAAACAGGAAAAAAAAAATCAGTTTTGGATGTTTGACTGAGCTATAATTTTAAAATGTATTTTAACAATATTCCATCCATCCATTATCCATCCATAATGTTTTTACTTTGTAGGGTCATGAGATTCAGCTGGTTAATTTCCTAGTCATAAACAATATGGTCAAAAAGATGCTTTCACAAAGACACTTTCTTCAAAGGGCATAATTTATGGTTTTCTTTTCATGGAGATTACCAGAAATGTTAAAGTTCTTTAAAAAAAATTAATTAACAGCTTCAAGTTTTAGATTCAAGGTTTTTTTCTATATTCCAAGAAGCTCCTGAAAAACCCAAACGATCGGCGGTTTTCCTGTAAAACAATAACGACTGTAACCTTGAAAAAGTATACATACTTATATAGGCATGCTGTATTTTTTTAAACTGTTCTTTATGTTGAGCTCAGATGAAAGATCAAAGAATGTGGCATTTACGCTTAAACGATGGACAATGACACTTTTGCTAATTTCTACACAGATCACTGCAGAATTAGAATGGTGCAAGAAATTTGGAAATATTGATCTTCAGTTTAATGAAATATGTGGAAAATCCCAAAACATTGCTTTTTTGAAAACACTGATTATTCCTCTATTAATTTATTCAGTTTAGCATTATTAAATGTTTTCTTTCCTGTTAAAATGGCAAGAGTTTTGTATGACTTTTAGATGAAAATTCAAGTTTTTTATTTGTAAATAGTAACTCACTCCACATGGGATAAAAACAGTTGCTCCTCCTCTTCTAAGTGAATAGTTTACTACACTCTATTTGTCCATTTGTTTTATAAATTAAAGAAGACATAGTGAAATACTGACCTCTTCTGTTTTTGTCCCATTTTATTATTACAAATTTAGTAACAAACAAAAGTAAAAGTAAACATTTGCAAACAAAAAAAAAAAAAAAAACTTTTTCAAAAGATTATTTAATTTTCATAAAAGCAGGGAGAAAGGTTATGAGAGCCAATTTTGCACTAGTTGAAAAAGTAATTGCTATCTTCTTAAATCAAGATCTGAGTAAGAGCATTTCTTGGTCAGCTGAGTTTAATTTCAAAAACTGGAATCCAGTCAGGCCCATAGAATAAACACATCACTAAATTAGATGTGTGGCCACATGTAGTGGGCTAAAAGATAAAAGAAAAAAAACAAAACACATCTGAACTCATGAGAAACTTTCAGTCTGGAAAGTTTTGCATTTCTGAGACAGAACATTATACAGACTATCCTAGTAACAGTGAAAGTTATCCGACGGTTTGTGGAGTTGTTGCTTTTACATTTCTACTACTCTTTTGAATTATATATATTATATATTCTCCCTACGACTCCTTAAAACTCCCTCCATTAAAGTAACAATAAACATAAAAATCTTTAACCTTAATTTCTTGTGATTGGTTTATGAATTTAAGTCAAAGCCCACTTTGACTAAACAGTAAGAAAAAGATTCAAAGCTTAACCATTGGTTCTGGTGTTGATATTTTTAAAACTGTGACAAACGAACTTCTAGGCATGACCTAGTCAAAGATAAAATAGAAACCGTCCAGTTTGGCTGAAAAAATAAATAAATAAATGTGAAACACTCATCGGCAGCCAATACACATATATGATTTGACTTGTTGGTGGCACTTATTCGGTTTGGGTGGTTAGTTACTATTTAACACAAGATCAGGGTGGCTTGACAGCATTCTCTCATAGCAAATTAGATATTTAAAACCTTCCTTTTGTTTTAAACTTTTCAGTTTTTTGTTGAGCTATTTTTGTTGTATTTTACGATTCGGTTGGAGTTTCGAAACATCTAGCAATAATAAAAAACTAAAAAACAAAACAGAAGTATTCCAAAGAGAGAAAAAAAAAACAATTTCTACAGCACGGTACAAAATAAACCAAGAACTGTGAAACTACAATTTGTCGCAGTGCTGCTGTCTCACTGAAGTGCTTTTCAGAGTCACCACTATTCATTCGATGCACAGTGCTTTTTTCTTTGCTTTTACAATGGGTGGATGGTATTACAGGAAGCAACGTATGAAATTTGATGTTTGCAATATAATGAAACTTTTGAGATGAATGCAGTTACACATTCTATGGTAAAGGTTAATGCATCCCAGCATCACACATGCAAACATGAGGCAAGGTCCTTTCAGGTGTTGATGGGGATTACCTTGATTTCATTCCAGTTTTAATGTGTCTTCTTTTTTAAGTATGGCACCCTTAAAATATTGTCCAAACTGTTTTTTTAACTAAGTCTAACCTATGAGATTAAATCTGGAGGAGAAAACAGAGATAAATATTAACTTCAAGCCTAAAATATTTACTCATCCTTCAATAAATAAGATTATTTTAATTTTCTCCAAAGCATAAAGAGCAAAGTTTACTTTCTAGCTTAAACCCACAAACACACTTTCCTAAAATTTTAACTTATGCTACATACAGATACATGGAGTTTTTCTAAATATAATAAACATGTGGTTGGAAAAAAGTGACATGTGAAAAATGTCTGCTGCATTAGCTAAAGTGTTAATTTTTCTTAAATGTTTCTTAATTATGTATAATTTTTGTAATACACTAAGACAAAGTGGAAGGAAAATTATTCATGGCTTTTATAATCATTTTTTTATATTTATTAATAAAAACAAAGTGCACCCTTCAAATTAGTACATTCTAGAACCACATTTTGCTACACGTGCAAGTCTTTTGGGTAATCTGTTAACAAGCTTTGCACATATAAAAAGTTTATTTTTTTGTATTGAAATTCTAATAAACTGGTCTCACTACAGATTCTCACAGTTTGAGCTTTGAGTAGACATTTTAACAAATTAATATGTTTTAATGTAAGCTATTTGATTGATGCTCCTGCTGTATGTTAAGGGAGGTTTCTTTTGTTGGAAAGTGAACCTCTGCATCTAAAGTCTTACAAGTTTTTCTAATAAGTTTTGTCCTGCGTTTATTTGTAGACGTATCTCCATCCATCCTGTCATCAACTTTGACCAGCTTCTCTGTCTTTGCTAAATAAAGACAATCCAAGCATACGGTAATACTTCCACCACAATATTTCACAGTAGGAATTATTGTTTATGTAAAGAAGAATAAAGGATAAATTTTTTTAAATCAAGAAAATTAAGGACAATCCTGAGCATTCTCTTCTTAAGAGTGTTATTTTAACAACTGAGAGATTCACTGTATTTCAGAATGTTAGAGATCCTTTCTATCTTTAGCAATAAGCATCAACTCTTTGAACAAGCTCAAACATTAAGAGTCACAACAACATGTAATTCTCTTGGGGATTAAGAAAGTATTTTAACTTAATTAAAATGTGCAGTATCTGTGTTTCACAACACAAAGCTTGTTGCATGTGGAAAAAAGTTTTCACTTTTGTTGTCATCCATTCAGATTACCATTTTCTACATGATTGCTATGGCTCTACATGATATGTGAAAACTTTTATTCCCTGACACTGACTTTCTTTCCATTTCTGATGTGTTTTAATTAATGTCGTAATTTTCGTTTACCTCTGAATTATGCACTACTTTGTATTGATCTAGGTCATTTAGTTAACAAAATATGGGAAAGTTTAAAGAACAATAATACTTTTGCTCAATCATAAAATAGTGAGAATACCATTGTTTAAAACTACACATCATTAATCTGTGTGCAAAAGATTATAAAAATCCCTCAAAGATTGTTTTTTGATATCTCTTTGGCATACTTATTCAAAGTTGTATAGCTTTGATTGAGTTCGCCAGCAAATGTTATTTATTCATAAAGCCCGTTACACAGAAAAGAAGCTATTCATAATAATAAAGCATGGAAATTAAAACATAATTGAAAATACACACACACACACACACACACAAGACAAAACTAAATGATGCTGATGATTAAAAACAGAATAATGTCAAAAGATTTTTTTAAATATGAAAATAAATTGAAAAACTGCAGTTTATTCATACATCTGCTATCTGAGATCAAAATGCTTCGACTAATTTTGTTATACATTCCTACACGATAGCAACAGCATTTAGTTCTCATTTTTTAAAGAGGCAGGATTTTCTTTTTTCTTCTTTTTAGCAAAATCCAAAAGCTTGACATCTTAAACTTGACACATAGAAAGCAGAGAGGAGGTAACAGTCAAGTGCTGAGAGGTTAATTCGTTTTCTGGGAAAAAAATACAAATAAAACCGTTTTACTGTAAAGAATTTCGAGCTAAAGGTTCAGGGAGACGAGACGACTCCATTCTTTCCCCGATCCCTCTTCTTTCTTTTTTGTTGCATGACTAAAAAGTTTAATTGACTTCTACCTCCCATTGCCTTCTGCTTTTTGGTCAAAATATGAAAAGTAATATAAAAGGAGAGAGTTCACTATGTAAACCAAGCTATAATCGCTAAAAAAAAGGCTTAACAATAGTAAAACTGAATTTTGAACAGTTGTTTTGAACGCATTTACCTAAATTTACAGGTTTAGCCCACACTTTTCTTTTATCAGACATACAATTCTGTTAAAAGTTCAAATACATCCACCATGGGAATTAATTCAAAATCATAAGGAGGTTATTGAGATTAATTTAAACTATTTTAGTTTTTATGGGTGCAATAATTTAAATAAGCAATGTCAAGGACTTCAAGATTTCAGTACACAAGTTTTTTTATGGTATCTTTTATTTGATTAGGCTCACCCTTTAGATGGCTAATAAATAGCCTAAAGATATGTCACTAATTAATCTGTTTTTGACTGAATAAGGGTGAGAAGTAGACAATAATGCTTTCTATAGAACAGGTTTAAAAATACTGAGCCAAATCTTTTCACATGAATATTTTATCTAAAGCTAATACATCAAACATGTCAGACTAAGTTACTTCCATGTATGCATTGCAAGCCTTTGTAAGCAAACTTTTATTTAGCATATACCACTGCATTAAGAGTATATGTAAGTATGTTCAAAAAAGTTTTACAAATGCTTATTATGCAAAAAGATAGTAACTTGGTCTAACATTTTTAACATAATATGCAGGTGAACAGAGATTGACCAAGCATTAGTTTTGTCTCTTTCTCGTCCTTAATCATAAACACTTGATGAAGCCTTAATATAGTGTTAAAGTGGTTATGGATGAAATGATAGCACATCTATGAACTATTTAATAACAATCTAAGGGTAGCCTTCTGATCATACTAACCATCCAAAGTGCTTTACACTTCAGTCAAATTCTTCCATTTTATCTCACAAGCACACACACATTTAGACACCTAATTTGGTAGGCAACCTGGGGTTGAATGCCTTGCCCAGGGGCACATTAACTGATGACAGGAGACAGCTGGAAACAAACCCGCAACCCGCTAACTAGAAGAAGAATACTTAACCCACTGTGCCAATGTCAACTTTTTAACTCAGCAAGTTCCTGCTTTTTCCATTATTTTTGCAGCTATCAACAAGCTGAATATTGAAAGAGTTTTTTCTTCTGCGCTTTTAAGCACAGAAGAAGAAAGTGTCAGTTTAATAGGGTTAAAACCCGACTCTACTTACCTTATTCACTTAACAGCTTTGAATTATGTTTTGGATTATTGTCATGCTGGAAAACCCATAAGTTTCAGGTTTAAAAGGCTTTGTTTCCAAAAATTGGTGTTAAATGAGCGGATACAGCCATGACCAACAAAGACGTTCCCACTAAAAAGATTATACGAAGCAGCCCAAAATACCTACCAGGAATACGTTTTTAAATTAGACAAGACAACGGCTAAGCTCTGGCTATAAAACAACTATCCATAAATTCCCTAAAATTCCTTCCCAATTTATTAACAGGATGGTTAAAACTTTGGCACAATAGGGTTAGTCCAAACACATGACAGAAATGGCTTTACAATAGATTAAACGGTCTGATGTCAAATTTCCAGAAAAGGCTCAGTCTTCTTAAAAATCCGTGGACTATTCTTAATAACTGTATCCATAGCAGGAAACAAACCTTAATTAACTTTACTATGATTGAAGGGCTTTAAGTTAACTCTTAGGTTCTGAGTTTCATGAACTCTGGATTCTTTTTTGTCCTTCCTGTGTTCTGTGTAATGTGTTGCTGTGCTTATTCGTACCATTTGCACCACAGTGTTGTTTTAACAGTTGTATAAATTGTAACCTGTGGCAAAGGCTGTTGAACTAAATTCCTAAAACGGATGTGATGCACCTGACGAGTGTATGCAAACTGTACAAGCTCCATGCAAACTAAAATGTTATCTATATAATTTGAAAGCTGCGATTTGTGCTAAATTAAAAAAGGAGTTGCAAAGATCACTTTTGTGCTTCTCACGCCAAATCAAGAGGCTTGTCTCAGGGTCTCTCGCTGGGCTGCTAATTGCAACCGTATTAGCTTGAAAGGACTCAGGTGCTGCAGACTCCTTCAGCAAGGGACATCTGTGGCTGACAGTTTCAGGAAAGCTGCGTCATCCAGACTCAATAGCTAATGAACAGACACAAGGATTTTCTCTCAAATTCATTATCGTCACGATGAATGAATCCAAGGTCCCTCTCGGTTGTTGTTGGCGGCATATTATCTTCCGATCAGCCTGTCCATCATCCCAGCGGCACAAATAAAACCAAATCCATATATGTGTGAAGCGCAGACGCACCCAACAAACACACGTCCACAGAAAATCAAATCAACTAATTAAGACGTGCTGGCTGAGTGGGAAGTAAACTCAAACAGGGATGGACAGATGTCTCACTCTGCTGACTTCAAAAGGGATCCAGAGAACACAGGGCCATGTAATGTGATTTAGATATAATGCTTCCAGGTCAGGGGTGATGGCTACACTGCGGGGCAGTGGGAGAGCAGCTGACAAGCGCGTAACTAACCATGACGGATGGTAATTCAATAGACTTTATAGTCTGAAAGCTGGTTGAGAACAAATTACATAGCTGGCCACCCTTGTCAGTTGACGCAGAGGAGAAAATTCATCCGTCTCTAGAATAGTTTTTGACACTTATAGTCTAAAGTCAACTCAGACAAGACTGTATTCTGATTCGGCTCGCTTCAACGTCGCACATTCAAAGTACGCAGCAGCAGTAATGAGCCTGCAGTAAGTTTCTGGATGCAGTTTTCTTGAGGGATAAAATTAGATTTTGTACATAAATGCATCAATAACATTTCAGAAAGCAAAGTTTTGTGCATGGAGAAAAAAAAAAATCACACATATATCCAGGAAGAGACATATCTTATACCAGGATTATCTGGACAAGTATGGAATGCAATTACCGTGCAGTAATTCAAAAGGAGAGAGAGCCAAATAAATACTTTATCTTAACTCTATTTCAGTCTTTATGATTATTTGATCTTAGATATAACACACAGTATTTGAAATGACTTAAATTCCAGACGTGAATGTATTGAAGTTCTTGTGACCAGACAATTGCATTTTAGTGCTTCGTATTTAAAGCTCATTGAAAAAAACAAGCCGTTATCAGATATACAGGAAAAATACAGGAAAAATCTCCAAGGTTTGCGGTTCTTCCTTTAGAATTGTATTACATTTCTTTCTTGACCTATACTACAACTTTATTAGAGTATATGTGTTAGTTGTCCGTTGCCAGTATTTAACATAATAAGTGAGTATATAGAAAGTTATACCTCTCTACATCAAGTTAAAGTCAGACTCAATTAGTGCAGAATACTTCATTTTTCTAATTGAGGAGGTTTCTCAAGAAATGAGTAATCGATTATCATTATAGCACTGTCTGTTTAATTTTGCTGCATTGAATATCTATCAGAAAATTATCAAAACAAGTGCAAATTTCCAACAGCGACGGAAAAGAAAAAATTGACAGAACAATGCACTTCTGGTATATCTTAATCTATACATTTGTTTTTAATAAATAGAATTCTGACTATGTACCAAAAATAAGTAACAACTTGTCATGGGGATTTTTGTTGTTGTTGTTTTTGCAGCTAATCTGTATTTTAGAGCATTTCGTTGTAATTGCAATTGAGATGAACATAACTTTCAAGTTTAAATTAGTAAGTAAAAGATAACTCCTTAAGTGTTAAATCCAAAGATCTGCAAATTTGTGCCCACGTGGCTTTGCTAGCTGATCGACTTTGTTTTGAAGGTTTTCAGCAAATTGTAATAGAAAGGTTCAACTAAGGTAAATGCTCACAGTGACTCCAGTTTCTCACAGACTGAGAAGATCTAAACCAAGAAAGAACCCACTTTTCTCTAATCTGACATTAGTGAAGCTAGAAGTTGAAGGTGTTTTGTCTGAAGTTTTTAATTTCCGGGTGAAGCAAAACAAAATTTGTGAACACTGATGTAAACCTGCCTACTGGGCTGTATGGAGTAAGATCGCTGTCAAAAAGGTGTATTCACAACTCTAACATTCTTCTTTCTATTTATATGTAAAAGTTCTTGTACCCACTGACCGCTGAAATATTCTTGAGTCTGAGAGTAGGAATGTAAAAGTTGTTTGTTCAAAGTCTTGAATTTGTGTCCACAGACAAAGGAAGAGTTTGTAGTTGTAGAAATTAATTGTTTTCAAGAGACTTTGCACTCAACAACTTTTAGATTTAAACTTGCATAAAAACAAAAGTTTGGGGTACAAGAACTTAATGTACATATAAATACGAATATGCTTTTATTTTTAAAAGGTGCAATTAAGGACTAGTTTTGCAAATTAGTCTTTTGCACAAAAAAAAAACTTTTCCAAGGAAGAACAGTGGCATTGTTCTATCAAGTAACGTTTTCTTTGGCTACTAATAAATACAAATAAATTGGGTTTATGTTGTTTAAACACTTAAGAGAATGTCCTGAAATCAAGAATGGAGGAAGGTTTTTTTCTGAGTCACGCTTGGATCAAAACCTCACTAGAAATCATTTCAATGATCAGGCAGAACAGTATTTCTGTATTTGGAGCAGTTTTTACGGGATGTTTTTCCAATACAGCTAGCAACATACAGTAATGGTTGATATTGGTTTAGAATGAAGAGCTTCTTTATTTATGTTACGGTTTTTCTGCACTGTTCATTCTGCCCATGAAACCCCTTTATATTTTTTCAGTCCATATTTGCAACAAAAACAGTAAATGTATTTCTTGAAACTCTAATACAGCAATAATAGATTCTTCAAACTTGTAAATAATAGGTTTTGTCCCCTTAACCTTTGTAAAATCAATATGAGACTCTATTCTTGGACAATTTGAAATATTTTGTTAATAAATATGAGGATTTATTTGACTTACCGAGCTATGCTTCTGGAGTTTAAACATAAAAGTCATAGCAAATCTCTTAAAACGTAACTACTGGTAAAACCAACTACTTGTAGGTTTGTGTGATTAAAACATATACATAAACTCAGGCTTATACGTACAACATAGCATATATAATCGTACAATAGTCTTATTTATCTTACAGATAACCGATGTAAGTGAGTAACACAAGGAGAGCTGAGGAGAATCGTTATGCAGAACGTGCAGACATTAGTGAAGCTATTAAGGCACTCAGGGGTTAACATGTCTCTTATTGTGCCTCACTCCTACATGCACTGAGAAATTAATAAGATAAATTAGCAAGGTAATTACCACTTTTAATTGGACTATTTCATCTGGTCCTGTCAAAGCCGCATCCAGAGGTAGTTTTAAGCTTTGCCGTGCACGTCTTCTTCGCCCTTTCACAAACGCTGTTATTAATTTCTGGGGCCCTCTTTTAGCCTTTGACATCTGAACCATTGAGGGTGAACCGCTGTCAGACTCCCCTCGATTATTATCTCGTTAGAATCTCTCCATATCTTGCGTTGACGCTCTCCAAACCGTGTCCTTTCGGTACTGTATCTTATTTTTAAATCTCCTATACTGAAAAGAAAACATGCCACATTTCGTGAGAATAACGGATGCAATCTATACTTCCGCTAAAAACTAGAAAAAGAAAACAATCTTTTGTTTTTGATTTTAAACAAAAATCAGTTACTCTCCTCTCAACCCACTTATTGTTTAACCATCTTTTGCCTTAAAAGCAGCTTTAGGTTGGTAAAATGTATCACTTCTAAATAAAGTAACTTATTTAATAGCTTTTCCATTATGACATTTTATTAATGTGGAACTTCAGCGTTTAAATTCATGTAAGGTGAACATTTCTACTTTTAAAGCTTCAGAACAAATAAATGGGACAAATTTAGTCTCCGTTGAGGTTGTTAATGGAATATTTTCACATGGAGCGATAAGTCGTTTGTCCAATATTGGTGAATATGTCTGAGAGGTTTATGCTTTTTAAAAGAAAGATAGTGGTGTTTTGTTTTTTAAAAAGAAAGCAGTAAAAGGATGAACAGTGCCTGTGGGGAAATGTAATCAGCTTTGTTCACCCTAATGTCAACTTTACTTATGGCTGTGTTTGTTGCATAGAAACCAATCAATGTCGTTTCTGTGAGGGTTTAAACCATGATTAAATTCGTCACAAAGACGATTTGTGGTATAAGCATTACTAAAATCTAAATTGCATTATTTGGATATTATTTCTGTTGCAACAAATCTAGTGGACGTGGAGCTGAGGACATTTGTCATGGGTTTAATAACATCTGCATCACTGGTTTATTGTTTTTAGGAAATTTATTTTCCAGTATATGATTTGAAAAAAAGCAAATAGTAGTGTCAATTTCACTTAGAGTTGATCAAATCTCTCAGGATATGAATAAAAAAGTCCAACTGATTTTCAGGTTTCTTCTGAGTGTTTCATCAATTTTTACCCAAGGTTGTTCAAGCTGACCTTGCAGCTGAAGTTGAGAGAGTTTGTATTTATAGAAGTTTCATTAAAAAACACACAGCTCTTAAAATGTTGTAGCAGGACTTAGCCAGATCACATATGATAACCGCAGTATTGTTTTGCCGCAAGTATAATCGTTTTTGGCATACTAAAAGGAAAAAATATATGTAAAAAGGTCTAAAATAACGTTTGGAGGACAATGTGAAGGAACGGAAAATCATCTGTATACCTCCTCAAAAGAAATTAAATGAATATACTCCTGTCTATGAAAGGTTTGTAAAGGGAGATAACAACAAGGCCAGCCTGTCAGACAGATGCTTCAGCACCAGGAAACACATACTCAAACACTCAAATCTACAACTCGATTAAGGTTCTCTTGTGTAACTGCTGCCATAAGCAGTTGGTACTTGCTGCAGTAATAGATAGGCGAGGGGGATAAATTGCTCTACCAAAGTATTTATAACATGAAATATTTACATCTGTGTAATGCATAAACAGCATCACTAAGACCAAGAACAAGTGAGGAATAAGGTTGTGAAGTGTCTGAAAGATAGTGTTCGATTATAAAGCAATACTGCAGAGCATTGTCGCATCCAAGATATGAAAATGGTATGACTGACACAAGAAGACATGGTTGGTCAGCAGACTGAAGACGCTGGATAGAGGGAATATTAATCAGCTGCAGGGGTTCACAGTTGTGATACAGAAATTCTTTTGAATGGATGCCAATTAATTGTGCTCTCACATATCAGTTTTTTATAAAAAGTATTTGGACGCAGAAAAGTCTTGTTGAATTAAAAATTTTGCAAACATTGAGAAGAACCGAACCAACAAAGAATCGTCTGTTTTTCCACACACTGGTGCTGGCCGAAAAGCTACGTCAATACGTCGCTCCATGTGTAACGCTAATTAAGGCTAGGCGCCTGATTACGGCCAAATATGGTAATCAGAAAGGAGCCTGTGTGTGTGTGTGAATAAAACTCCAACAGACAGGTAGTAAGGTTAACTTATTGTATTCAAATTTATATTTTTTCTTCATATATTTAGGGAGGTATTCAATAATAATAATATTTATGAATTCCTATGGGTATAAACAATAAACATAACAGGAAGACAACCATAAAAAACAAACAAAAAATAAATAAATAAACTCTGAAAATACCCAAGATTTTTTTTCCCTTTTATTGAAGTCCTTTCTTTTGCTTGCAGAATGAATAATGGTCCATCAATCAATAATCCGACTGGTTTAACTCCATGATTCAGGGTAATAGGCCCGGGGAAAAAAATAAAAATACTTTGGTTTAATTTAGTCCTACAGCATAGCTGCGGTGATCCGGTAGCTCGCCATCTTGGGTTGAAACAAGGGGAGCAAAAACAAAACCTGACCGTCGAGTGGTTAACAGAATATACCCAATGCAATCCTTTGTGTATAATAATTTGGGTCGATTCAGCAAAATTTTTTCAGCGATTTAGGAAAAGACCAAAACAAAACAGCTAGCCACAGCAACAGCAGCAATAGCAATTAGGACAGGCCGAGTTCACCCCTGACCTGGAACTTAAAGTGTGCTGTCGGTTTGACCCGCCAAAATCCGGTGAGGACAGTGGTGGCATGTCCCCTGCACCTTTTCAAATGTCCGATTTGGTCCCCTGTACTTTTTACTGTCCAAAAACAATGTTCCCTTACACTACACCTAAATTGTCAGCACTAGGACCAAGTGGAAAACAACTGCTCCAGCTGAAGCCCGCTTCTCTGAGTTTAGACCGCCCACCAGCACTAGATTGGCTCTCTGTTGTTTGGATCTCTTGTGTGTTTGGCTGCCTCCACTGTCACTCATTAGAAGCTAACGTTACAATCATCTGACGCGCTGCTGAATTTGGTCTGTGATTGGAAAGTCATAGTGCTGGAGTCCTAAGCGCTATCGTAATTATAACTATATGGTGGCTGGTCTATTTTTTCAGCTTCTTGGTAGTTGTTGGAATTTTGAGAAATCTTAAATGGTCAAGGAGTTACGGTTTTAAGGACTAGCATTTTGGTTATTGGATGGAATCTGCTACTGTAAGTTGGACATTTGTTTGTGTGATTGGGTCGGGTAAGCCAGAGGGGTTGTAATATCATATGTATTCATTTACGCTAATCTTTGAATTGGTGTTCATGTGCAAGAGTCTAGCAGCATGCAGTAAGCAACATTTTTGATATGATCAAGCTATTTATGAGGTATAATAATTAGCTCTAAGCCTTCCTGAAATGTGAGCAGTATTGCCAGCTGTCTGGTTTCCAGTACTACTTTAAAAGTTGTGGTGTATGATGACAGATGCATAGTAGGTGGAGATTATGTTTAAACAGCTTTTACATCATATCTGGCCTTAATGCCAGTAAATATGAGTAAAACTCAGACTTTGCTCATCCTGTGCGAATACGCCACAGGTAACACAGAGTTGGAACGTTAATTGGTGCGAATAGGCACTACGGGATTAAGAAAAGCTTAATAACCAGTCAAACCAAAAAAGGAACCATTAAACTTAAAAGTAACAATTGAAACCTAGAAGAACTACAAGAAAACATGGTGAACTGACATACAAAAAAATACCCCTCCCCCACCTTTGAAATCAAGATTTCGTCCATGCTTAGAGGTACAAAGGAACAGAATAGACAAAAATTACATATATGTTTCCAGTCAAAGTCCAAAATCCACTTGAGAATCCTTGGTAAGAATTGTAGATTTCTGTTTGCAGAAGCTCTCTGCCTGAGTCTAAGCTTTTTTTTTTTGCAAAGAAGAATATATGTGAAAAAAAAACAACCTGTAGATGTGTACAGTTTTCAGAAGTACACCCCCAAAAGAAACTTTAAGTTCAGGTAAAGGTGGTAACTGAGGAGGTTGAACGCAAATGCATATCATATATTTCTATTTGGTCTTTACAAATATATAGCAGCAGAAATGTATGTTTAAACAACAATAAACCATGTGAATCATTCAAAAAAGATTATCAAAACCAAGATTCAGAAATTTGTAAAATGTCCCTATAGATAGTATTTTAATAGGAGAGTACAAAAGAAAAAAGTAACTCACTCCAATGCACAGTGTACAGTACAAATCAAACAGAAGAGAGACAATGATTGCCCTGATCTTCAAGGTGTCAGTAGACAGTCAGTAGATGTTATTTAACACTGACTATAGTAATCAATTGATTAGATTGATCCTAAACTCCACCTGAGATTGAGTCGGATTTTACTTTTTCACTCAGAGGGGAAGAGAGACAGGAGCATCTGTTGCCCCAGATAGCTTTGACTTATTTGACTTCCCTGACACAGAAAGATGGGCACCTGCTTTAAAGCTCGTCAGATACGTTAACCCCCGGCCCGTAGTTGCAATTCCCACAGGGGCCGCTAGCAGAATGTCCTGCCCTGATGGGCTGATGGGAATCGTAGGAAATCAATAAGCAGTGATAGACTTCTGCTGTCCACTCAGCTAATCCTGCTAGTGATAGCTGTGGATTTAATCGAATGGCTGCACAGGCCACAGACACTCTCAGACGAGTGGATACATGCACACGCACATCAAAGTACACTTAACCCAATAAAAATTTTCGTAGATATCTGTAGATCTTCCTCGCACACACACACTCTCTCTGATGCCATTTTGTTTAGACAAGAAGAAATTTAGCAGACGATTCATTCAGCGGTTATGAGACAATCAGTCCATTTAAATCCTTTGTGCAAAGTCCAAGTTGGACCAAACTGCAGGTAGATTTCCATTTGAGCGGAAAATGTGGGATAAAGACACATTTTGTCCTCATGATCAGTCGATAAAGGGTGTCTTTTTAAAATGTAGACCAGTACAATGCATGGCAGGGTATGGGAAGCCGAAAAGAAAGGCAAAAAAAAAAAAAATCTTCTAGACGTGTATACATATCAAAGTGACATAAATCCTGATAACTACTCTCAATACATGAGCCACACATCTGTTGCAAAGTAGTTCTGGGCTTACACTTCAACGCCCTCCCCTCCACACTCCCATATGTGAATAGAAATTATAAAAAGCAGGCCCCAGTGGCACATGTTTAAAGGTACATTAAGAGAGCACATCAATTGTAGATGACATAATCCCCATCCCTCTTTTCAGTTTCCCTCTCTCCTTCTTAATCTCTGCGTTTTTAACCCCCCCCCCTCCATCATCTTCTAAGAGGCTGAAAGCTCCCTTCATCTTCTCCTCAAGCTAGCCGAGAAACCACGAGCTGCCTCAGGAGGGAGGAGAAGACGAGGTATGACTGAAGTCTGATTCAATTAACACTCTGGTGCAGATTTCTTGCCTTTTCCTCGCTCTTCTCGTCTTCGAGGCCTTTGAAAATAAGATGTACTCGTTACAATAAGGTCCTTGCGCATGTTTAAAGTGAGCACGTGTTTGTGCGTGCGTGCAGTTGCTTCTTAATAAAATTGGTTTGTGTTGCTGTTGAATTGGGATAGTAATGAGAGCACTTTTGAAATTTTTGCTTTCGAGAAGAAGCAGGACAATATCCTTAAGACAAAAAGCATTTTTTGTAAAGGTTAATTTCATTTAAAGTTTTCCTCAGTCAAATAATAAGTTTATAGTACCGTGTGATAGTATTCATACCACTTGAATTTCCTCACTTTTTGTCACATTACAACCACAAATATCAATGTATGCATTTAGGATTTTATGTAAGGGGCCAACTTCTGTTAGGAATAATGCATGAATTTCTCCAGTGTCTTTAACCACAACATGCAAACAAACAGCCTCCACCAGTCACCCAATTAATCAATAGAATCCTTCTATACTTAACTTGATGTCAGAATACATGCAGCTTCGCTGTGGAGGGTTATTAGAGGATAAAGCCGTGGAGAAGTTTAGGGTAGGGTTTGAATGTTTTGGCCACGGTGCAAACTTCTACATTTATTGCCCACCATCCGGTTAGGACAGTGGTGGCAAAATTTTGCTGTGGGAAGGCATTTCTGTAAAACAAGCTTGAGGCTGGGGTAGATGTTAACTTCCACCAGAACAATGGCACTAAGCACACTGAGCTGTATTGGAGATTTTTTTTTTAGGATTAGATGATTGTCTCTCAAATGGCCAGTTCAACTTCACAACCAAACCCAATCTATGGTAAAATATGACAATTGAAGTTCACAAATAAAAAAAGAATGTTGTCTTTAGTGGTGTAAACAGATACAAGGCATACCCTGAAAAGCTTTGCAGCAGCAAAAGATGGCTGTACAAAATCAGCGATGCTAAATAAACATGTAGTTAACGTGATAAATCAGTCAAAAGGTGAAAGTATCATAAATAACTTTACTAGGCTCCGCTGCTGCACCTTTGGTATTAGTTCCCACTCTGAGACCGAATAAATCCAGTCTATTTGAAGATAATTTATCATTTCCACTGTGTCTGATATTGTCATTGGAAAGGTGCTTAGTTGACACTCTTAATTCACGGAATGTGGTACCTCTCATCTTGCAATAAATAGATTGTGCCTCTTCAGAGATTATTAACTATATTCAATCAGTATTGACTGAGACGCCACATACCGCAAAAGGAAAAAAAAGAAATGTGTTCACCGGGGGATCATAGGTTGCAAATCTTAGATCTGCACAAAACCCCTCAATCAAAACCTTGCTTCTAAGAGTTTTCAGCATCTTTTGTAAATCATATTGAATCTTAATTTATCAAGGGAGAAAAATAGACACCATATGGAAATGGTGCAATTTTATTACTTTTGCCAGTTCAGTGCATGAACCAGTGCCATTGTCCTGCCTCTTCTTCATTGACCCCATCCTGCCTCTGCCCATCTGCTCCAACAAGGTGATGTTTATCTCAGGCAAGAGGAAATTAAAGCCTTGCCTCATGAGCTGCAGATATGCAAATCTCATACCGTGCAAAATAGATTGCGGGTTTACACATCAGACAGTGTGCGTTGGCCTCCGACGGTTTTGAAATCAAGACACGTGGAATTGCAAGGCTCACATGCAGCTTGCTGGGGGAAATATTAAAATTGATGTAAATAAAGAAGTGGGTATGCAGAATTAATGGAGGAGGGATGAATTAAAAAAAGGAATATTTATTCAGCTGGTCTATCAGAGTAGATATGGTTTAATAACTGTTGTTGCACCACAGGTGGATGCTTATCAGAATGGAGCCCATGGAAATAAGTTCACAGTGATATCCCCATTACACGGAAGATGTTCTTTCTTGAACTCCCAAAATTGGAAAGTAAGAGTGGCCGTGCAGAAATGCCTTGCAGTCGTGGAGTATGTAATTTTGATATGCATTAGTGTTATTGTCAGTCGGAGTGTATTCGATGTTTCCTAGTGTGATTGTGGGTCTCTAGCTTGTATTGCGCGAGGGGAGGCAGACAAGGGAAGATAGGATTAAACCTGTCCTTGCCATTCCAATCTGTCTGCATGTTTCTCTTTATCATTCTGCAGTTTCTATCCATTTACGCTATAATTAAGTTTTCTGACCCCTGCCTTGCAGCCTTAACTAGGCATTGGGAAATATACAGCCATTGCAGATCTTTTAGCCTGATGTACTCCCTCCCTCTCTCCCACCTGCCTCCTTTATTTGTCTCCTTTGCGGTTTCAGAAAATCTTTTTCTCCCACTTTTCTCCTTTTTCCTCCAAGTCTCCGTACCACGGTAATGGAAAAAGAATTATTAATTGAGTAATTGTGCAGAATACATTAGTTTGCGCTCAAATCCCCCTCTCCCAATTTTGAGGCTTGATTATCATGCTGATGTGTTTTGTGAGCTATTGCCTGTTCATGGCCCTAAACATAGCCATCCACTCTTTCTCTGCATTGCATAATCATATCTTCTTTAAATTATGCTTGTATTAGTAGTAGCTATAGGCGTGGGCCTGTCTTGAATCTAAATATACAGATTTTATAAAGTTGTTGTTTTTTTCACTCACAAATGCTCCTCTGTTTCACTCCTGCAATTTGAAAGACCTGGAGTTTTTTCCATTCCAATTTTTGTGTTTTTCCTCCCCCCACATGTTCCACTGCACTGTCAGCCAGCTGGCTGAAGGATCCTCAAGGATGCTGTAATCTCACTTCCAAGACCACAAAAAAACAATTTTAATACAAGTTCATATTAATGCTTTATGGTTGATGGATACGACCAAACAATAATGGTTTGTGTCAGTTATTGAGCTTTTAAAGAGTTATTGTTTAGAACAAACATGAATTTTGTACATGTCATTGCTACTGATTAAAGACTATTTCACTAACTAGGAAGACGTCATTAGCTGATAGGAAATGTTTCTGAAAAATGAAAACGAAAGGAAAACTGCTAAACATATCTGCTCTAAAACTACAGCTGGCATCCTAAGTAGAGGAAGTCTGTTAAGCATCAAACTCGCGGTTGGTTACCTGAGCAGATTACCTTACTAATTAACTAGCTAAAGTCAGCTTGGCTAAAATTGGGTATTTGAGACAAATTTATATAAAAATTATATTTACTGCAGTAATTCCATGACTATCTTACGGCCTGCATAAATATCGGGAAGACTTCACAGTAGTTCAGCAGACAAACACTAACACCCTTCGAAAAGAGGATGAGCTCAAGAAGTCAGTTTCCTAAAATGCAGGCAGATTACAGAGTACCAATCAAAGAGATGACAATGGAAAGTTGATTGGAAGGAAAAACGATTAATACAACGTGTTCAAACATAAAGGAAAACTTGTTCCCTGACAAATCCAAGAGACTGACTAAAACTAGCCACAGAAGCACTTGACCTAGCCTGAGGTGAAAAAGGACCACACTGTTGCTAATTGGTCCAAAGTCACATTCCAGATATGATTTAGAAATTAATACTTTCATTTGATCTTCAATCAAAGTCCCGGAGTCTGGAGGAAGAACGACAGGACTTCAAATCCACATTACCTGAGATGACGGTTCATACTTGATTAGTTAGAGAGAAATGTCATATGCCGGTGTTGATCTAAGGGTTTAAAGTTCAAAGCCACCTCAGCGATATACTAGTGCGTTTTAGAGAATCTCCTTATTAAGCAGACCAGCTATATGGAGTTGCTGATTTCTCTTATTTCTTCATTGCATACAGCCCCAACATCTGGTTTAATGACCATAATATCACCCTACTCGATTAAAACATTAGCAGGGCTAGAGGCTGATCACCTCCAAGTCACTATGCATTATTGCGCTGATTCATGCACTATTAGGAATTAACTAAGCACTATGGACATACTTTTTAATTGTCTGACATTTCTTCATCATTTACTATTTTGTTGTAGTGTATAACATTCTTAATTTATTTTCTACGATCTGATATTCAAGTTTTTATTTACTGTAAGCAAATCATCAAAATAGACTGAAATAAATGCTTAAGTTACATCACCCTGCCTGCAAGGATGCTATTTAAGGATATTTATTATTTGTTTCAACTTTGATTTTAACTACTGAGACAAAATAACTATACAAAGATTTTGTATGGAACCGTAATAAATCTGTACATGTAACAGATACAACAGTGGCAAAAATAATTGTGGCATTTCTGTGTTGATACTGAAACATCACAGTAAGTCGGTATGTTTACTCAGATTTATAACACCATGAAAATCTTGTGCAAAGAAAAATACAATTTTTTTGTAAAGTCCCTTTTGCTTCCAACCAACCTTTGCAACATAAAAAAGCAGGAAAAATACGACAGAAAATAACCTCCAGCACATATCCAGACATAATGACATAGAGCCTTCAACCCTAACATCAGAGACAGTCGTGCAGGCACTGACATTCATCAGGAAAATAAAAAAAATAAAAACTCTTCAGTCATACTTAGTCTAATTAATTTAAATCAGTCGTGGATGTCTATCTAAATACAGTGACAACACAAAATGAACATCCACCCCGCAGCACATAGCCTCTGCCTATATACGTTCCCATAGTGAAACACACCCTCGTAGGATTAGAGAGGAAGAATAGGGGGATTATTATTTCATGACCTTTCAATCCGCTGCCTGTCAGGTTGAACTAAAGCCATATATGCTGCTGGAGGACTAATCTCCTTCTGCCTTTGTGTCCGCGAGGGATGTGTCATTTCTTTATCCCCTCTATCCAGATTTAGTCCATAAAATAAACTTCCTAGGCTGATCTGATAAGAAGCCATCTCCTTACCGGGATAAGGCTGCGGTGCCTCGTCTCCCCTGCTTCCCTGGTAGCCGTATTTTTTAGGGGGGTGTCAGATAACTCAGACGGGGATGGGAACAGTCAGGAAATGCCACTTTGTCTGTCTGGAAGCAGGTGACAACAAAACGACAGTGACTCTGATTAGAAAACACCCCCACCCTTACTCTCTCCCCCACCAACCCTACCCGCCACTTTCCTTCGCTGGTAAAAATCACACATTATCACTCTGTGCATGGAGCCGTTTTGATACACAAACAGCTTCAACTTCTATTTTCATACATAGCAACACACAAGCCCCACACCCTCCATCCAACTTCGTCCTAACGCTGTTTTTTTCCAATTAGATTTCTCCCTCTAAGGTGTTCATGCATGTCCCGAACGTCTGCACGAATTTCCGAAATGTCTAGCCGCTTCTTAAGAGAATACCATAAGAAATAAAAGAAATAAAGTTGTATTAAAATAAATGTGGTAGCATTTTCTTGTTGCCATTGATAGCTTGATTCCTGTGCCTCTTGTGACGTCATCAACACAAGTACGCAAAGCCAAGGGAAAGGGTTTGTTTGTGAACCAACTCTTTAATGCAAATCAAATCTGTTTTTTTATTTTTTATTGTGTATTAATACATTACAAAGCAGCGTAGTTGTTGTAGGGGTAAACTGATAAGTGAAAAACAAACACCACTCGATATTATCTCTAAGTTCATCACATCAGCAGAGATCAGCATCACCTGTTGCTTCTCCCTCACCTGTTGGCTTTTTTTTTTTGTTCTTTCCTCCACATAATTTTCCACACACTTGACTCAAAGATCAAGTTTGCGTGATTTACCTAAAACTATCACAAGGCTTAAAAAAAAAAAGTGCTAAATTTTTGCTGATATTTCTGGTACCGAAAAACATTTCTGGAATCTGTTTTTTTTTTTTTAAGTGTATCATCCTAACAAAGGGTCATAGCCTACAGGTGGCACAAACGAGCAAGATGAACTCAAGCAGCAGAAACCATTAAAACACTTTTTGTTAAAAAATAAATAAAAACCGAAGAAAAATAAAAACAAACATCTGAATTACTTGTACCAAAAAATTCTAATAAAGAATGCCCTGCAGGAAAGGTGTTTTTTCCCCCTCCCTACTTTGGAAATTACACGTCTAATCAAAACACAGAGCCGTTCTTGGTGCTCACTCCACAGAGCCTTGAGATTGTTGAGAAAGTCTCTCAGACTTCTCACCGAGTTCAGATCTGCAAATATTCAGAGAATTAATAAAGACCCCGACGCTGACATATGTTTTTACCTGTTGCAAGAGGGAGATACTGTTCGCACCGTGCGCCCCACAGATCTGTCTCCATTCTCGGCAACTGGTTATTTATTTAGAATCAGGTTTCCTCCCCTTCACATT
>JAVLVB010000560.1:127561-157998 GCA_032876305.1 Orestias chungarensis | reverse complement strand
TGTGTGTGTGTGTGTGTGTGTGTGTGTGTGTGTGTGTGTGTGTGTGTGTGTGTGTGTGTGTGTGTGTGTGTGTGTGTGTGTGTTTGTGTGTGTGCCTGCATGATGAGAAAATGTTTGTGTGTGTGTGCCGGCGGTGGTTCGGGTTAACAAGTAGTAATGTGTAACGCATCCAAAGCAGAGCCAGAGGAGAAGTGAACACGGCTGAGAAAAGGGATTGAGCTTTGAGACTAATGCTGCAGCTATCTGTACTCCTGTCCCCGTAATCCCACTCTATGGTTCGTTAGGCAGTCTAGAGAGAATCTCAACCGCTCTCATCTGAAAATGATCCTCGCGCTAGCTGAGGCTCAGTGAACGGCTGATCCTTTTCTCGTCTTACCTGTGAAAACCAGAGTTAAATGGGGAAAAGCAAATGGGTAATGAGGGAGAAAAACTGTTTATCATTGACTCGGGTGTCCTGTGTCTAATGCAACTTTTAGCTCAGCACTTGAACCAACAAAGAACCCCTATCAGTGCTGTTTACATTAGTGGGCAGGCGCTCAGATGACTTGGTCATACTATACCAATTGCAATGTGTGAATTTATCTTGTAAAAACCTATTAAGTGTCTTCCTTCTTCTATCAATTTTCTTTAAATGATGAATACATAAAGTGCCACTGTAATGTTGGGGTCCATCGCTGAGTAATAAGCAATTACAGGATACACCTTGAAAAGGCTGCTAGTACATCAAAAAGAAGAAGCTGTTTGAAGGCAATTTAAAACATTCAGCTAAAAAAGAAAAAAAAGAAAAAAACATAAAATAAAAATAATTTAATAATTAAATTAATTTTAATTTTAAAATGGAAAGGACACGGGCACTGCTAGTGCACAAGATCTTCTTGCTGCAGTGCTAAAAATTGCATCATCAGGTTAAAATCTTTGCTGTTTCAAAATAAATATGACAGACCTCGGAATCTCCAGAGCTCATGCAGTGTTGATATAACAATGTCAACATCTTTAAATCATGAATTTTTATTTGCCTTTTTACGTATAAAACTCTGAAAAGTGTCTGATTAAACACAGTTTGGTTACTCCAGATACTCCTAATCAAACACCAATGTCATTGAACATCTCAACCGTGAACCAGCAAAAACAACAGAACCTCAGTTTCAGTAAGAAAATCAGTTGACTAGACAACTATTTGTTTTCCTCGTCAACATTCATGGTCTTGATTGAGGAAAAGTCATAAGGAAGCTTCTTTTGTTGAAGTAAATTGATAACAAAAGTCCTGTTTGGCCAGGGTCTCCATAGAGACCCCGCTGTGGGAAGGGGTGTTTTTTTAGGCAGGGACAGGAAAGGTGGTGACAGGACGCAATCAAATATGAAAACCAGTTAGAGATTGCAGCTAGTTTAAAAGTGATGTCAGAAGTTTACCCTTACGCTTTTGAGCTGTTGACACTGATCAAGTTGTTGTTTTTTTTTGTTTTTGTCCAGCATAGCAGCACTAAATTTAATTAAAACTTAGTGGCAAGACTTTAAATGTGATATTTACAGACTGTCCCCATCTAATGTGAGATAGAGTTTTTCAAGGCATTCCAAGGGGGATGATTATATTTTCAAAAATGAAAAACATCAAAACAGAAAATAATCATATATGCAATCTCTTGAATAGCGCTTAAATATGTTGATAATATCTTTTGTCATCTTATTTTGACTTATTTAAGCCTGTAGTTTTTCTCACTGACATGTGCCGGTTGTCCAAGGTGACAGTAGACAATGTGAATAATTAAAAAGTGGCCCGCAGTCCAGACTCCACTCACATACTCATGGCTTTGTCCTAAACACCACACACACTCCCCGTGAGAGTCATTTCCATCTTTGTTTTAGGAACATCCAGGGCAGTTGCATGCCCTCAGGGAACTTGATGCACACTTTTACAGACAAGGATGCATGGATGCACACGAATCCACACGAATCCACACTCGCCATCTCCATATAGATTTACCCTGATAGCCATCAGATAACACTCTATTCTGCTTGATATTATCTTTTCACTTACCAAAGAGAAATATGAACCTGTCACACTGGGTGCCTTACAGATTTGTTACATGGTTCCACTGTAGATAATCTTGATAATAGGGGCCAAGGCCTCGCCCTCTTCCACATACGCAGCTAACGGGGCAGCAGCGCTAATCAGTGGGAGAGGATCACATCTGGCCTGACAGCAGCTGCATCAGTGTTTAGAGGAGCTGCCAGCATGAGAAACACGCAGGTCGATTCCCTTTTTGTCCCTGGACAGACTGGGTGTTCTTCTCATTCATTTCTTCTTTTTCAGCTCCTTTCTTTGAGGAAGCCAATTAACCTGGGAGCAGTGCACTAATGAGTTCCCTCTGGTGGCTCTGCGGTGCTCATTGAAGAAGAGGGAAGAGCAGGGAGAGCAGAGAGGGAATGAAGAGACGGGTCAGGCAGGGGAAGCTTGGGTGGGTGGGAGGGGGATGCTTAAGGTGTGAGGAGCGGGGAAGTGGACCTGGTGAAGGCACAGCGGGCAAAGACTTGGAGAAAGAAGCACTGATAATAGCGATGAGGAGCAAGGGAGACATTCGGCCCCGGCAAATATGCGATGAGTTGATGCAGGAGAAGGGACGGAGCACCATCCAGTTGGCCACTACGGCCTATCACCAAGACATTGTCACCCAGACAATGGGCTTATCAGCATCCTTTTCACACCAGTCTGATTAACTGGGAGGAATGGGTGAAGAAGAGGGAGGAGGAAGGGTATGTCCTTGTACCAGCCCAGTAAATGTCACAGAGAGAGCCAGTCACCTTAGCTACACCTAGGCATAGATCACTGTAAAAACAGGGATGGTTTAAAACCCATTGTAAAATCGGCATCCTCACTATATGCGTTTCTATTTATGTAGATAGGAAAAGAGGTTGTCTAAGTCTAATAAATCCACGACCTCTGCAAATCACTTAGCCCACTAGAATAGCAACAGTCCGATAAGCACCTTTGGCAACCATTAGATAAAACTGTGTGTGTCCTCAGTCTCAAAAGGACCATGAAGGCCAGACAGATGCAGGATATAAAAAAAGATAAGTTGATGTTGGAATATTAAAGATAAAGAGAAAAATATCACAATCTTTACACGATATACGTGGCAGTGCAAAGTCTGTTTGTACTCGCCATGTGGGAATTTCATCTCCCTTATTAAATGTTACTCTTTAACTTTTTTTTCAAAGTCGAATGATCATTCATTAAATAACTTTATTGAGTTTTAAAAGCTAAACTTTTGTCGTTATGTTAAAATTTATTCTGGATAGAACAGAGGACCCTATGTAATTTGATGGATTTGTTTTAAATTGACGGGGCTTTTAAGCAAAGTCCACACACTTTCACCAGGTTTAAGGTTGGCCCAGTCCATAACTGAATGCCAACATGTTTTATTCAGTTTAGAAATACATTTATGCGTGTTTAACATCCTTATGCATTTGCAGACAACCGTTACATAAAAGTTTTTAACTTTCAGACTTTCAGATTTAAAACCATCAAAGTAATAAAAAACGGGAAGCAGACACAACAAAACTAGAAACAATTTTAATAATGGCCAAATATTTTTTATTGAATGAAACTTTTAAATTTAACTGCATGTTTCTTCAGACTGAAAGTTTTTTGTTGTGTTTTTCCCCCAGAAAAGGGTGATACATCTCTTAAGCAATAATAAAACAACATAAAAGGAATACATTTAAAAATAACTGTTTTCAACAATCAATGAAAACTTCACATTACAGAAATGAAATTTGGCAAAGCAAATTATACAACATTAATGACAAGTCATCTGCATGTTTATACTTGGAATTGGATAATTTATCTTTGGTGATGAGTCCCAAGTCCCATTACCAATACCCTAATCTTTAGCTCCAAGCGCAGATTCCTCATCATAATCAAGCTAGGACTCTGTTTCCAATCAGAAGAGACTTGTTGGTGAAATAAAAACGTATGGACAAGATAAATTTAGCGAACAAAGGAAATATTGTTAACAGTGGTGTAACACTGCTTAAAACACAACAATATGCAAAAGTAAATTCAAAAGAACGAAACAGGCAAGCTTTTATCAGTACTTAGAAAGAACTTTGAAAGTCAAATGACCTGGTGTCCTCTTCTGAACATCTTGCAGTGCTTACATATCATTCCTGCCATTCATCGTTCCTAATCAAAACCCAAAATGGTGGCGCACTAATTATTGAACGATAGTCTGGGTGTCTTCTATTAAAAGTTCCTCATACAAATCTATGATGATTACACCCCTAATGGTCGCATCAGAACTGCACAGCTTAACTCAAATTAACAGCTGGAGGGTCAAACTTTGGAGACAGTTGGGGTTTATAACATGACTAAGGATCCCAAAGACACATCAAAAAGTTTTTAGCATGGATAAACCACACTACCTTTAAAACCATTAAACAATAACTTTTTAACTCGAGGAGTGGAAAATACTTTTCTATTTTAACTGTATAATGAAACAAAAAAGAAATCCTTTCATTTTAATTACAGCTGGTTTGTTGCTACCAGCACTGACTGTCCGGCCGTACATTTGGTAGACAAGGGCTTTAAAAAACAAATTACTGAAAGCAGGCTTTTGCAAAATTGTTTGGGACATTGTGCAATTAGTCTCCCTGGATATTGATCCCACCTTGTTTGTTTACTTGCTTAGTGCTTCCCATTTGTGTGGTATTAAGAGCCATCTGTCACACAGGAAGAACGAAAGTGGAAGGCAGTGAGTGAATAGGAGAACAATTTGTTGCATGCGCGCTGGGTTCAGAAGGTGAATGGCAAAACTTCTGAGTGGAGACTTAATGTAACACAAGGGGAAATGAGTATGGCATTGACACAGAGCATGTTCCTCAGAATAAGCTTTTATGGAGAAAAATAAACTGAACTCCTAAAAGCTTAGGTTCTTCTGCCAATATGACACCAGTTCACTGGAGACGTTCACTTGGAGCAACAAGTGGTTGCAATCTTCTTGTTCTTCATTTCTACACCCCACCCCACCCCCCACTAAATTTTTTTTCCCTCAAAAGAAATATGCAGTAATTAGAGAGCAGACCAGGTGGAAGTACACAACTCAAGAGCCCAGCACTTCCTTACCCTCTCTCCTCCACAAGAAGACGGAAAGCAGGACGAAGATGAGCAGGAGTGCAGGAGAGAGTGAACAAGACTGGAGAGAAGCAGAGTGGCAGAAAAATACAAGTAGGTAAGAACGGGAAGAGGGTTGGGTGGGGGGGGGGGGCAGCAGGGCTTGGGAGCATATTGGGTCAAAGAAAATAAAATGTGTCATTTAGCCAAAGAAAGAAGATGAGAGTGGTGTAGGGCGGTGAGGGGTGGGGGCTGGGGCTGGGGCTGGGGCTGGGATGGCTGGGCGAGGTGAAGGAGATGTAGAGGCTGGGTTAGCTGTTAAATAAGGTTGGGGTCAGAAGAGAGGGGGTGGATGCCCACCGTGATACAAATGAGGGTCTGAAGGCAGGGGGGCCACCCACGGTACAACTTGGCCAACAAAGGTGCTTCTGTCTTGGCCTCCCTCCTCCACAGACCTCCTTGAGTGGACGGATTCCATTAGCAAGCTGCAGAACCTGGGGTCTATTCAAAGGCTCTGTCCAGACCCGAGTGAGTGCGTATGTGAGCACAGACACACATGCACGTCCTCGCGAACACCAAACACACACGCATGCGCTCATTCACAGTCACTCACCGACACACACAGATACACAAACAAGGCTAATTAATCCTCAGATTACCCCGCCAATTATTACCACACTTGTACTAATTAGAAATTATTTAAAGCATTTCCCAATTAGGGTTTACGTGCTCAGTTGGGCAGGAGTCTGCCTCGGCAATCCAACTGGTTGAACAGCGGGCAGAAAAAAAACGAACAAAAAACAGTTGGCTCATTCATAAACACCATTCATGTGTGTGTGCACATGCGCGAGTAGCTTCACGTATTTCCAGGTCCGGCTGTGGTAATCAGGGCGTCTGGGTACGGACGAGGGGGATGAGGATGGGCAAGAGGAAGAAAGAGAAAGAAATAAAACAACAAAGACGTGCTCCTTTAGTGGAACCGCAATACTGTAGGTCGCTCTTGTTAGGGCTGGGGACAGTGATTAGGAGAGGCCACAATGAGACCTGCCGGGAAACACATGCCAATTAGGTTACCAGGAGAACTGCAGGCCCTCATTGCCATGGGAAACCCTCCAGGCTCCATACAACACTGCCCCCTAACACAAACATATGTAGTATATTTCCTCCTCTTTTCATATATAATGGCTTAGGAAAGAGGAATGCTACGTTATGGTGGATTGTGGTGAGAAACAGGTGTTGACACCCTAGAAGAGTAAAAAGAGCAACAAATAGAATGTAAAAAAAGAAAAATATAAGTTCAGGCTTTTTAAAGATTTAAAAAAAAATATTTTTGTTAATAAAAAATGTCTCCTCTTATTGAGAGACCTTCTATAAAACAGAAAAATATTGGCTAGATATATAATCTAGAGCCATTAAGTACTGAATATATCACATTTTCAAAATAGCAGGAACTTGCAGGTATTAAAATATATTTTCAAATCTTGGCAAAGTTTTTCAACTCACTAGGGTCTGTGCTTTGACTGGGTCATTCTAACAAGTGAATATTATTGGATATAAACTCCAAAAATGGCTCCCAGAGATCACCTACCTGCAGGAAGGTCAGTCTCCAGTCCAATCTTAAATGTTTTGCAGTCTATGACAGGTTTTAATTTAAATTTTATCAAGATAACCCTATTACTAACTCCATTTATCAATTAAACGATTTTCCCTATCTCTGCTAAAAAAAATGTAAACTTGGAAATGGCCTGTTAAAATGCATGTTTTGCTCACTTGGCTAAAGCCCCTTTCAGTCTTTTCTTTGTTCATCACAAGTTTCCTTTGTGGCAAACTAATTAAAAACAAATTCGAGCCAGTACTGGATGGGCATGAATAGTACTTGTCCTGCAGACAGGGCTACAATTTGGCAACTAACAGAGATGCACAGTACAGATAAGGATATCTGTAGGGATCTACATCTTAGCTTGGTAGCTTCGGTTTCATGATACGCTCTTTATTTTTTAGCTGATAAAGCCTGGGATCTTGTTCTTATTGGGCCCTTAAAAGGTCTCCACAACGTTATACCTTCCGTGTTTTATCATTAAGATGTTGTTAGTTCATCAACATCTTAGAAGTCTTCAAATAACAGTCCCAAGCCGGATTTTTAAAGAGATTAATTTCACAGAAAGAGGACACTATTTATTAATTAGAGGGCCTATGTATGCTTCCATTGTCCTACCCGCCTTTTCATCCTGGAAATTATGACAGTGCTATCATCTGTGCTACGCTAAGAATTTCAGAAGACCAGGCATAATCTCTCTACGACCTGTAAGTCCTTCACCTTACCACTTCTGGTGCTTCTCGCCTTCCTTGTTACATCAGCTTCTTCTCTTCTTCTGGCTTTCTCTGTTGAACATGTATTCATCTTAGCTGTTTCTGCTTATCCACACAGACTCAAACCCTGGATCTTCCATGGCTAACTTCATATCACCCTGCGTCATAAACTGCTCTCAGGATTTTTCATTTTTGTAATTCTCCTCTACTACGCCACAGTGCACTCCCATTCCCCTTGTTCCTTTCAGTACCATCTCTATGTCCATCAGGTCTAACATAAAGTCTAAGCAATTTCTAATAAACATTTATAGATATATAGTAAGTGAAGCATTGCAGTGCAAACTTTAATGCTTCACTTGTGAAAGTAAAAACTGTTGGGTTGAGTTAAATAAATAAGGCTGGAGTCCCCGGCAAGAACCCACAAATGTATGCGGAGAACATGCAAACTTTATGCAGTAAGACATCAGGCCAAGATTGAAACTCAAGACCCTTTTGCTTCAAGGCAACTGTGCCACCTGCAGCCCTAACTAAGGAACCTTTAAGTGCAAATCATTGAACTGGATGAGGGGTGAGTGGAAATGCATTGATACCATTATTTTATTTCCTTCTATTTAAAAAAGATGCACCGCTTAGTCTTAGTGTGTGATGTGACATTGCATAGCCCACTAAAGTTTGAGGTTGCAATGTATGGAAAGAAAAGTTAAAGGAAAAAAGTAAAAGAGTTGAAACACTTTTGCAAGATACTGCACAAAAAGCAACAAGCTGTGGGAAAAGTGGGTCTTCAGGGGAGAACTGCTGGCAGATAGAATTACAGGCTCATCAACGAGTGACGTGTAATCCACAGAGACGCACTCAAATGTTTACAGCACTCATATTTGCCCAACTGTGATGTTATCGGCTCTCGTTGTAATACTCAAAGCCTTTGTTCTGACTTGCATGTCTACAGGTGCAATAAGAAGGAGGAAGATAGCAGTGGGACAATGTTGCCAGTGATTTTGTTCCGAGAAAGCAGTGACAAGGCCCAGCTAGCGAGGCAGGCAGGCGAACACGGGGGGGGGTTGGGCTCTCACTGGAATATTTGCGCTGATGTGATGATGGCTGAGATGTTGATTAATGTGCACGGTCCTTGTTATTAAATAAACAGGGTGAATACACAAAAATATTGAATAAATTATAGCGTGAACCGATCTCCTCTGCACATCCAGCTCATTAGAATGCATGAGGAAATGATGTTCTGATTGCGACAAGAGTCACTTATTGAGCCATGTTTGTCCCCAGCCAGAGCACGTAACACCCCCCCACCCCCTATTTGTCCCCAAAACACTTACCCCCTCATGCTTGCTACATACTACACACCAAACCCCTGCCTGCTGCACACTAAAAGCTCTTAACTTTCAGCTATTCCCCACGGACATCACCAACAAACCACAAACCCTCTTTTCACCTCGTCCCCCACTTCCTCCCCACACACCCTCAGTGAATATCCCCCCTCAACCACCACCTCCTCCTGTTCTCCTGCTCCTCTGCTGGGATCTGTGTCATCATTTTAATTAATTTCTAATCAGGCGAGAGTAAACTAATCAGGGGAGGCGTTAAACAATGACAGCTCTGCCTGCTTAGCCTCACACTGGGAGCTGCCACGGCTGCTCTGCATGCTGAGAGGAGCCGCGCTCTGATAAACAGCTCGGCACAGACAAGGCTATCTTTACTCATCTCCTCGCTTATACATGTTAATATGGAGTGCAATGCAACGCATGCACTGCTCGGTTTGCAGACTGGGCAGATCGCAGGCTCTGATTGATTGGTGCAAGATTAATTATATTTGTATTATCACCTTTGTTGCCATTATTGTGCCGCGTTAAGGCATACAGATTTGTGACTGAATAAGCACATCAGTTCACAGACGTTTGATGGAAATGCATGTAAATGATCAGAATGGACAAATAAATAGCCTAACCCCCACTGAATGGAACAGTATGTATGTGGTTAGAATGGTGCACACAAAGACTGCAGTTATCTGTAGGCGGCCAGATCCCACCACCATGGCTGCGCCATTCTGAAAAACAGACAGACGGAGGCAGGAGGGAGAGAAAGAGAGCACTTTTGGGCAATACATTAACCTGGAAAATGTAACAAGCAAGCACTGATTAACCTCTTCCAGGCTTACCTTGTTCCTGAAATACCTTAAACCAACAGGAGCTAATCATAATTTGCAAACTCTGACTATGTGATTAAATCACAATGAGCCTGATGACAGATGATGACAAAAAATTTGGTTAATGACCACTATCATCATCATTGCTAGAGGGAAACGGTATAAGAACATTTTTAATGTGTAAGAAGAGCGTGATTGGCGTGAGTGAGCCCTTCGTTGTGCAAACTTGGTTCACAAGGTTGAAAATGAGTTGGACGATTGTTAACCCCTTTCCTGTGTTAGTGGGTTGCTACACTGGTTGGTTCAGCCTGACATAAACTAGAAGGTAAGTGGACAGAGTTCTGCAAACAACTAAGCACCAGTTGTTGTGATGGTGGTAGAAAAAGGCCAGTTCAGCGTTGCAGGTTTAACATTTTGCAGGATATTAGTCGAGGGAGACATCCAAACTTTTATTGCCTGTCAGCAGTAAATAGTTTAATATTGGTTTTCTTTATTCAAATGCCACAATAAATAGCAATTGATTTGGAAAAAACTCAGGTGGAACAATTATTGGTAACATTTCTAATTAAACCAATTACTTTAGATCCTAGAGTCATCGTCCTCATTAGCCTATTCCTGATGGGTTTCCAGACTCTTGAGGTTTGGTCTACGTGTTAAAAAGAAATAGGCTTTTATGTCTGGCTTGTAAAAGCTTTGTAATTGGAACTGATTTCTTCCCCTTCTGGTTTCACAGCAACCGATGACCATCGACCTAATGACCAAAGACGACTGGCAGGGCTGACGACGTGCAAGAACAAAAATGCACTCCTGCGCTCTAACAGTAATGTTGACTCAGTTTGCTCTTGCAAACTTTAAAAAAGTCATGCAGCATCAGGGTATTAGAGTAGCAGCAAAACCAAAGTTTAAATGAATTGAGGATATTTTGGAGACAGAGCATGTTTGAAGGGATTCTTTTAAAACAACACCGCCCACCCCCCTAACCACCACCACCACAGCCTACTCCTCACCACCTCCTTTCTTGCCGTCTTTGCCAAGTATTAGATTCCCATGCCAACCGCTTCCCTGGGACAGAATAAGGATTGCGGAGGTGGAAAGCTGAAACCCTTCCATAACATGTCAAACAACGCTGGAATCCAAAACGCAAGAGAGATTGGGAGGGGGGCGGAGGGGATGGGGTGGTGGGTTAGAGGCAGATTTTGTATGGGGAGAAAGAATCTGTCACATCATCAGATTGGTTATTCTAAGTGGAGGGATGTGGGTATGGGGGCGGGGATGGAGGGGCGGGGTGGCAGAGGCTTGGGCTGGCAGGATCTGGCATGGAGACAAGATGGCAGTATTTCCACTAAAATAATCAGCCCCCAAGCAACGGAAAGGGGGTGGGGGGGGAGGAGGGTGGGGATGTACTGCAGAGGGAAGAGAGACACAGAAAGGTTAAGGATTGTAGGGGTAGGAGAAGCAGACATGAGAGAGGATACAAGGGAGGGAATTGGGCAAGATGGGGAGAAAGACAAATCTGGGAACCCAACCAAGGAAATCCTGCTTCTCAGATATGCAGCTGTGGAATTAAAATTGGTATAAAAATGCAAGAACAAAAATATACTTCACACTTCACAAGCCTATTGAAGGGTGAGGGTTGGGGGGCGGTGTGCCACTTTAAGATGGCACTAATACCTCCAACGTAAGGGGTAAACAGCTATTCTCCTCACTTCACTTTGTCTGCCACCGTAGTTTCGGGGCGTATGTGACTAAGTGAGGTGGCTGCAGGGGGCTCATCAGGCTACAGGGCGAGCTCAAGAGAGAGAACAAGAGCACGTCAAAGAATGGAAAATGCCCCATGACACAATTTGGACACCTCTGCATTTCCCCCTCCCTCAAGCGCATTGCGGTGCATCAGCGAGGTATTGATTCGTGATCAAACGACCGTGATTGTCACACAAATTCAATATTAACCAACATCACAAACGGCGACACTCTAAATATACAGTACCTTCACTTCAGGCCGGGATTAGGCTCTTTCTGTGCACCCCGTTAATTGTTGATGTGCTACATTACTGAACAAAGACCTATCAGAATCGGAAACAAGCATGCAAGCACACAGATAAACGACAAATCAATTAATTTGAAATGTGGGTAAATAAATGGAAGTCATTAATGCAAGAAATTCTACATTCAGTAGCACAAAAAATGCTGGTGCTTTAGCGTGAACCAAGCTTTAGTTTGGGCGACTTTGAGAGAGTTTATTCTGCCCACTTTAGCTAGTGAGCTGGATATAAGGATTTATTTTCAATTTGAAACTCTACTTTATTTAGAATAAGCCTTTTTAGAAAAAATAACATGTTTTTTTGTTATTTTTAATTAAAATCTATCTACAGCTGCATTTTACTTTTTTCAGACAAAGGATGACATTATAAAGGTAGTCTAACTTTTCGATTTATTAGCAAATTTCAGAAATCAAGAAGAATCAGTTTCAAGAATTTGTTGATTTATATAGTGTCAGTTTAAAGTCTCAAGGCACTTTATAAGAAAATTGATTAAAATAGATAGATCATTACAAATCAGTTTGAAAAAGTTTCCAATCTAAGGAACCTGAGCAGGTTGCATCAAGTCGTTGACTTTGAAAGTCATCATCTTAAATACATGAATGTAACTCAGCTAGGATAAAAAGGAGTTGTCATACTATTAAAATTGTATGACAGTGTAAACTGATCCTCTGCGGCTTGCATGTTTTTATTGAGATGAAATATTGCTAATTAAAACTCCATTTTGGGAAATCGCAACAAATGCTTGTTTGGTAAGATTTGTGTTTCTCTGCTAAGTTCCTTTTATTTCTGAAAAAACTCTATTTTTTTTCATTTGTAGATTTACACCCATGTGATTAGTTGTGTTGCTTCATTTAGTAACTGGGGTGCCAGATCCAATGCGTTCCTTAATGTCCAGATGTCTGTCAAACGGACGGGCGTAAGGGAGACACATATCTATGAGGATAAAACTAGTGATCAATAGAAACAACAGGAGATGTTGGACCTAAATAGGATTTAGTAGAGCTAACTGGGATGTGAATCCTGATGAGATCTTTGTTTTAATTGGTGTTGATGTTCTTCTGAATATAAAGCCACCCTCTTACTTGATAACAACTTGCTCTTCATGTCTGACAGTAAGATTCCTTATAGTATTTAATTTGTATGAGAAAGAAATTATTGGTTTTCTGATTAACTTTTGAATAACAGCTTGTTGTTTTGAAACAAAGTTAATATGTTCACTAAATGGCTTAAGTTTACTGTTTTTTACATATTTATACAGATAACAGATTTGATCGCTTGCTCTCAATTGTTATTATAGGTTTACTTTTATTCTAACCTAAAAGAAAGACGTATTCATCCCTCAGGTAAAAAAAAAAATGGTGTTCACTAATATATGCCTGTACACAGGCAACTTTAAAAAAAAACATGAGTAATAAAACGTACAGAATTTCACAAAATGAACCAGATCAGCTGTTATTACTAGACAGTAGCAGCTTTTTGGCTTACATGAGCAGTTGCCCAGGGGGACAGAGTAAGGATGCATGAATACAACATGAAGAAATCTAATCTGTCTGTTATACTTTCATAATACAGAATGGTTTGTATTATTATTATTATCATTATTACTAAGATGAGACTTAATGGTTGTTTACTGGACAAAAACATAAAAAAACAAATTAACTCTGAATGGCCCAGACACTGCTGACCCACATGCTTCTTCTCTATGTTCAATTTGAAACCCTTTTCTTTTTACATATAAAGTACAAAAACAAAAATCTTTTAAATGCACATTACTGCACATATTTATTTCTAAATGCATACCCCAGATCCAACAAACCCACCATTTGCCTGGTGGTTGGGAACACTTGTTCAATATCTTCACTGACGAATTTTTGTCAATGTTTTCTGTTTGACCTCACCTGCCCTTTACAAACTGCTTTCATGTCAATACTTTTTATTTATTTATTTTTTTTGGTGATCAATTCTTTCACAAATCCATAAATTCTTCACACATGCTAATCAAATCATGTATTGCAGGTGTACAAAATACAAGTAAACACTTAAAGAGGAATTCAATTGAAAATGTGGGTATAGAGGACACAAAATTGACATATTTAAAGTACTTTCTATCATTTGCTTCTTGTTTAAACAACAAATTTACAATAGCATTGAAAACAAACAGAAAAAAAGATGACCATGACATCTTCAGGTGGAAAACTGTTTAGGTTGAGTTTGATGGATTTTCAAGAAATGTGTAGTCTGTGGATTTAACCTATATATTTCAATCAACACAACCATACAGCTTCTTTTATGATCTTTAAATAAAAGAGTAAAAAAAAAAAAACATTATTGAATATGTGAGCTCAGAGCTATTCTTGAGTGAGACAGCACTGAAATAATACAATCTTCAACCATAATGAATGAGTTAGGAAGTTTCTCTCACTGCATGCAAAGCAAAAGGTCGCAGCTTAGCATTGTGATCTTTCATCACTGCAGAGACTAGATCTTAATACAAATCTCTGTGTAATACAGACCTATTCAGTGAGCCTCCAGTTTAATTATCGGATGCTTTCTTTTTGAGTGATGTTCAATTAAAATAGCAGCAATTTTTTATTGCAAAATAATTTAGCTAAATGGAAATAGGCTAATTAATATTTTTAAGCAGAAAACATAGGAACGCTTCTAGCGAATTGCTACATAAACAAAACTGTACTGCGTTGTTTAATAACTGGGATCAGTTGAATTGTATAGAATTGACTTAGAATCTGTATGACTGGACAGAAATGGCGCTTTTTGGGTAAAGTACAATGAGAAAAACATTCTTGTGAATTGGTGCAATTAAAAAAATTGTATTGATTTGGTTTTTGCTTCCAAGGAATTAAACACTCCATTTAACAGAGGTAAATATATAAAAGATTGCTATTTATTCTTCACAGCATTTTTATAACACCCTGAGTAAATTAGTTTGGATCTTGTAGTGCAGGCTTAACCAAGCTTTGGATTTTTAACATTTATCTTTGGAAATTATTTAAATGTTTTATGCTCACTTGAACCAACCTTCTTTATTTCTTTGTATAGATTAGGGTCAAACAAACTCTTATTTTAGCCAAAAAAAACAACAATTTTTTAAAATCACAACTAGTTTCCCTAAACAGTTGTTTTTTTTTCTTTTTCTCTTGTTTTTCTGTTTCTTCTTTGTCTTTTCTTTCTCATCTTTTCTTAAGAATCAGGGGATGCTTAGCCGCATCACCTGTAAACAATAAATGCAAATTGCTCTATGAGGTTCAGCTGGTAGAGGCCTTTGTTTAACACAGACTGGGAGGAGTACATTAGGAAAAGCTGAGCTGCAGAGGTTATTCTGGTGTCCTTCTTTGTTGCATTTGTCTGAAGCTGTAGCATCTGAGAAGTAAACTGAGCTGCTTGCCGTTCAAAAGCAATGGCTCTGGGATTTCTTCTGTGGTATGTTTTAATGTCGCAGTTAACAGAGTCTGTGATTGTGAGCATAAGATAGCCCTAATGTGATGTTTCTTTACCTTAATGTAGGGTTGCTTTGATCAACTTTTCCTTTGTTTTCTCATCAATAATTGGTAAGATACTTTTTTTTTTTTTCTTTCAAATTTATTTACCTTACTTTTTAACATTGCATCTTTTCTATTTAGAGGGTCAAGTTCAGTCCCTACCTGATGCTCAAATCCAACTGGGTGATGAATTATTTAATAGTCTCACAACTGATGGAGATGTTTTGGATAAGAAGCCAAGCGGCCCTGCCCTTATTAGGTACAGCTGGCCTTCAGCCCCTGCTAACCAAAACCCACCCAACACCATATACCAGCCTGAACCCCAAACTCCACAAGTGAATTTTAAGCCTCCTCAAAGTGTTGCATCCCCAAATGCAGCAGAGTGGTCTGGGCTGGGTAATGAAGTTGAAGGTTCTTCTGTTCACGTCTCTCCTCCTCATAAACCTGCTAAAGATGGCCAGCCTTCCAACAACGACTGGATGAGCATGCCATTTTCTGACATCTTTAACGAGTACCTGTTCTTTGGCCAAATGGGCTTCATGCCAGAAAACTCTGCCAGCTATGAGACCTATTGGGCTCCCATGCGCTTTCCCCTGAAAGACTCCCCACTGCCTCCGCCTCCTCCTCCACCACCACAAAGTCGTAAAAGCCTGATCAGGAAGTCCAAGAATGGCTATCAACGTGCTAGGCTTCTGCACACCAAAGATGCTTTCTGGTCAGACGTTGGAATGCAGAAGCTGCAGGATGCCAAGAAATCCAAATTCTTGCCAAGAAAGGTGGAGAATCCTCAAGATGATCGTAAAATGTGAAGGCCTCAAGGTATGTATGACTAGTTAGTTTAAAATGCTGGGCATGGGACTGTCATAAGGTATTAAAACTTCCTGTAAAATCTGGAAATATGTTTTTTTGCAGATTATACTGACTTCAGGAAGTTCCTGTGAAAGAAATAAAGTCTTTTAAAATTAAATGAATTCTTGTGTTACCTACAAGATGTGGTTATTGCCATACTATGCTCTCCCAGATGGGTGGGGGGGGGGGGTTCATAATAATTAACCAGTGATGGCTTGTGCCTGTGCCTGTGCCTGTGCCTGTGCGTGTGCGTGTGTGTGTGGTCTAAACCCATAATTGCTTTTTTTAAATTTGAGTTCCATTGCAACTGTGGAATAACCTGATCCCTTTACTGAATGGTTCTCTAATAATCTTGGATGTAGTTGGGTCAAACTTGCAGCAACTCTATCCAAAGCAATGAGTTGCCTTTCTAAGAGGTCATATGAAAAGTCTTGTGCATCTGCTGTGTTCTTATAAACAATCAAATGGAATCATTTTATTTAAACAAAATAAATATTTAATTGGCTCAATGTAAGGATTTCATTCAGCTCAATTTGTTTATGTAATTTTATTTCTTAACTGTTATACTTAAATGACCTTAATTGTCAAGAGCAAACTTTGGGTTTTAGTGAAGGTAAAATGTTCTGAATCTGTCAGCGCAAGCACGGTTACTTAGCTAACATTAGATTCCTTTTAATTCGGTAACATGATGTGGTGCACCTTTTAAAGGTCAGGTTCTGATTGACAAAGTCTGGTCCAAGGTGCAGGAGAAGTCTTGAAATAAACTTCTGGACAGCTCTCTATCAAACACTGTGGAACCAAATGAGAACAAGGACCCATTTGGACTGGAAATGCAATAAATGTTGCAGTATTTTTAAATTTAAAGTGCTGTTAAACTTAGATTTTTGCAAACTTTGCACGTGTATACGTGCTTTACAAAAGATAATACCACTGTTTAATGTTAAAACTACTTTGTTTGACACAGCTATGTCCAATGTTTCCTGTCTATAAATGTAAAAGGCAGAGTTTATGAAGTACTCATTTATCTCCTGTTCAAATTAGAGCATCTGAATTATCTGTTGGCATCTATTAGTCAAAATTAGTTTTAACTGCTACAACTTATATGAGCCTAATTCATATAGAAGACACGTTTTTTTTTTTAGTAGGACCATTAAAAAGCTTTTTTTAATTTAATCAAAACTTGTAAGAAATTCTTCAGATAAAATAATCTGAATAATAAACCATGGCAATGGTTTAATTCTGGACAGCTCTTTGTTTCTGTAGTAATTTTAAAGATTTTAACTGCCGAAAA
Source organism: Orestias chungarensis (assembly GCA_032876305.1). Classification (NCBI taxonomy): domain Eukaryota; kingdom Metazoa; phylum Chordata; class Actinopteri; order Cyprinodontiformes; family Cyprinodontidae; genus Orestias; species Orestias chungarensis. Next base: position 140,744 of record JAVLVB010000560.1, on the reverse strand, counting down.
CACTCCAATTTTACATTATATAAAGTGCCACTCAAAGGAAAATGAGCCAATTACGATCTTTGGCCAACTGATTGGTGCATCTACAGTTTTGCTGTATAACTGGAATAGAGTAAAAACCACCAGAAAATAAAATTAAGAAAAAGACTAAAGGCAAACCACATTCAGTGAGTTTTATTTATTTGTGTTTTTGCTTAGGAGCATCCTTTTCTCAATTTATCGGCTTTTATTTCATTTCTCTGACATTTTCTCTGCCTGACCGTTCAAGGCCCCTCCTGAGACAGATGAGTGGAAGCAGAAGTCCAGAGAAAGCCATCAGGATTAGGATAATTAATATCATCTCATTTCACTGTTATCCTCTCTGCGGCCCATTGCACACACAAGTACAGGATGTAGAGTATATTGAGGCAAGAGGATCCAGCCGGCTGTCAATCAAGTACACCACAGCATCCCCCTCCTCCGCCAACCCCCTCAGACACACACAGACACATCCTAACTTATTCACATAGAAGCACACCCTCCTCTGTGGCTAAATTGCAGTTTGAGAGAAGACAGAGGGAAGGCTGCTGTAGCAGCGGTGGCGGCGTGTGGGCTGGGGAGGGAGAGGGGGCCCACGGGACGCCATACAATGGAGCGTGCGGCTGACCAGCGTTCAGGTGAAATTGAATTGGAAATCTTCCACAGCTGGTTAGCATAACAAAGGACCTCGTGGCTTTAGACAAAGGCAGCTTCTCTAATGCACAAAATCAATCTCTCTATGGGCTCGCCGTATTGTTCCCTCCCGCCATACAGGTGTTCCTTCAATGGTCCTTAATCAAAAGTGTCAAAACAAAGTTAAGAGTTATCTCTGCACCTCCGCATATGCTTCCGCAGAGCTGAGAGACAGAAAGAGGCCAGACGCTCGAGGTGGCAGTTGAGCCTGGCTGTATGCTGAATATAGCTACTGCATCCTGTATGTTAGCAAGGCGTAAGCAAGAAGTTTACGGCAGTGAGAAAACAATTGTTCTTGTTGGACCAGATCTATGTGCCTGTTTTACATAAACAGATACTGAGCAGCAGAGCTTTAAGCCAGATGATACATTTAAGTGTTTTAAATTACTGTCCTTGCGGTCTTGCATCTCAGCTGTCTATGGCAAGGCCTGATTAGAAACATTGTGAATAGCTGCCTTTTCTCCTTAAAGGTTGGTTAACAGTGGTAAACCACCTAAAACTCCTCCATTTAACCTGCTCTCTCCATTTCTCTGCAGCCTTGTGACCTTGCTTTGTTACCAGTGGACTTAGTGCGGAGTAATATAATCCCTGAAGAAAATGTTTGCTTCATGGCTCTTATCTTCTAAATGTACCTGTGTACTGAGTGACTCATGTACAAGTGGGCGCTAAACTGATTCTGCCTTTTTCCTTGTGCACTCAGTCCTGCTCCAAGGCTTGCAACACAGTAATAATGACAATGATATATCTGATTCCCTGTGAACAGAAAGACGGGATCGTTTCAAGTGGTAAGAAAGGGTTAAAAGGAGTCCCGCCCCTCCTTGGTTGGAGTTGAATTTATAGTTTGATTATATTATTTTAATTGGAGGAAAAACATTTTGCAACACTAGCTCATGATTTAGAACAAACACTGTGATATTAGTCTTATGCCAGTAGGTAATGATTGTGTCAACAATAACATAAATATTCATAAATATTCACTTTTGTTAACATGACTATAGAAAATCCAAGTGATTGATGTTCCAAAAAAAATGCAGGTTGTGTTTTGTTTGACATAGTTTACCAAAAATGTATCGAAAGGATTTTTTTTTTTCTTGAAGAAAAAAGGGGGCTTAACCCATTACTAACCTTTTTTAATGTATGCCACACAGCAAATACATAAACTAGAAGGCTAAGTATAAGCTTTCAGTGAACAAACATAGAGTTTTGTATTTATGGTTAATAAAATAACACTTGATTTAAGGTCTATGAACATATCAGGGGCTGTTTAAAAGATAAAAACTAATTTTCTATTAAATTAACCATAGTCCTTACCCTGACCATCAGAGAAGTGCAGGAAACATGCTGTCCTCTTATAACCTTTCCACAAAACCTCTCCTTTAAATAAAAATGGTTTAGATATTACCTATGGAGCCACAGGGTAGAATATCCAGTCTCTAGGTTGTACACTTAAGTCTCACATAAATCAAAATTACAGTTTCTGGGAACTACAGTGTGTGTTGTGTTCAAGGTCCATGTGTGGGGTGGATGTATTTATTTCCCTTATTATTTTCCAAATAGGAAATCCACAGCAACACTGCTCTGTCTGTGGATTAGCATGTACATAATAAGATAAATTATCTGTAGACTAATCCCATCGCCTAATTTGTAGAATTATATACAGAAGGACTCCATTTGACAGCCACCAGACAGCAGTCCACCAGTATACGTTCGCTACAACATGATAGTGTACCACATACTTTTAAATGTCAGCAGACTGATAATAAAAAAAATGAACATTACACTTTAAATGACATTTCAAAACTGTCATTGGAACCTGATAAAATCTTATACCAAAGCCTAGAAAATATATTGTAATTTTAGCAAGAGTTCATCCGATCTGTAGCTATTTTTATTTTTGTCTCTCCCTCAGCCTGCCTGCCAAGTCACTTACCTCAGCTGCACTTTGTTACCAATCAGCCACCTCGTCTTTGTCAGTAACGATCCTCCTTTATCTTAAACCACTTCTTCATTTACCCTTTGCGGGACTCCTGTTTTTTTTCCTTCAGACCACATGTATTCTGAAAGAAGAGTCAGATAGCCTGAAATATTTTTAACAGGCACTAAATGGCCGAAATTGTCAAAAAATATGTGTTCTCAACACCAAATTATTACCATACCTAAACATTAACACAACCGTGATGCTCATATATATAGCTGAATTCAAGACTTTATCTGTCCAATGTTTGTAAACCTGTGTGAATTGTAGCCTCCGTTTTCTGTTGTCAACACACTGAAATGACATTTGCTGTGGTCTTCTCCTGCAATAAATAGCTATTTAATCTATTCATTCGTTCTCTATCCTCTAGAGGCTAGACTAGCGTGACTGTTCTCTGTTGACCTCTTTCAGGACCAGTTGGTGTGGAAACCAACGACTATGCATCAAGTCACTTGAATTTCCTTTTCATTCGATTACAAAGCTCGTGTTGAACTTCAGCATATCCCCTCATCAAGTATAGATTCCTAAATACATTCCCTACTTATGCCAGCCATGAATTTAAACATCCTGATAAAGTGCCAGGTGTTTTATGTGTTGTCATTTGTTCTCTTAATAAGTCAAGACAGCTTAGTTGATAATCACGATTTTTCTGTACACAACCTGTATAAATATTTTTCAGTGAAGGTCCCCTCATACAGAAAAGACACAGAACAGATTTAGACAAGTAATGCACTAATAAAGAATTCGTGCTAACTATCTGAGTCGAATCACAGACTAAATCAGACAGACACCTATCAGGGATAAGCAGTAGTGTCGGATAGTTCCCATTAGGTTGTATTTAGCCAGGGAGAGACTGCCTCTCTTCAGAGCTTTTCCAAATAGTCCAACATCAGATTTTATGCGGAATTTAAAAGTTTCTATACATGTAATGCACAAGACGTGAGGGAGAAAATCAAACCTACAGTACTTGTGTTTCGTGTTCACTAAACAAAAGACTGAGGCATTCTAAGTGTCTTCACTGACCAGGCAGTCCTTCAGCACAAGTTCATGACATGGCATTCAAGTTTAAGTACTTTTTAGGCCATATCAAGAGGAATTTTCAAGCTTTTAAATCAACTTAAATTTCCACATTGACCTGAAGTTGCATTCATTGAAGGCAACACAATCAATCATGTTTTCATTTTTGTTTGTGTCTCAAAAGGAAACCTAAATGAGAAAATATTAAATTACATCCATTCAGTCTAAGAAAAAAGAAATAGTGTTTGTATATATCTAATGACCGGCAATCAATATATTTGATTATTTAAAAAAACAAACCTATAATGACTGATATTATTATAAAAAAGTTTACTAAAAAACAAGCCAGATGGTAACCATAAAAACATTATATAAGGGCGACTGATACAATCTTTTAAAATCCAAACAGTAACAGAGGTCAGCTGTTTTTTTAAACCCCAATAGTGTTTCATATTTTGTAACAACGCTGTAAAAAAACTCAATACCCAACTGTAGGAAACATTGGCACAAATGTGGGATCAATCCCATAGCACACTTAAGATAAGATAAGATAAGATAAGATAGACTTTATTGATCCCGAAGGAAATTGTTTTGCCAGGGTTACAGAGTATCAAATAACAATTAACACGACACACTCATCTCACCTACAACATAGTACAGTACACAATCAACATATAACAATAACTACACTACTATTTATCACTTACACATAAAATAAAATTTTATTTACTGGAGTTTCCTAATGTCATATAGAGAATTTGCTCAAGTAATCTTTGGATATGTTTAATCTGTTCATAGCATCCCAATTGTTTAAAACATTTAATCATTGTTTTGATTGCAGAAATGGACATGTTTAGTTCAGGATCTTTTTCTGGAGCTGTTTCATGCCCTACTTGAAAGCATGTTCTCATGTCTTTCCTAGTTTAAAGCACGGCAAAGATAAATGACTGTCTCACATCAGAATTACAACCCATGACACATGAATTTAAAGCTACTCAACTTCTGATCATGTGTGATTCACTAGAAAACAGCTCAACTTACATGTATTTTGTAGAAATGATGAGGGGTGTTACGATATTGAATGAAAATGGTCATTTTTCATCTCTTGACCATTTAATTTGTGCAAACCTTATTTTTTCGCAACAGGACCTAAGTTAGTCTTAACATTTATTTCCCTGTATATTTATAAACATTAATTTGATTTGCTTTTTGGAAACGGATTAAAAAAGCATCAGAAGTAGTAAACACAAGTAAGCTAGATTTTTTTAAGTTACAAAATGCTTACATATTCAAAAATCAAATTTTGTTTCACAACTGATTGTTGTGAACTCCTCTGCTTATTTTATTCTGTGGATTGATGTGAACTAACCCTCAGTTTTATACAAACTATAAGCTAAGGGTTTTAGTTCTGTAAAATGTTACCTATACAGAAAACAAACTTCACAGAAATCGTATCTAATGTGTTGCTCACAGGTGAAGTATTATGATCAAAAAAGAATGATTACAGAGTATTTGGAATTTTTACAAGCATATTATAAAGACAGTGAGGGACTTTTTAAAAGAAGTGAATTGTTAACATTTTACCAGCTTGTTTCTGCTTTTATTATCATGTGTGTAGTTGCAGAAGTTTTTTTTTTTTCCAGCCTACGGTTGAGTGTCTTGTAGTCTCAGCTGCTCGGGCTCCTGGGAGAAATCATGCAGGCCAGTTGATTAAAAATCACTTAGTGCAGAATCCAAACAAAGCTGTTAGCCCTTGGCTTACCCATGGGAGAGAAGTGGGCTAGGGCGAGGGTGGGGGGGTTATGGCAGATTGATTGTTTGACGACGACATTAGGACGTACTTAGCTACTCAAGTTAGATCCAAAGCTCGTAAAACAGATTGACTGATGTACTTTTTTTTTTGTTATCTCACGTTGATATTTCTATGGTTTCAAGTTTAAATCTTTAAAGGTCTGAAAGGGAACTTTTCTGTCCAATAGTCTTGGAGAAATGCACTATAGTATGGAAAATAAATCACTGAGGATAATATGTAAATGCAAAACGTATTAGATGAATGCAAGCTAAAGAACTCGATCATGTCAGTTTTTTTTTTACATTTTAACATTATAACACAGACACAAAGATTCAGCATTTCTACTTCATATTAGCTGACACCAGTAATGCCATACAATCAAGTATGAATATGACAGATAAGAATGACTTATTTTAATAGCTCAGCACTTCTAACTTGTGAGAATATGTTAAAAAATAAAAGTAAAGCAAATGAAATAAAAACATAAAATCATTTAGACCTGTGCTATGAGCTACATTATCTGACACACATCTGTTTGATCATACAAATATTGCAAAAGAACAATAAAATATGAAAACACCAACTGCAGTGCTGTGATGTCTTTTTAAAAATACAATTTTCTTAGGTTATTATCAAAATCCCAGTTAAATGCATTCAAATGAATACATTTATTATTTTCTACATTGGAATTATGTAACAACTTCAGTGTCAAACACAGACACAGTATATAAAACTGTCACCCTATAGTTCTATGTTTTTGTTAGAGAAATCTTGATCCCTGTCAACATGACGGACGTTTCAAAATTATTCACTATTAATAGTGAAATATTTAAATGTCATGTAAATCTTACCTTTTCCATTTTACAGCAATGGAAATAGACAGGAAATTAAATGTTTTTTTACAAGATAATTTACAAGCACTAATTTACTTTCAAAATTGTTATCGTGAATTTGTTTGATTCATGCCTCAGAAACAATAATTTCAAATGCTAATTAACACACACAAATCTGAGGGGGGTTTTGAACACCAACTGCTTTTCAACTTGGGATTTGTTTTAATTTTGCAAAGAAATCTTAGATTTTTTATTTTATTTGTTAGGTGCTCATGTAAATTACAAATCTTTGCTTCCCATAGTGGAAGTCCAAAGTTCATATATCCAAACCCTCTCTGCCATCTCCTCTATTATGAATAGTGAAATGGATATAATTTTTGCTTTGACAATGAATGAATGAATACAATAAATCTCGTTAGAAATACTTTAATTTTACAGCTACGAAAAAAACATAAAAATAAAATCCTCTTTAAAACCTGTTAATTTGCTAAACATTAATTTACTTGAACATTTATTAACCTTGCAGCAATTTTAACTTTCATTCTCTCTTCATTGACTTCTTCATAAATCAGTTTGTCCCGCTCCTAGGCCTCCAAAACAATTACTCTAATAGTTAATTAAAAACACACAACACAGATAAACACACGCACATCTGAGGGGGTGATAAGTGTTTTTGAAACCAACAAAAGCTTTTAAACTGTAGATTTTTCAGTTTTTCTATTCTATTCTTTTCAATTTTCTACTATTATTGATCACTCGAAAGCATTTTTTTTTTTTACACCAGCCACATTCACCCTTTCACTCAGAGATAGTTGGCAATGTAGGCTTCAGGTGCTTGTCCAAGGACACGTCGGTGGGAAGCTAAAAAAAAAAAAAAAAGACAATCTTCAAAACTGCCTGGCAGCTGCTTTTCTTTTTGTATTACGAATAACTTGTTTAAGAACATCTGTCTGAATTTCATGATTTATAAGAAGGATATGTTATTTCCCAGAACTGAACAAAAATCTGCAATCTGCATTAAAATGTGCTTTGACTTTGTATATTTGTTAATTTGATACAAGAAAGAAAGCAAAGATAATTTATGGCACCTAGCTTGGTCTGTTTTTTGTGTCATTTTTCCACTTTGTTTTGTAGGAGCAGACCTTTTCACTCATCCCCTTTCAAAGTCCTATTACAATATATTGAGAAGTCTACCTATATGCAACACTTCAGTCAAATACGATCAGTCTGTCTGCACAAAAACGAACTCTTGTCAGACCTCCCAGTCTCAACAGCCTGCTACTCACCGGTTAAACCCAGTTTGTCAGAGTCCAAATTATACCCAAACACACCAACATGAAAAATCTCACCTGGTCTTTAAGACAAGGTTGCAAGGTCTACAAGGTTTAGACTTTTTTTTTTTTACCTAAAAACACCTGACTCAAAATCACAGATCGCCTCAACAACTTCTCACCAATCTCCAGAAGTCTGTTTTATCCATTAACTTAACCAGTAGCCAACATTTGCAAAGCTATGTGCGTTGAGAAGGGATAGGACAAACAGTTGTGGAGCCAAATTTCATCTAATTGAATTTACAGTATTTCTAGCATGTGGTGCAAAAGGCTGGTTATGATTCCATATATAATATACTTTTTTTCATGTGAATATAAGTTATAATGATGTGTGGACTTCAGTCATCAGTTTGGATGAATAAATGACCAGAAAAATTTAATGAAATCGAACAGAAAAAAAGACTATACTAAACTATTCAGAATTATTAAAAAATGTTTAGACTGGCTTGTTTCCTCCCGCAGACCAATTTTTTTTTGTGTAATCTGCAATTTTTTAAAAGGGTTTGGGTCATTTTTTATAAAAAATAACTTTATTTTAACCAATAATAATGACAAACAATACTTGGTTCAAAGTAATTACAGAAGAAATCAGTGGATTGATCTTTTTGTTGGTTTTAGATTTATATGATCTAGTTGACCTTCTTATTTAATTTAATTTTGAAGTATTTAACTAATCATGCAACATTGTCTCACTGCCTCTTCCCATGTAAGTTTTTTTTTCTATGCAAGTCAACCAATGAAGGCTGGTGACAACGTATCAAAACAACAGGTGTATAAATGGGTCAGTCTAACCTCAACCACTTTTGCCATGTCTTTTCTTTCACAAAACAGATGGAGAAGGTAAAAACACATCCTAATCTCCACTTAAAGGTTTTATAAAAAGGGTAATGAATAAAGATGTTTGGCCAAAAAGCCTGATTGTAAAGACGAAAACAGTACGCTTCTGGACTAATTTTAACCATATGGAAAATTCGAGAAATTCAGCTATTTAGTTTTGTGTATGACATGAAAGCAACAAACTCAGAGGAGCTCCAGAAATTCTACAATACTTTCAGGCAAACATCTGTCAGATGCTTGCTGATGGCAAAAAACAGTGTCTGGGGTAGATAAACATTTGGGCTAGCATGCATAATGTCAATGGTGTTGATGAAAGAAAATAAACTGATAATCAGGGGTGTCAAACTCCGTTGCACACCAGGCCAAAATAATTTTTTTACATTAATACGAATAAAAACAGGCAGGACTTTTATCCTGGAATAAATCAACCTAAACCTTAAACAATGTATAATAGTATGTTCTCCATTAAAAATATAGCCAATCTAAAAGTAAACATTAAATGAACAAATTTCAAATCTCCTTCTTCTTATGTCATATTATATTAAAAAAGTAATTTAAAAAATATATAAATAATAAAAAGTAAACTTACATAAATATCCCCAAAGATTTTGCTCTCTATGAAATATATTCTGTCAAAATCATACAAATTCATAATTTGAACATGCTGCATGACAAAACCTGGAAATACAAATAAAATTTCCGCATTAACAAATGAAAGCTTTCAGTTTTCTTTGGTCTTATGTCATTATATCAAAGCTGGATGCCTGGCTTCTTTCTTTGGCTACAAGTTCGTCTAAGTTTGTCATCACTGAGGATCATGTTTCACACAGATATGTGCTTCTAATCATGCACAAAGTTAAAGCTATAAGCTAGCCTAAATGAACGAGGCGTGATTGCCCTGCAGCTGAGGTGGCGAATTGTGGGATCTGTAGTTTTCTATGTTACCTGCGCTCCATATCGCCGGGCCATTAATAAAAATAATGCATAAAATGATCTAACGGGCTGGAAAAAATGACATACCGGGCACGATGTGGCCCGCAGGCTGTGAGTCTGACACATATGCTGTAAATTAAACTTTATACCATTGCTTGTTATTGAAAAGCATTGCAGTGGCATACAAGTGTTGTGCTACAGAAGGCGTCAAATAATTCTTGACATGGCAACAAATGATGACCTGGTTTACTGGTTCTATACTAGGGTGATACTTTGACACTAATTAGTGAGTGACATGTTGCTTAAAATGCAGATTCACTGACAAACACAGATGCCTTTGACAAGGGCAAGCCAGCAAGCTTCCAACGGTCCCTTGCCTTCAATAGCAGATGGCAGCTCCCAAAGGGTACCCTGAAAACGACAACCTAGAGGAGTGTTAGAGCCCTTGATCATTACTTGCGTACCTTTTAGGGTTGGATGGACTTCCTCTTTGCCCTTCAAAAGGTAAATCATTATGTTTAACAAGCTCTTAAACAAAAACGGATCAGAGCTGCAAAAACCTTGACCTTCACAATCCATGCTTTGATGACATTAGTAACGGTAAAGAAAAATCTGAGAGCATTAGAACTTTATTGATTTGTCCCATGCTGCAATAAGTACGGGTCACACAGGAATACCCAACAGTGACAGAGCTCAAACCTTGAGAACCATATACGGGGGCGGCAGGAAGGTGAGATCATTCCCAGAGGAGAAAAGTTGAAAGGGAAATCTAGAGAGTAAACAGTGAAGGACGGAAATAGAAACAGACAATAAGAGACAGATAACAGGTATGTTATGTGGGCAAAAAAGAAACAATGAATACAGAGGTGCTCCATACTGCATAGGCAAAGTCATCCCATCAAGTATCCCCACTGGGGCCTTTAAGGGTCATCTAAGTGCTGGGAAGCACATTAGTGTCCACTACATTGCTTGTTCTGATGACTAGAGAAGGAGAGGGACACAGTCCTACCCAGTGAATAATACATACGTTCACACGCACAGACACACGGGTTACGCTACGACTCACTCTTGTGTCAACCTTTCCTCCAGCAACTGTAAGCGTCTGCATTATTTCTGCTGACCTGTAGATGGAAGGGTTGACAGAGGTGAGCTTGCAATCTCCCAATGCCCCAAATAGAGAGAATTGGATCACCCCCAGAGTGACCTTTTCCTGAGCAAAGCCTTGCCTATCCGCACCTATTGCCATTTCGGGGACCATTGAGGGAGATGACCCCTGTTCGGTCTCTGGGTGTGTGAAGCCTCCGCCCCCATCTGTGGGGGAACATGACAGCCCATACGAGGATCTGTCAAAATATGTGACTGACATGTCCCCACCCTTCTCCACCAACACTAACACCCAGCACAACAAATAACCCCCCACAAATCCCAGACAGACAACCAACCGAGTCTCTATTCACTCTCTTGTTATCCTCTAGAAAGCAGGGAAAATTTGTCCTTAACAAATCAAAGATTTTTCCTAATAAATCGCCCTGATGGTGCAGACAGAATGAAATTTACACAAGTCAAAAACCATTTTAAAAAATCCAAGGAAATACGTCTATGACATTTCATAGATAACCTTGACGTGAGAAAAAAAAATTGAACTCATGAAGAAAACAAAGACAAAGGATGTCAACAGATTAGATTAAATTTTTAGGTCTTATTAGTGGTTGGCTTATTTCTAACAAATGGCTAATGTGCTAAAAAAAAGAAAACTCATTACCAAGATATCAAACAGGAAGTATTTCATATGGTCAGTGGTCACAGGAAAAGCTTTGAAAAGATTTGTTTGTTTTTTTCTAAATAAGCTTTTGACACTTGTCAGAACGAAAAAAATAAAATCCCAACTGAAGTTATAGAAACCTTCATGAAGAACTTAAAACACAGTCTTGACTTGATTACAGTTTTACTGAAACGGAAGAAATAGAACAGAAATAAATAAAATTACTGTAGATTACAATCTTTTCAGATGAGACCAACATAGGGGATTTGAGAAGAAAGGTACGGCACATCAAAATTAAAAACACCATGCATAGTGTTTGGTTGCGTTTCATGGTATGATGCTGACAAATGTACATATTCATAACTAAGCATATGAATGAATACAGAAATGTATTTGTCAGCATGCCAATCATCTCATACACAAGATGAAGGGGATTCTCTACTGGTTGCAGAAAAATAAAACAGAGGTCCCAGGACAGCTCAGTTGTTCACCAGCGTCCATTAAAACATCTCTAGAAAGAACTTAGTATCGAAATGTATAGAAAAGACCTGCAGAATCGTCAAACCAATGTTTGAAATAATTTGTTTAAATACACTTTCATAAAATTCTGATTTCCTCAAATGAGACATCACAAAGCAAAACAGGTTTTTTTTCCTGTTAGTTTGCTATTCCCTGATTCTAAACGTGTTCAGATTGATGTCTTTGTGTTAAATGATTACATTGGTTGCTACTAACATATAGTGTACATTTAAGCTCATTGGCTTTCTTAGAAATACTTTCACTGATTAAAATGTTGAGGTGTTGAAAATATATACCCTCTGTTGTATGCTCCTGTATCTTGCATTCAAAACAGTCTGTTCAGTTCTGGATTTGTTGTGTTGAACAGCTAAGATCTTGATGAATATAGGGACAGAACGAGTTCAGAATCAAGGCCAGAAGTCTGGCTCGATCCAAACGAAGGAATAGGTCGTACAGTGACGAAACTAGAACGGGCAATGTTCCTTAGGCGCATCTACTTTGTCCATTTGATTGTGTTTCATTTCATTAGTTCTGCAGGGGCAGTCTGATCATGCGTCGTTCTCCATAAATCACAATGTGTCCCATGCCTTCGCTGTACCTGTGGAGGAGAATGGTCAACAAAATAAACACAAACAAATTGCAGGCACACAGAGGAAAGGGACCCATACACACAAGCACAAAAAGAGGCCCCCCCGCTGGGAGCAAAAGAGCTACAGTACTCCCTACATCGACAGTGGCCTAGATAAACACAATACACACAAAAGAGTCACCCCATGAAAATAACTCTCCATCTAAGCATCACTGCACTTATCTACTCATAAACATAGGGATAAATCAATTCAGTGAGAAACACATGTTTTTTTCTCTCATTTGAAATTACAGCTGCGGGACCAAAGCTAGCATGATAGCATAGGTCAAATTCACTAACCTCGTCTCTCCATGGCAACAGTCTACCTCTCACAAAAAAAAGGCTCTGTGTGGTTTGCTGAAGTCAATGGGAGAGAGGTTTTTTTTCCTCCTTTTTCTGACATGTGTGTGTCGATAGAGTGTTTGTGAGTCTTTGTACAAGAAAGAGTGCATGCAAGTGTATACGTTCACATGAAGGTATATATCTGCGGATCTGCGCTCAAGCTGGGCGCCTGAGACGACAACCCTGCTATCACAGCGTCTGTATTAGCATCGCAACGTTTCTCTGCTTTGTTTTACTCTGACCTGTATAATCAGTGTCACATTAGCAACACAACAAATCAAACGTTGTGATCCCCCTCCTCTCCTCTCCTACTGCCTCACCCTCCGCCCTGCAACCTTTAACACACACACAAGCACATGCTGGCCTCACGTTCGCCTTCATGCTTCCAGCTGGCTACCATGCGCTGTCAAACAGATGTTAATTAATATGATAACTAATAGCTATCACTTAACACAGAAAGCTTCAAAAATAGTACTCTAATTCAGTTTGTTTGTTTGTTTTTTTTT